>CM066044.1:63310415-63660415 GCA_033557465.1 Ichthyophis bannanicus | reverse complement strand
GTGTGTGTGTGGTGTGTGTGTGTGTGTGGTGTGGGGGGGTGTTGGGTGGGGGTGGGGGGGTGTTGTTGGGTGTGTGTGTGTGGGTGTGTGTGTGTGGGTGTTGGGTGGGGGGGTGTTGGGTGGGGGGGTGTTGTGTGTTGGATGTGTGTGTTTTTCTCTCCCTTGCACTCACTCTCTGTTCCCTCTTGCAATATTTCCCCTTCCTACCCTTCAATACTCTCTTCTACCCAGTCATACGCTCCCCTCTCTCCTCCTACCCAACTTTGCACTGTCTCTCCCTCCCTGCCTTTCTGTTCCTCTTCTAACCCTGCCCCACACCTTCTCCTGTCCTCCTCTAACTCCACCACTGCCCCCTCCCATAGGCTCTCCCTGCTTTCCTCCTCTCTAACCCCGCCCCTTCCCTTCATGCCTCCGCCTGCTCTTCTTGATAGTGAAATTCGGGGACCACGTGTACTACTTTAAGGCTGCAGCCCCCTCTTCCTGCTTGAGGGACCCGGGGCCAACTGCTGGCACTTTAAGGCTGTCAGTGGAATATGGGAAATCTCAGTATCTTTCACACACTCTCACACACACACACACACACATACTCATGATTTTCAGTCCATTCTTTCTAGCTAAATACCCCTTCCCCCCTGCACTCCCATCATCTTTGCCCTCCCCTCCCCTTCCTTTGCTCTGTATATAAATGGTGAAACAGTACCATCCAAGCACCAAACTTTGCCAAGCAAGGAGGTATAAACATAACAATACAAAACACTAACAAGTTTTTCATATCAACTGCGCATAGAAATAGGTATCTTTATTTCTCCACTGCTTCCAGCTCTTATTCTCTGTATCTTTGCTCCTCTGCAGTCACACTCCCCTCGCACTCGTTTACTCATAATATCCTGTTCATTCTCTCTCGCTATATTCAACTGCCCCCCTTCCCTCCCACCATCTGAACCTTCCCCCTCCTCTTCCTTTACTTCATACCAATGGAGAAGCATAAAACTCCCCAAACACCACACACTGCTCAACAGGGGCAGCTCGAATCATAACATAAAAAATAAAATCATTAACAACTTTTTCATTTTAGCCGTAGCTGCAAGTGTATATCTCAGTCCTTGACACCATACCACCCTGCATTAGTCCAGCTGTCCGCAAAAGGTTCATCAGTGTCCAGCGGGGGGTTAATGACGAAGGGCCAACTCACCTCCACCCTTGCACGTGGGATTAAGGTCATATCTCTTTATCCCTTGGAGTTTAAGTCAAGTTCCGCTCCACTGCAGCCGGGGGAGCATGGCCATCTAGTTACGGCACCACAACCCACCAAGTTCAGGTTCCCACACCAATTCTGAGACCAGCATGATTCTTAATAGGAGCATATGAGTTTGCCTTTTGTCCACTACATGTAGATCTGTCCACACCAGAGACTCACCGCTTGTGAGCATCTCTTTGATGGCTCAAGCAAGTTATCTACATATGGGGCTGCCAGGTCCGCAGAGTCAAACATCTTTACAGCGTCATTAACAAAAATCTGGAGGCGCACTGGATATAAAACTGCAAATTTTATTTTGGCATCTACAAGGGCGCGCCTCTTCTGGCTCAGCAATGAAGAATAATCCTGAGACCTTGATTTGTACTCCTCCATGCTAGAGCATTGCCTTTGCCTGAGCCGCTTGTAATATCTTTTCCTTTTCCTTTTCCACAAAGTTAAGAAATCTGACCAGCACTACTTGGGGACGTTGATCTTGTGTGCAAGAAGATCCCGACGCGCCCTCTCTATAACTATGGCACGCGCACTCTCTAACGGAAGAGTGAGCGGCAGCAGTCTTCACGTACCTCCTGAGCTCTACTTCTCTGATCGATTCTGGGATGCCGAAAAACTGCAGATTTTTCCGACACCCTCTATTCTCGAGGTTGTCGAGCTTGTCTGCCTGCTTTACCACCAGCTCCGCCAGTCGCTGAATTTCTTTTCTGGCCATGGAGAAAGCATCTTTTTGTTGGGCTATTTTCTCCTCAATGCAATGTGTGCCTTCGAGTCAGTGCTGACTCCTGGCCGACCCAGAAGCTCCTGGGTTTTCTTGGCAGTATCACTGGAAGTAGATTGCCAGGCCTTTCTTCCGAGGCAATGAAGGGTTAAGTGACTTGCCCAAGGCCACAAGGAGTGCTAGCGGGAATTGAACCCTGGTTGCTTGGTTACCAAGCCAGTGTTCTAACCACTAGGCTACTCCTCCACTCCCATTTTCTCCTCAGCCTGTTGCAAATAGTTCCCAAACCCTGTAAAAGTCTGGACCATAGCATCCAGTTTGCCATTTAAGTCCTCCAGTTTCGCGCTGAGAGCTCCCATCACTGCTACAGTCGCCTCTTCTACCAGCGTGATCTGCACTGGCGAGGCAGGGGGAGCCAGCGGGTCCACCATTTTCGATGTTCTGGGGGCTCTTTTCTCCCAGTCTCTCCTTGCCAACTTCATCTTCGCTCGTGCCTGCAGCCATTTCTGTGATTGATGACAGTACTAGGCAGTGTTACTGAATCGCTGGGTTCAACTTGGTAGGGTTCCACTTGGAAAATTATTAAGGTATTTGGAGAAGGCCTGGGAGAGAACTCTCCCACCACATCATGTGACCTCTGGACCATGCTGGTCTTTATCTACCATCGTACGCTGTTACTATGATGAATTGAACTATTTCTAATATTTTGTATGTCTTACTGAAAAGAGGTGTGAAATCTGAAAAAAAAAACACCTGGAGAGGAAGAGACTGGGGGAGGGGGCTGGCCCCTTTGCTCCAAAGGACAGCAGTCAGCTGATCTGAACTAAGGAAGCTGGTTGGAAAACTCAGATTAGCTCAATTTGCAGCTGTGCGGGTTGTGTAAGGTGCCCGATTCTGGCATATGCGGGTTTTGAGTGCTTTTCTATATTGTTTGAATTGATTTATAATTTTGTCTGCTTCGGGGGTCAAGGACTGCGGCAAGCCAATAAGTTCTAAGGACTTTTGAGGTTTATGTGAAGGAACGTTGAAGTATTATGCGTCTCATTGCAAGTGTGGCTCCAAGATCCCTGGGATTATTTCAGAGTTCATGGACAATGCCCCCTGCACAGTGCACCCTCAGACACACTAAACCTCACCCCTAAGCCAGGGCATGTGAGGGATGACCTCAGTCTCTCAGGTTTACTGCTAACGCTTGGCGGAGTTCTTGCATGATACCAAAGAGAGCTTCCTTGCGGAGCTCAATAACATGTAACATGGGTAGGCAACTTCTCAAGGTGTGATTGGAAATTCCTCTTAATCAGTCCTGTGGCTCCCAATATGACAGAGAATATTTCTGTTTCTTTTTGCCATGTTTTTCTTGGTCTCTGACTCATTTTCTTAGTACTCGAGGATCTTCTTCTCCACGCAATTCCCAAAATCATCGCTTGGAGCCGACACCTCTATCATCAATGGCATTCTGCTGTTTTTCTCCTTGGCCACTATGTCTGGTTTCCTGGCATCCGGATTTTTAGGTTATACATGCAGAGCTCTGTGAGGCTAATAATAGTGCATCAAACTGATCGAGTCAGGCAAGCAATGGCTGTACGTGCAGAGGTGTCTCACTCCGTGAACTACTCATTTGTGGAGCTCAGTTGCAGCCAGCGGTGGGAGCGTGAGTCCGTGTGCACACGCACCGTGACCGAGCCCTTTCTAGGTTCGTGTTTGTGCCAGAAAACCATTCCAAGAACAGTCTCTGTAGCCAGGCCTATTTATCTTAGCGAAAGGGACTTTACTGAGTGCATGATGAATGATGTTTCCTTTCAGGTCCCTCTAGATGGCTAGAAATCCGACTCATCCAGCTCTTAGTAAAACACGAAAGCTGTTCTTACTTTGTGCTTTGGCTCAAGAGGATGAGATCTCACCTATCACCCTTTCATTTCTCACCAAAGGCCTTAAAGCGTGACAATTATACTATGCTCCGAATAGCTGAAAGTCCCTGTTAGGAGCTTGTCTCTGCCGAGAGAGACCAGAGGCAGAGCAGGTGCTGATCTGAAGGAATGGAGGGAGCATGGGAAACGCAGAATGAGGACAGGAAGAACAAGACTTCCAGCTCCGCTTAGAGCTGCTTAGCTGTGCAGCGTGAGTGCAGGAATTGGGAAAAGCTGCAAGGAACACTTCTGCTTTTGCAACCAGCGTGAGGTGAAAGGGACCACAACAAAAAGACAGAGAGCGATAACAAAAATTCAACAATGTCTATCTGTGGCAGCTCTGTCGACCAGTGCAGTAGAGTGTGCTAAACTTTGCGCACAGGATAGATCAATGAGTTTTGCACGTGAGCTAACTGCACGCACAGAGCAGCGCGGGCGCGTTTAAATCCACGGTAATGAAACACTTAACTATTCAATGCAGAGGCAGAGAAGTGCACAGGAGTGGAGGAGAGGCCTAGTGGTTGGGGAAAGGTACTTCAGGCCAGAAGGTCAGGGGTTCAAATCCCACTAGAGGACAACAACCTTGGGCTGGAAGGACTGGGGTTTTTAGTCCCACAGGTGCTCCTTGTGGTCTTGGGCAGGCCACTTAACCCTCCATAGCCCATGTTCCCTGTAAAATAGTTATCTCCAAGTTATAATGCCCTGTTCAATGTCATTTCAGTTTGTTCAATGTAAAGCGCACTGATGCAGAATAGCACAGTATATAAGAGAATAAAAATAAATAAATAGATAGATGACCAGAAAGCTGAGCTCAGCACTGGGGTTTTAGCACAACGTCTGAGGAGCCGTGGAGTTAGCTCATTCTTCTGCAGGCAACACTAGTGAGGAATTCATGCCTGTTTCTTCTCTTTGCCTCCAGGACCTGCAGCATTATTCTGGCTTTTCTGAAGGGGAAATAGTAAAAAAGAGAGGACAAGGAGCTGAGGAGGAGGTGTGATGGAACAGACAGCGCTATGTATGTGTGCTGAATGCTATCTGGTGCATAACCATCACTATTATTCTGCACAGAATAATATTGATGCAATATTTATTATTTATTCAATTTGATTCATGTACCTTGTCATGATAATCAAGAAGCGAGGGGCATCCTGAACAATTTTCAGAAGACTGTGTTCGTGAGAAACTAGCTCAACTTAAAGTAGACAAAGCGATGGGACCAGATGGGATACACCCTAGAATACTGAGGGAACTTGGGGAGGTTCTAGCAGCTCCACTGACTGACCTTTTCAATGCCTCGGAGTCAGGAGTGGTGCCAAAGGACTGGAGAGAGGATCATGTGGTGCCTTTACACAAAAGCAGAAGTAAGGATGTGGTTGAAAACTACAGGCCGGTTAGTTTAACTTCAGTGGTGAGTAAATTATTGGAAACGCTGCTGAAAGAGAAAATAGTGAGGTTTCTGGAGTCCGGCAGATTACAGGATCTAAGGCAGCATAGATTCACCAGAGGCAGGTCTTGTCAGACAAATCTGATTGATTTCTTTGACTGGGTGACCAGGGAGTTGGACCGAGGGAGAGCCCTAGATGTGGTGTATTTAGATTTCAGTAAAGCCTTTGACCGTTCCTCACAGGCAACTTATAAACAAGCTGAGCACCCTAGAGATGGACCCTAAAGTTACTGCTTGGGTTAGAAATTGGTTAAGTGGGAGGCAACAAAGGGTACAGGTAAATGGAGCTCACTCTGAGGAGAAGGAGGTTACCAGTGGTGTGCCCCAGGGATCTGTCCTTGGTCCGATTCTTTTTAACATCTTTGTTAGTGATATAGCAGAAGGGCTGTCAGGTAAGGTTTGCCTCTTTGCGGATGATACCAAAATCTGCAATAGAGTAGACACCCAGGAAGGAGTAGATAACATGAGGAGGGATCTAGCTAAGCTTGAAGAATGGTCTAGAATTTGGCAGCTGGGATTTAATGTTAAAAAATGTAAGGTCATGCATTTGGGCTGCAGCAATCCAAGGGAGCAATATAATATAGGGGGTGAAGTACTTTTGTCCACTAAAGAAGAGCGGGACCTAGGCGTGGTTGTGTCTGATGATCTTAAAGTAGCTAAACAGGTAGAAAAGGCGATGGCAAAAGCTAGAAGGATGCTTGGATGCATACGGAGAGGAATGGTTAGCAGAAAAAAGGAGGTGATAGTGCCACTGTATAAGTCTTTGGTGCGACCTCATTTGGAGTATTGTGTGCAATTCTGGAGACCGCACCTTCAAAAGGATGTGAACAGGATGGAGTCAGTACAGAGGGTGGCTACCAAAATGGTTAGTGGTCTTCATTATAAAGCATATGAGGACAGACTTAAGGATCTTAATATGTAAGAGGAAAGGCGGGATAGAGGTGATATGATTGAGACATTTAAATATCTCTGTTGCATAAATGTTCAGGGAGATAGCCTCTTTCAATTGAAAGCAAGTTCTGCTACAAGGGGACATGGGATGAGGGTGAAGAGGGATAGATTCAGGAGTGATATGCGGAAATATTTCTTTATGGAAAGGGTGGTGGATCCATGGAATAGTCTCCCATTGGAAGTGGTAGAGATGAGGACAGTAACTGAATTCAAAAAAGCATGGTACAAACACAGAGGATCGCTAAAGGAAAAAAGGGGACTGTTGTAGTTGTTATGGAAGGACAGACTAGATAGGCCATGTGGTCTTTTTCTGTCGTCATTTTTCTAAAAATACAATTAGTTGTTGTTTTCCGCTCTCCCACCATCAAACCGCGTTGTTTTCACCTCTTTTCTGAGCACCAAATAAGATCCTTCACTATGTATAGACAGGGACAGCATGTTCCATAGATGGGGCTCTTGCCTGGCAAATGCACTTCAAGTTATACACTGCCAACAAATTCCTCCAATTATTCCTAACAAACATGGACCGGGAACTCCGCTGCTCTGGCAGATCCCTTTTATCTGCGCCCTTCTCTGCCACTGCCAAGTCCAGACTTCACTCGTTCCATCTTGCTGCTCCATATGCTTGCCACAAACTACCCGAGTTAGTACGTCAGGCTCCTCCTTGGACCCTAATCAAATCCAGGTTAAAATGCGCCTCTTTGAGGCTGATCCCCTTGTTCTCCTGTTTAACACCTATGTGTATTTTCTTCATGTCCATCAAAGAACTACCCCAATCCCCTGTTTGTTTTGTTTGCCTGTAAGCTCTTTGGAGCAGGGACTGCCTTGTATGTGTACCGGTTCAGCACCGTGTAAGCCTTGCAGCACTATACAAATGATAAGAAGTAATAATTTCTAGATTAAGTGCACACATCGGACTAGGGTTGCCAACCGGCCGGTTTTCAGCCGGCCTGGCCGGTTTTTCCATGGCCAGGCCGGCTGCCGGCACAGATGTCAAACCGGCCGTTGAAAAGCCGGTTTTTTGCTCTGGCCGCAAGATCGGGAGCGGCCAGAGCAAAAAAACCGGCTTTCCTCCCGAAGTCCGCCGCGCGAATGCGAACGCGAACGCGATTCCCCATAATAGTGCAGCCGCTGCTTCTGCTTTGTACAGAGCAGAGGCTGCACTACACTTACTTTGAAAAGTAAAGAAACTGTGTGAGAAACCCTCCGGTCATGGCAGAGCCCGAGGAAGTGATGTCATGGGGGCGGGTTCCTCACAGGCTGTCTTTCCTTTCAAATTAACTTTATTGCAGCTAAAGTTAATTTGAAAAGGAAAGACAGCCCGTGAGGAGTCCGCCCCCATGACATCACTTCCTCGGGCTCTGCGATGACCGAAGGTTTCTCACACAGTTTCTTTACTTTTCAAAGTAAGTGTATTGCAGCCGCTGCTCTGTACAAAGCAGAAGCAGCGGCTTGGGCAGGGCAGGGCAGGGGTGTGAGTGAACCAGCAAAGGGGGGGGGGGGGGGGGGGGGTGATGGTATGATTAAACCAGCAGGAGGGAGGGAGGAGGGGGGGGTTGGTGTGAGTGACCCAGCAGGAGGGGGTGAGTGAGTGACAGGGGGGTGGGTGAGTGAACCAGCAGTGGAAGGGGTTGGTGTGAGTGAACCAACAGTGGAGGGGGGGGTGTGAGTGAATCAGCATGGGAGGGGGGTTGGTGTGAACCAGCAGGGGAGCGGGGTTGGTGTGAGTGAACCAGCAGGGGGGGGGGTGAGTGAGTGACACGGGGGTGGTAAGTGAACCAGCAGGGAGGGGGTGGGTGAGTGAACCAGCAGGGAGGGGGGGGCGAGTGAGTGAACCAGCACTGAGGGGGGGTGTGAGTGAACCAGCACTGAGGGGGGGTGTGAGTGAATCCTTGGTAATTTTTGTGGGTGTGGCTGGGGGCGGGGCTGGGGGAGGAGAATGGGTGGAGCATGGCGAGCCACAGGTGTCGGGTTTTTCTCGGTGAAAAAGTTGGCAACCCTACATCGGACCGCAGCAAGCAAGGGGACGGACCCCAAATCACAGACAAAACGCAGTCTCTTTTAAAGAGCATTTGGGCAGAATGTCAGCTTTACCCACAGTGTTTCCAGACAGCAGCACTCAACAGGACTCTTACAGAAAACCTTTGACCTTCTAGTTGGCCTGCAACACGACGAGCAGACGCTCCTTTCTCTCCACACCACCTACAAACGCTCTAGCGCAGTTTCCTGGGCGTGTTGTAGGTTGGCTGGGTAACAAACAGGAGTCTTCACAATCCTCGCACTCAGCTGAGTGACCCAGTTCAAGGTCATGTGCCCAAGCCTGGAGCTGTACTGGGTAATGGGAAAAGGCACAGAAGCCTGCCAGCAGGCCGGGACTGTCCGGAATATGTGAGAAAGAGTAAACACTTCCTTAAAGAATAAATAAATAAAACTAATTAAAAATATTTCCCTGCTTAGCACAGTGGAATTCCTGAAAGGGTTTTGTAAGCTATGTCATCATAACGGGTTCCAACTTCTTGCTTTAAGTGTCTGAATTGATTTCACCCTGTGATGTGTGTGCCAGAGAGCGCCCAGCCTGCATTGTGGCATTTCAGAGGCTTCTATCCATTGCTTAGGGGCATATATACTAAATTGCGCTAGCGGGTAGGCGCGGGGTTCAGCATGTGTCAAATGTGTTGTGGTAAAATTATTCATGCACCAAATATGCAGCCATGCTAAAAATCCCACGCTACCTAAGCAACGCGGAGACCGGGCCGAGCACACACATGGCGGGTACTGTGGGAATCTTCAGCACTGGTGATGTTGCAATCACCACAACCTCAGTGGGTGGCGTTAAGGGCAGCCACTGATCGTGCCAAAGGGAAGGAACATGGGGTTAGCGCATTACCTGCACTAGCTGCATGCGACATGCCGGGTACATTTCACAACATGGGTTCAGCATCACCCCCATGTTCACTTTTGGAGTAGAACACACAGTAAGTGTCCGTATTTTAGTAAACACACCTCTTATGGAATAAAACTGAACAATCTGAATTGCAATATAAAAACACAGAGATAAAAGTTAATAAATAGAAACAAAAAATTTAAGGCAATGCCTATTTACTGCTCTAATTTCCGGAGCTAAACTCCCATTCCTAGGTTAGAAAGCGAATTAAGAAATGCATTTAGTCCAACAATAAGGCATCACCTTACATTTTTTGTTTTTTTTGTGGGTTTTTTGATTTGCCTTTATTTCTGTGCATTTGAGGGCAGCAACACAGCAGCACACTCCTCTATCCAATATAAAAATGACAACAGAAAAACCTAGCATTGCAACAATGAGAAAGAGATAATTGTCATAAGGCAGACTTCATACACGACTGTAAGCTCTTAACGGAAGGGACTTAGCACAACTGAAAAATAAAAACAACGTAAAGTGCCTCGAACTAAAATTAGAAAGGCGGTCTAGAACTCTAGAATCCAAATCCAATTTGTCCTCAATGAGGTCAATTCCTATCAGAGGACATCCGGCCCGCACAGATGTCCAAAATCTGGACAGGCCAGATTTATACCCAATTCTACACTTGCAGGAGCTAGATGTTCCCACGGGTACAGAATCGGGCACTTGGATGGGCCCCGATTCTGACACGCAGACCATCTAACTGTTTCCCTGCCTGTCCATCCATCCATATGCTCCTGCTGGAGCCCCGGTGCTGTGGTGTCTCATAGCCATGACAACTAGATGCCCAGCAGGAGCCCCGCAGCCTGGCAACCCCAAAGATCTGCTTTTTCCCACTACCCAACCCCCAGAGAGACCTGCCAAGTGCCGATCACTGGCCTTGGTGGGACTTATTCCACCTCAGAGGTGGAATAGGTCCCTGTTCATCTTTGTTTCCCCGGACATACAGAGCCCTGTACGTCCAGGGTCGTGAGCCCACCTCCGCTCTGCCCACTCCCCGCCCTGCCTCCACCCCCTCCTGCCCCCGTCCAGAGCTCCCCTCCACAATGGCCCTGTACATACAGGCAGCTCTAGTGCCGGAACCGGGTCCCTGCAAATAGCAGGAGGCGAACATCCATCCCCACTATGTGCGGTTCGGATTGACCCCCCAATGTGTCTTTCAAGGTCGTGCGCTGTTTTCTTCCCTGCTTGATGCATGAAATTGCAAGACTTTTTGGTTAATACTGAAAGCAGATTTAATAAGCTCTTTTTACTGCATCTCATTTTAGCACATTTGAGGATATCTTACAGTATAGCAGCAAGAGTGCTCCCCCTCCCCCCCTTACTGTACTACACTGATTCAATGCAACGAGATTTTAAAAAAAATCAGTTCTGGTCTGTCACATGCTACATGTTTACTTTCCAAGACACGAGTCCAAGTTTACAGTTAAAGAAAACAAGGCCACTGGCCCAGGAAGAGCTCCAAGTATTATAAACTACAAAGGAAAGGGGTTGTTGGTCTGTCACGTCTCAGGGTACTGGGACAGAGACTTCTGGAAACTCAAACTCTCCTAATCTTCCTCAGTCTGGATACGGAACCGTGTACGTAGTGTGTGCCCCCCAAGTCAGTCTCTGGGAAGCAGAAGTAGACTGCCAGACCCGTCTTCCATACACTGAGTTTCCAAACTCTACTTAGCTTCAGATATCAGCCAAGAGCAGGTTCATTCAGGCAGCTGAATTACTCTTCTGTAAGGCATCAGCTCACAGCTTTGCCGTCCAGTGATTGTGCGTGTTTGAAGATGCTGCACGGCAGGGATCTTTACCGTTTTTCAGACGGGAGCCACTTCGGATAAACACTTCAGTAGGAGAGCCAGGACCATTGCAGGACAAAGTGCAGCGACTCATGTAACAGAAAGAAGATCTGCTCCCTTCCCCTCGTCCCCTCAGCCCATCTCCCACCACACATTCTTTCCACACTCTTTCCCCTCCCGTCTCTGCCACTTGTTGCCCTTCCACCATACTGTCTCCACCTTTCAGCCCCTCCAAGCCAGCTCCAATCCCTTCCCCCACCCCACCGTCTCCGGAGCTTCTGCAGCAGCTCTTCAGTTGCTTTCTTGCACCACACGGCTTTCAGTAAGTTTGGGCCACCCAGCGCTCGCACCCCTGTGCCATTCTCCCAATCTCATGGGAAGAGTGCGGACGCTCCCAGCCTCCCAGCGCCACAAGGAGACAGAACCGTTCTAGAACAGCTGGCAGCAAACGTCCGCAGAAGGCGGGGGATGGTGTATACTGGGGAAAAGAGGCACGGAGCTGCACATTAGGGTCGACCGAGGCCATCACTGGCTCCTAGACCTTACAATGAAAACCACTGCCACTGCATTCAATCTCTGCAACAACTCCCGACTCACAACAGGCTCTTGCAGGACAACTGGACAACGGGCAGCTGCATCTTCCCTGAATCATTTAGACAGCAGAGGACATGCAAACGGAGAAGGGAAGAAAGAAATATAGAACAGGGTAGTACAACATAGCATTAACATTTTGTTGGGCTGATCTGGTTAACCTTTAGGGCTCTGGGGTAGCCAAGGGTGGGCCACGGCTCCTCCACTTTGATGTCAGGTCTACCCCTCTGCAGCAGCAGAACAGTCACACGAGAGAACTGGAGGCAGCGTCAACATTTACGCAGCCTGAGGTCCCCCCATATTAATCTGAGGACCCACAAAAACCATCAGTCCTGGCTCTGCCACTGCCCTGGGGAAGGAAGTCTCAGTCAAGTGCAATGGTATCACCTAACAGCTGATTCAAGGCCTATGATTTTCGGGTTCCTTGATCCCTGGCTGAGGGCTGTTACTGTAACAACTGAATTGAAGAAAATGGGGGCAGAATGTAAAACGGAAAAATACCCAGAACGTTGCAAAGAAAAGCTCATGATGCCAGACGCCAGCCCTGGTTCCAACTGAGCTAAAGAAGTAGGAGGAATTTTTTGATCCAGAACCAAAAAGAGTATTTTCTTTAAATTATCAGAGCTGCATGCACAGTCCCCATGTATGGAAAATGGCTAAAAAGAGTGACGTGGCCACTGGAAGTGTCAGCTGAAACCTGCTCCCTGCCACATTTGTATGTAGGTCAAAGAACTGCGGAAAGCCCCCTTCCCCCACTCGCCCCAAATTATTTCTAGCACATGGCAGTAATGAACAGGCATTTCTTGGCTTCCTTGAACAACTCTCTAAAGGTAAATAATTTAAAAAGTAAATGCTGGGATCATATCCTGCCAAGATTTTTGTGGGGGGAGGGATGACATGTTCTTGTTTTTTTACCTTTTTTTTTTTAGTGCCATCAAGTCAGTGTTGACTCATAGCGACCCAGCTACCTCTGGGTTTTTTTGGCAATGTATCACTGGAGGTAGATTGCCAGCCTTTTCTTCTGAGGCAATGGAGGATAAAGTGACTTGCCCAAGGTCACAAGGAATGCCAGTGGGAATTAAACCCTTGATCTTCTGGGTACTAGGTAGTTGCTCTAACCACTAGGCTACTCCTCCACTCCAAGTTGTTGAAGATGAATTAATGTAATAGGACAGATTGCCAAGTAGGAAGCTTGTTTACGGTAAAGATAATGTTTTGCTTCACCGGGAAAGTACCAAGTACAGTCCCAACCAACCAACAAGAAATGGGCTGGCTTCACATGACTCTCAGTCATGGTTTGGCTCCCAAGTTCCTCACATCCAAATAAGAATTACAGTTAATAGCTGAATAAGGAAGGAAGGAGGGACCAGATGGGCAAGCAGATGGACATTACACCTGTTGACTGGCTCCACAGCAACTGTCTTCATCTTAACTGTTATAGAAATAGTCTCCTGGCTCACTGGTTCATCTATTCATCACATCCTCAGTCCTATTCTGAACAGGTACCCCCATCTCCTTTAAACATCTTGGTATCACCATTGATACCAAACTCTCTCTCTCAGCAAATCAATACTGTTGTGAGTTTCTCCTTCAATGCCCTTTGACGATTTTGCGCCATCTGCCTGTTTCTGGACCTCCAAACCCAAAAGACTGTTATCCCGAGTCTCACCATCACACGACTAGATTACTGCAATGTTGTTTACTCTACTCTACCTGTCTAGAGGGTTTGAAACACAGCCATCTGTCTACTATGTAATTTGATTGTGTAACACCCCTGATGATCAAGCACCACTGGCTCCTGGTTCTAGCCCATATCCAGTTGAAGATCCTTATTCTCACGTACAAAGCACTCTGCGCTGAAGACCCTGCGTACCTCTCTGCTCCCACTCATTTGCTCCGCTCCATTTATGAATTGTCTTTCTATTCTACCTACTTCCAAAGGCTACTATGAAACAAGGAACAGAATTTTTCTTCATCGCTCCGACACTTTGTGACAGCCCCTCTCCCCCCACACCTTTGTCTTGTTCGCACGTACAATTCCTTCAAGACACATTTTAACACATTTTTATTCAAGTGCTCTTTAGGCATTCTGGTTGGGTAGGGGGTCTGGAGTTGACCCCAGCCTGAAACTTCCCCCCCCCCCCATTTGATTTTCTCCCCCACTTTCCTATCTCAAATGCTTTCCCTTCCGTTTCCTTCCCTGCTGTGTATTACTCATATTGTCTTTTAGCTTCTGTCTTATACTTTAGTTGTTATTTTGTAAACCGCTTTGCTTTTGATTATAAGGTAGAAGATCAAGTTCAGTAAAACCATAAACCATAAACGCAAACGTAGCATTTTGCAGTGTTGCAACCAATGCAGGAAATGCAATGGTGCACTGCAACTCCCGTCCTTGCAGAGCAGCAGCAAAAGCCCCCTAAAAAATACAGCACCAGGAGTGATGCCCTGGTCATTCTGCCCTAGTTCTAGCTCTAAATAATTAAGGCTGGGCTAAAAACAGCAAAATTAGAAACAAAAAAAAAATGTTGACGGACTGTGTAGTCCTAGCCCTGGCATTTTCCATCGTCTCTTATGGATGAGTTAGTGAGGTAGGCGACAATTGCAGATGGGAAGTATGATGACTGCAGATCACAAGATAAAAATATAGAAAAATGACGGCAGATAAAGACCATACGGCCTCTCCGTTCCGTTCTTCCATACCAACTACTAAGCTCTACAGTTTCTTTTTTGCCTTAGAGATCCTCTGTGTTTCTCCCAAGCTCTCTTGAATTCAGATACGGTCCTCGTCTCTTTTACCTCCACTGAGAGGCTATTCCACGCATCTACCTCTCTTTCCGTAAAGAAATATTTCCTCAAATTCTTCCTGAGTCTATCGCCTCTCACCGTCATCTCAGGACCCCTCGTCATTTGAAAGAGACTCTCCTCCTGCGCATTTATGCCATGGAGATACTTAAATCTCTATCAGATCTGCCGTCTCCTGAATTTCCTCCAAGGTGTACATATTGAGATCTTTAAGTCTGGCCCCAAATGCCTTACGATGAAAGCCACAGACCATTTTAGTAGTCGTCCTCTGCATAGACTCCATTATGTTTATATCCTTTTGCAAGTGTGGTCTCCAGAACTGCACACAGTACTCCTATTGAGGTCTCACCTCCATCTGCCTACTAGCTATTACTCTCCCTATGCACCCAAACATCCTTCAGGCTTTTGATGTCACCTTTTCTATGTATTTAGCCACTTTAAGAAACAATCACCCTGGGCCCTTCTCTTCTTTCATGGACAGAAGTACTTCACCCCTACAATGTACCACTCCCTTGGATGTTTGCAGTCCAAATGCATGACCCTGCATTTTTTAGCACTAAAGCGCAGCTGCCAAATTCTTGACCATTCTTCAAGCTTAGCTAGATCCCTCCTCATGCTATCTACACCTTCCTGGGTGTCTACTCTATTGCAGATTTTGGTATCATCCGCAAAGAGGCAAAACTTACCCGACAGCCCTTCATATATCACCAACAAAGATGTTAAAAAGAATTGGACCAAGGACAGATCCCCGCGGCACACCACTGGTAACCTCCTTCTCGTCAGAGTGAGCTTCATTTACCTGTACTCTTTGTCACCTCCCACTCAACCAATTTCTAACCCAAGCAGTAACTTTAAGGTCCATCTCTAGGGTGCTCAGTTTGTTTATAAGTCGCCTGTGAGGAACAGTGTCAAAGGCTTTACTGAAATCTAAATACACCACATCTAGGGCTCTCCCTCGGTCCAACTCCTTGGTCACCCCATCACAGAAACCAATCGGATTTCTCTGACAAGACCTGCCTCTGGTAAACACATGCCACCTCAGATCATGCAATCCATAGAATTCCAAAAACATCCTTATCCTCCCTTTTAGCAGCATTTCCAATAATTTACTCACCACAGAGGTTAGACTAACCAGCCTGTAGTTTTCAACCTCATCCTTACTTCTGCTTCTGTGTAAAGGGACCACATGTGCCTTTCTCCAGTCCTCTGGGACCACTCCTGACTCTAAAGAAGTATTTTAAAGGTCAGTGAGTGGAGCCACTAGAACGTCTCCAAGTTTCTTCAAAATTCTTGAATGTATTCCATCTGGACCCATCACTTTGTCTACTTTTAGTTTAGCTAGTTCTTCATGAACACAGTCTTCTGAAAATCGTTCAAGAATTATTTTTTTTAATGCCATCAAGTCAGTGTTGACTCACAGTGACACAGCTACCTCTGGGTTTTCTTGGCAATGTATCACCGGAAGTAGATTGCCAGCCTTTTTTTCTGAGGCAATGGAGGGTAAAGTGACTTGCCCAAAGTCACAAGGAGTGCCAGTGGGAATCGAACCCTTGATCTTCTGGGTACTAGGCAGTTGCTCTAACCACTAGGCTACTCCTCATCGTTCAAGATATATTGAACTATATTCTCTTTCTATTTGTGTGTATTTTCTGAGGTCCTGCTCCTGGCCCTTCATCTGTGAACACAGAACAGAAGTATTTGTTAAGCAATTCCACTTTATCCTCATCAGCTTCTACATATTCCTCCCTGTCACCCTTAAATCTGACAATAGCACTTTTGCAATCCTTCTCTCACTAACATATCTGAAAAATGTCTTCTCTCCCAATTTTATTGCACTGGCTAGTTCTTCTGCTTTTTGTATCTTTACTTTCCTGACTTCTTTCCTAGCTTCTCCAAGTTTTTCCAAATATAGATGCTTGTCTTCCCCTGTATGTGATCTCTTGTATTTTCTGAAGGCCACCTTCTTTTTCTTCACCTTTTCAGCTACTTCTTTTGAGATCTATAGCAGCCTCCTTTTCCTTTTACAGTTATTTATCTGCCTAACAAAAAGGTTTGTTGCCTTTAAAATATCCCCCTTTCGGTTTTGCCCATTGCTTTTCCACATTCCCCAGCTATTCCCATCCTGCTAATTACTCCTTGAGGTATTGTCCCATCTTGGCAAAGTTAGTTTTCCTAATGTCTAATGACCCTCGCTTTTGAATGGATTTTATCAGCCCTAGTCCTAATACTGAAGCACACCATCTGATGATCATTGGAAGCAAGATGATTTCCCACTGTGACACCAGAAACACTTTCCGCATTGGCAAGCATAAAGTCCAGTATGGACCCTTCACATGTGGGTTCTGTTACCAGTGGCTGGAATAGTTCTCCCTGTAGAGAATTCAGGATCTCCTTACTTCTAGATGATACCGCAGCAGGGACGTGCCAATCAACATCTGGCATATTGAACTCACCTATCAGTAGAACTTCTCCTTTCATGGCAATACTGGGTATGTCTTCAATTAAATCCCTGTCGACTTCTCCTCCCTATGAAGGAGGTCTGTATATCACACTAATGCAAATAGATTTCCCTTTCCCTCTTTCTAGTTTAACCCACAGTGCCTCCTTGCTCCCTTTTAAGCCCTGTAATTCCCTTTAATATTATTTTTTTACATAAAGTACCACTTCTCCTCCCCTTCTTCCTACTCTGTCCTTCCCGAATAAAGTATAGCCCGGTATAATTACAACCCTGTCATGGCTGTCTCTGAACCATATCTCCGTGACTGCCACTAAATCCAAGTCAGAAAATACAGGCATACATTTATTTTCTAGCTTCTGCATCACAGAAACACTGGTACATAGAGACCTGTACTAGAACACAGATGCTGAAGTGAAGAAAAATGGTGTCTTTCACTTTGGCACCTCTCCAGCTCCCTCTAAAGCCAGTCGGACAGCCGCTGGGCTCTTCGGGGGAGGGGGGTGCTAGAACTGGAAATAGGTTGAGAGGGGGCTTGGACTGCAAATGGGATGATGGAGGGGCTAGGATAAGACTGGAAATGGGCTAATGGGGGGGTGGCTTGAACTGGAAATGGGCTGATGGAGGCTTGGATAGGACCAGAAATGGTTGATGGGGAGGCAGGGATTGGAAATGGGCTGATGGGGGGCTAGGACTTGAGATGGGCTGATAGAGGGCTAGAAATGACTGGAAATGGCTGATGGGGAGGCTAGGATAAGATTGGAAATGGCTGATGGGGGCTAAGATTGGAAATGGGCTGATGGGGGGACTTGGGCTGATGGGGGCTAGGATAGGACTGGAAATGGCTGATGGAGAGGCTAGGATTGGAAATGGGCTGATGGGGGCTAGGATGAGCTGATAGGAGGGATAGGATTGGAAATGAGCTGATAGGGGAAGCTAGAGTTGGAAATGGGCTGATGGAGGGGGACTTGGACTGCAAAAGGACTGATGGAGGCTAGGATAGGACGAAATGGCTGATGGGGAGGCTAGGATTGGAAATGGACTGATGGGAGGACTTGGACTGGAAATGGGCAGATGCGGGGGATGGGAGAATTATTTATTTATTTATTTATTTTATTTAACATCTTTTATATACCGCACTCTTCGTCATCAGCGCGGTTTACATTTTAACAAATTGTACTTAAGCATGAACATATGTTAAGTTTACAGATAACAGGGAATAAACTTGGATAACTGGGGATTAAATAGACAACAAGAATTCAAACTATTTACAGCAAGAAATCACATGTTTATAATTCAAAGGCTTGGGGCTCTAAGGGGATTTGAAATGGGGTGAGAAATGAATATGGGGGTGTACTTGACTAACCATGATCATTGGTTCGTGTCGGGAGGGAATGACTTAGGAAGTTCATACTCTGAGGGAAGTGTTGTAGGAAGAGGTGTGTTTTTAGATCTTTTCTAAATTGTGAGAGGTCCTTTTGTGATCTGATGTTGGGTGGTAGCATGTTCCAACATCTAGGGGCAAAGGATGAGAATGCTCTTGTGATAGTTGTCTGGTTGAGTTTTGATTGGTATTTTGGGATCACTAGAGTGTTTTCTGTTGTGGAGCGTCGGGATCTGGAACTTTATGAGTAATGCAGGTCAGATAATGATGATGATGAGATTTGGTGAATTGCCTTGAATGTGATGAGAAGGGCTTTGTATAAAATCCTATATGATATCGGGAGCCAGTGAAGTTCGAATAGGATAGGAGTGATATGATGACTCCTTGGTGCTCTGTGTAGAACTCTGGCAGCCGTATTCATGGCCAATTGTAGAGGATTAAGCGTACTCTTGGGTAGGCCCTGTAACACAATATTAGCGTAGTCGAAGTGTGGGGTGACCAACGCTTGGCAGGTTGTTCGAAAGTCTTGTGGTTCAAGCATTGGTCTGAGGTGTCGTAGAATTCTGATCTTGTGATAGATGGCTTTAATTGTATTTTTTATATGATCTTTGAACTCAAGTCGCTGGTCGAGTATAACGCCTAGGTAACGTATAGTTGATTTGAGTGGTAACTCGGCATCTCTTGTTCTTAGAGTTGGTGGGGGTGAGAAGTCTTTGTTCCTTGTTACAATCAAAACTTCCGTTTTTTTAAAGTTAATTCGGAGGTTTTGTGAGAGCAGCCAGTCAGAGATTGCATTGAAGCAGGTAGTTAGTGTAGTATAGTCTGGTTTCAATACATTGACTGGTGTGAATAGTAGCACATCATCTGCATAGATGAGGCAAGATGTTCCAAATGACCGGGCGATGTTGCAGATGGGCTGCATATAGATATTAAATAGCAGGGCCGAGAGGGAGGAACCCTGTGGTACACCTTGCTTCTGTTGGAAAGGCATAGATGTATTGTCACCCGACCGGACCTGCTGCCAGCGGTCTTCCAGGTAAGATTTGCACCACTTCCAGGCCATTCCTTGAATCCCTTTTTCATGTAGTCGGTTAAGCAGCTTAATATGGTCAACAGAGTCGAAAGCTGCTGCAATGTCTAGGAAGATCAATGCAACTCCATTTCTGATGTTGTCTGTTGTAGTAATAAGCGTGTTCATTAGAGAAGTTAAAAGGGTTTCAACTCCGTGGGATTCTCTGAAGCCATGCTGATTTGGGTCGAGTGGAGCTTCGGAGTCAATGTGTTGTTGGATTTGCCTTAGAGTGACTTTTTCTAGTATCTTGGCTAGAAAAGGGATACTTGAGATTGGGCGGTAGGAGTCTTCTTTTTTTGGGTCGAGTTTATTGTTTTTGAGTAGTGGACGAATGGAGGTCTGTTTGAGGGCTGTTGGGAATATCCCTGTGCTAAGTGATTGGTCAGCTAAGGCTGCTATGTAAGGGCTGAGTTCTGTTCTTAGTGATTTGATCCAGTGGGCTGGACATGGATCGTTGGGGGCAGTGGTGGCATTGATGGAGGTTATGAGTTCTTCGATTGCCTTAGGGGTTGGGGATGAGAATTTATTAAGTATGATCTGAACGTTGGAGGTTTGTATGGGTTCGCTTGTGATTGTAGTTGAGATCTTGATCATCTTGGATTGGATATAGTCAGCATATAGTTGTGGTTGTATGTGTTCATGTTGTGGTGGAGAAGGCTCACTGGTTAGAGATGTTACTAGTTGGAAGAGGTCTCTAGGTTTGTTAAGGGAGCGACTGAGGAGCCTTGCATGGTATTCTCTCCTCTTATCCCAGGTTAGTTGACGATGAGAATTCAAGTGAGTTAAGTAGGTGGATTGGTCACATAGGTTAAGAGAGTGTCTCCATTTCTTCTCAAGTTTCCTTAATTGCCATAAAGAGGTTCGCAGTTCAGAGGAGAACCATGGCGCGTTCCATTTCTTGGTGAAAGAGGAGGTAAAGATGGTTTGGTTGACTGTGGCGATGGGCTGGGCTGATAGTCCAAGGGCACTGTTCCAGTTTGCTACTGTTTTATCAATGTTGTTAGGTATTGTAAAGAGTTTTGGAATGGTTTGAGAAGTAATAGTGTCAATGTTGAATGGTTTAAAACGTGCTGGTTTAGAGAGTGGATAAACATCCGGTGTTTTGCTTGGAAACTCCTCAGCTGGTATGGAGAACGTTATAAGATTATGGTCGGACCAGGGGATGGGGTTTGATGAGGGTTCAAGTTGATTTGGCGGTTCACAGTCTGATGATGGGGCGAAGATGAGATCAAGAAGATTTCCTTGTTTATGAGCTGGATCTTTTACAATTTGTTTGTAGTGTAAGTCGGTCATGGCATCAAGGAAGGAGTTTGATACTGATGGCGGGGTGGATGCAAGGTTGAGATCTCCTAGGAGCCAGTTAGATTTGTTGAGTTCAATGGGGTTGGTAACAAGATCAATTATGATTGACAGATCATCAGCTGGAGCATTTGGGGCTCTGTAGATGAGGTTTAAGGTGTTAGTACTATTGGAGATTGATAGTGTATTTATATGGTCCGTGGTCTTGGTAGAGACGATGCAGTACTTTAGATCTGATCTTGCAATTATGCAAACTCCTCCTCCTTTTCTGTTTTCCCTGTTGCAGGTGTAAATTGAGTAGTTGGGTGGAGTAAGTTGGTTCATTATGACATTGTCAGTGTTTGACAGCCATGTTTCTGTTATCAGGAGGATGTCTAGGTTAAGGTTTGATAATAAGTCAGTGATAGCAGGCCACTTGTTTCGGGCTGAACGTGCGTTAATGAGAGCACACTTGAGATCCTGTGAGGTGGCTCTTAGATTAGGTCTTCTGGTGTTTGTTGTATCAAGAGGTACGTAGAGAAGGTAGGTTTGTCTATTGTGATATGTATATTGTGGGTATTGCTGTTGGTTTTGGTGGGGTTTCCTATTCTTGTATTGGTGTACAGGAATAGGATTAGAGTTGGATGTTAGGGCAAAAGATGTGTGTAGGATACTAGAGAGGGCAGAGAGGAGGAGGAGGGTGAGTGGGATGAGGGCCATGATTTGTAGTGTAAGGATTCACAATTATTGTGAATAGGAGGTTATGATAAATTTGTGGTTATGAGTGGGAGAGTATAGGGGGTGAAGCTACAAATAATTGTCTAATTAAGGTACGTTGTAATATATTCAATTTACAGAATGGTTGTTGACAATCTTATGTCTATGTCCACCCAAATTCATTAATTGTTGTCCCTGGTGATGGCCCCACCCTGTAAAATACTATCCCCCCCCCCCTCATGTTATATGTTACACCGCTTTGACCCGGTGAAAAGCGGTATATAAATGCAGTTAAATAAATAAATAAATATACACCGTTCATTAAATTACAGAAAAATTACAGAGAAATAGCTGACAGAAATCCTGTTTATAGAAACTCCAATTAAAGGATGGTTGCTGACAATAATCCTGTTCTCAGAGACTTCAATTACAGGATGGTTGCTGACAGTAAACAACGTTACATATGATGTTTAACAATGTGTGGACTTCTAGTAATTGATATAGTCCAGGCTGACTTACAGTTGTAGTAGTCTGCTCAGAGTTAACTTTGATGTGAATCTGGTACAGGGTGTGAATAATGCATGCTGTTTCAGTGTTGGGTCTGGTCTCCTTTGCGTTTTCTTTGGGCATAGTCCGGTTTAGAAGGTACACGTCTAAGGGCCACGCCAAAGGGCCCTCAGGCGCAGGCCCGCCAGGCGCGGGTGTGCCCGATCGGCGCCGGTTTTAAATGAATCCGAGGGCCCCGATTGGGCACAGCAGCAGGAGGGCGGCGTTGAGGTGGAGAGATGGCTCCGGCCCGCTTAATCCCCTCGGGGAGAGCTCTTCAGGAGGGCCGGAGTGAAGAGAGAGGCCGCGCGCCTGATCGGTGCCGGTTTTAAATGAATCCGAGGGCCCCGATTGGGCACAGCAGCAGGAGGGCGGCGTTGAGGTGGAGAGATGGCTCCGGCCCGCTCAATCCCCTCGGGGAGAGCTCTTCAGGAGGGCCGGAGTGAAGAGAGAGGCCGCGCGCCCGATCGGCGCCGGTTTTAAATGAATCCGAGGGCTCCGATTGGGCACAGCAGCAGGAGGGCAGCGTTGAGGTGGAGAGATGGCTCCGGCCCGCTCAATCCCCTCGGGGAGAGCTCTTCAGGAGGGCCGGAGTGAAGAGAGAATGGGACTAGAAGGGCAAAGAGGATGCTGGTTGGGGCTGGAACTAGAAGGGAGCTGATGTTGGGGGAGGACTAGAAGGGGATGCGGCTGTGGGAGTGAGGAGGATGGAGAGGGGAAAAGATATTTTGTGTGGAAGGGAAGAAAAATTTATGATTGGCCGGGTACTGGGAGAATAAGTGGGGATTAAGGATGGAAGGGTGAAATTTGAGTGGATGAAAAAGAAATAAAGAAAGAAATGGAGGAAAGAGCAAAAGGGGAAAGATCAGTATGTTAAAGCAGATGCAGAGAGAGAATGGAAAAAACTAGAAGAAAGAACAAATGGAGAGCAGACGATGGAGAGTTAGCAGAAGACACGAAGAAAATAGAAGAAAGCGACTGGGACAATTGCAACTGAAAAATAAAAAGCACAAACAACAAAAGGTAGAAAATACTATTTCATTTTGAATTTATTAACTGGAATATGTCAGCTCTGGGAAATGTGCATTGCTAATGTTTTGCGTTTTGTTTAGTACAAGAGGAAATTAAATTTATAGTTTTAATTCTCCAGTGTTGTACATTCCAAGTTTGGCTTTTGGGGTTCCCAGTTTAATCATTGTCTTCCTATTTCTAAATTGTGATCCCTTATTGTCTGTTTGCTGACGGACTGTTTTGCATGTGTAACCGATCTGAGGTATTCTGTTCATGTAGTTTCTATTTGACAGTGCCACTTGTTCTCTTTCCCCAGCAGGAGATGTATTGGTATTCTCTGAGATGTGTTGGTTTAATATTTGCAGTGTTGCCTTTTGATAGGTAGGGTTTGGTGCTTTGTGAGTCCTGGTAGTGCTGTTAGGATACGGCGGGTTTGCTATGGGTTCTAAATAGGCAGTGTTTGTAGTAGTTCCTAATGGGCCTGGCGGTTGGCACTGGAGTATAGTAATGTAGAAATCTGGTAGTCTTTCCTTATCCAGACACTCATTAAGAGGCATGTTTACTAAAAGTTAGTGCATATTAGCATTATGCAAATGAGGCCCCGCAATGAGTCTCCGCACATGGCTCTGCCTCCGGCAACAGGCAGCCAAAGCGTAGTTTGGAGCTGATTGCTCTTGAAGAATTCCCCACGCCAAGACAATGCTTCCTGTAATGGCAGCGACCCGCCTTGTAGAGCTCCCAAGTTGCCTTGTTCAGAGGGGGAAATGCTTGGCCAGTCCGGCTTCTTAGCTTATCTCGCAATGCAGTGTGGTATTTGTAGTCCTGGACTCTACCAACTGAAATCGTGTTCAGGTCCCACAATGCAGCAAGATGGCGTTGTCAGAAATCCAGGACTGGCACGAGCCTAAAATCTCCCTCCTGGAACGGGGTAGCTTGGCAGCCCTGGCATTGTCATGCAAGATCTGTCTGCTTCTGGGACCTGTCTCCGAGCACTGGCATCCGTGCTGTTTACTTTCACAGGACAGTCATTTCTCATAAAGCGGCTCAGCGTGAAAGTATTTTCTTCCTGTCCTACAGACTGTGTAATCCCATCCTAGGGCAATGAAAGAGTTTCACTTTTCTGTTTGTTTACCTTTTAACTGACAGTGCATCCTGTTATTAGCAAACCCAAATAATTCGGCTAAAAAAGCAGTAGCAGATTGACTGTAACCATCCAGAGAATGAATCTCAGAATAAGGGCAAGCGCTTTACTGGAACAAGAGGATGGCCAGCTGCCCAGTCCTAAGTGGTGATGCCCGCCGGCGTCTAGAATGTTCACCTGCCTCATTCTTTCCCAAGTCCAGGAAAAGGCATCGCAGCCTGCAGAGTCCCCAGAGAATATGTCTGTAAAGATCTCAGCCTTTTACTTGGCAAATGTAAAGCTGTAGAAGCACATTCAATGGCACATATGGAAAAGATCAGCACCCGCCGTTCACTCGACCTCCTGACACCTGTATCTGGGCATCCTAAGGAAGGAAGTTAATAGGTATTCAATAGCTGAAACAGGCCAACCTGATGGCGAGGCTATTTTTATGCCCTCTGTAGTGCTATTAATAATGCCAGAGTCACTGATAAACTGTAATCAATGTTAGATTTGTCTGTGTCCAAAGACCAGGCATCTTCCTCTCTGACTAATTGTTCAGGATGAATCAATCGACTGGAAATGAAACAGGATGGTGCAACGCGTATTCGCACAGTTGATCACATTGTATTCAGAAACTTTTCACTTCAGGAGCAGTTAGACGCAGTCCCAGGGAACAAGAAAAGGTCAATCTATGAAGTTGCACTGGGTAATGCATTCTCTGTGGACAGCAGGAATAAATCTGCACATATGAGTGACGTCTCCATCGGAGCCCCATGTGGGAATGCTCCCCAGGTTCTACTGGAAGCTTCTGGAAGGCTCCACTACGTCTGCGTGCCTCCCTTGCCAACATAGTGCCATCTTGTCCAGTCTGATAACAAAGCTGTAGCAGAATACAACTCCTCAGGGAGGTGGGAGGGTTGTAAGGACTTATTCCTGCTGTCCACAGAGAATACCTGCTACAGGTGAGTAATTACTTTTCCCCCGTGGACAAGCAGGAAGTCAGTCCTCACATATGGGACTCTCAAGCTACCAAAAACCAGGGAGGCCACCGAGAAGCCCAACAGGGGCACAACTGAACTAAGAACTGGAGAATCAACTATGTACAATAGTGGTAGCTCACAATAAGGAACTCATCTGATTCAGCTTCTTCACCAAGGTGTTTTGTTGGGTGGCAAACAGATCTATCGAGGGGGTACCCCACTTCTGAAAGATGTTGGCTGCCACGTCCCTGTCCAGTGCCCACTTATGTGGCTGGAAGATGCAATTCAACTGGTCCACCAGGGTATTCTGCTCCCTGGCAGATACGTGGCCCTTAGCTCCATCCCATAAGTAATGGTGAACCTCCATAACCGGAGAACCTGTGTCCCCTGCTTGTTTATACAAGGAGGCCCAAAATAAGTGAGAACATCTCATAGCATATAAGTTATTTAAAAATTCAAAAAGACAAATGTAAACGATTGACAATTTAAAAAAAAAAAAGATGGTGATTAGAAATCGTTGAAATAAAATCGTTATATAGCTAAAAAAGGTAAATAAGTAAACTATTTAAGCTTTTAATTTACGAGATGTTCTCACTTTTTTTGGGCCACCCTGTATAGTGCATTGCGACCTGACTGTCTTGATTCAGACCAACAATCTAGTTGGCTAGCTGTTCTCGGAAAGCCCTGAGGGCATTTACTATGGCTCTCAATTCCAAGAAATTGATCTAGTGCAGGCTCTCCTGTATGGACCAGATGCCTTGAGTGTGAAGGCGCTCCCCTTTTTGCGGCTGACATTCCATCTGGAACCAGTTGCCTTGTGTGCAGGGATCCTCACAATGAGTTCCCCAGCCCAGCAGGGAGGTGTCCATGGTCAGGACCCTCTGGGGGGGTGGATGCCTGGAAGGGCATCCCAGCCTGCAGGTGGCAGGGGATCTGTCACCAGTCGAGGGAGTCTGCCAGCTGGTGGGTCACTTTCACCCGGTCCTGGAGCTTGTCCATGGCTTGTGGCCACTGAGAACAAAGGCAGCACTGGGCTTCCCTCATGTGTAAGCGGGCGTATGGGGTCACATGGACCATAGAGATCATGTAACCCAGCAGGTGGAGAAGGGCGGGCGGGCAGCCCTCGATGTAGAGGGTCTTGTCACTGGGGCAGATGAATTGGAGGAGACAGACATAAATGCCCACTGCATGCCACAAGGGCAGATATACTGCTCTCTAAGGCCACCATCCTGGTCTCCCTGCCAGTTGGCTCCTCAGCCTTCGATGTGGGCACCGAGGACTTCGGGTCTGGCGTCAGTTCTGTTGAGGGGAGTCCTCGATGAGGATGGCCTTCCTATCTATGATGGTTCCTTTACAAAGTGGGACAAACTCGGTGTCTTTAAGCTGAAGCTAAAAGATCAAACAATACAGTCTGGATCCAGTCATGCAAAGGCAAAAAAATTAAGCACAGTACAAGGGCAAAATGCAACCATTATCTTGCCAGCTGGTGCAAACTCACGGCCTTCTGACTCGTCTTTGCCCTACAAACGAGGGTCTAAAAGATTCAGGCAAAATATATATATATATATATTTCCAGGGAGTCAATTACTCAATCTACTGTTTGTTTGTTTCCCGACTGGTATTATGGGTTTCGCTTAGTCCATACTGCTTCTATTTACCCTTACCTGCTTCAATGACTGAACTTTAAAGAATCCACGTGGTCAGAAAAAATGATCTAATTTTATTATGCGAAGTATGTTGTTTCCCCAAAGGTTAGAGAAAAAAACCCTCTCTTCCAGTTTCAGGATGGGAGGCTGCCAAACGATGCCCTCTCCTGCCCTCTTGTGGAGTAGAGCCGCTCTGCAGCCAGCTGAGGAAAAAGAAATCTGGATTTGAAGACATCGCTGGATCATCTGTTCGTATTCCTGATGCAACCCTGTGCGGATGTAACCTTCTTGTTTAATATCCGATCATGAAGAGCACCGGTAGTAAACGTTATACTGATAAGTGACAGCCTGTCGCACTTAAGCAACTACAACGGCGGACTGAGTGGGCGTTTCATTGCAGCTTGTTTGAAAGGGTTAAATTGTGCCAGATCTTGAAGGCAAGCAGCATGGTCAAAGAGTCAGATGCAATCACTGTTCTTTACTGCTATTTATTATATTGTTCAAATTGTTTAAAGTAATGATAGTAGACGCCTGAGTTTGAACAGAGTTTCAACAACAACAAAAAAACCCTCTTCCCATACCAAGCAAATGTTCTGCAAAGTATTGAGCAATCTAGCTGACAGCTTCTCAGCCCTGACCCTCCAGTTGCGGCAAAGCAAATCAGCCCTTGTTTTACATCCTCCATGTGTAAATACGTGTCATGCATATTAACAGATATCCTGAAACCCAGATCTGTTTGTCGCCCTGCCTAAGAATCTTTTGCTAGCTCTAAGTCACGCCAGAATCCGCAGTCCTAATCGCAGCTCTGCTGCCTGGAAAATCCGGATGCTGATCGACCGCTTAGCGCCCATTTCCCTCTTCAACTACCCTGGACCCCGGGTTGTTCCGTCTGTCTTGAATAGATTGCAGGCTCTGCAAAGCAGAGAAGGTCTCTTATGTGTTTGTGTATAGTGCTGCCTGTGCCTTGTAGCGCTATACAAATGATTATTTTATTTATTTTTATTTTATTTATTTATTTATTTAACTATTTCTTTTATACCGCCCCTTCCAGAGATCAAGGGCGGTTTACATATAACAAGTCAACAGTCATGTACACAGTTTGTATACATTTTACATAGAACATAGAACAATAGAAATCAACTATTTACATTAAACAGTAAATATACCATTTATAGGTATTAAAGCAAACATATTAAACTTTATACAAATGAATATTTACAGTGTGTGGTGTGTGTGGTGTTATGGGCAGGAATTGGTGTAGGTGCTGGAATTTAGTTCCTTTTTTCGTCTTCAGGTGTGAGGGAGGGGGGAAAGTCTTGTGGATACATTGTTGGGTTAGGGGATTAAGGGAGTCTGTGTATGTGTGACCATGTTTGTTGTGGAGCTGGTCTTGGGGGAATAGGGGATTTCGAAGTGTTCAGTGAATAGGTAGGTCTTTAATTCTTTTCTGAATTGGGTGAGGTCTCTTATGGTGCGAAGTTCAATAGGGAGGTCGTTCCAGAGTGTAGGGGCAGTGAATGAGTATGCTCTGGAGCTAGTGGAATTCTTAGTTTTACGGATGGCTTTTGGTGTGATGAGGGAGTGGGCCGCGTTCTGTCTGAGGGTCCTTGTCGATGTTGGAGGTTGGAGTAATGTGGATAGGTGTGAAGGGGTTATGTCATTTATAAGTTTATAGGTTGTTAGGATAATCTTATATTTGATTCGGCTGTTTATAGGGAGCCAGTGGAGTTCCAGTAGTATTGGGGTCACGTGGTCAGTTAGGCGAGCTTTAGAGATTACCTTTGCACAGATGTTTTGTGCTCTTTGGAGAAGGTATATGCTCTTTTGGGGGAGGCCTATTAGGAGACTATTGCAATAGTCGAAGTGCGGGGTGATCAGTGTACTTACTACGGATCTAAAGTCTTGTGTTTCAAGAAGTGGCCTTAGGTGCTGAATAGTTTTGAGTTTATAGAAGATGGTTTTTACTATTTGTTTATGTGAGGTAGCATGGTGAGGGTGTGGTCTATTATTACTCCTAAGTATTTTACCTGTTTTCTGACGGGTATGGAGGTTTTGTTGATTGTGATTGTTTCTGGGTATGAGTTCTCAGTCGTGGGTGGTCTTGTCACAAACATTGCCTCAGTTTTTTTGAGGTTTATGCTAAGGTGGTTAGTTTCCATCCAGGAGGAGGTCTCAGCCATGCATTTGGATAGCGAGTCATATGTAGGGTTTTTAGCATTTATGGGGATAGCTAACATGATGTCATCGGCATATATAAAATGGTTAATCCTGTGTTTTTAAATATGTCTGTTATCGGTTGCAGGTACAAGTTAAATAAGAGGGCCGAAAGGGCTGATCCTTGGGGTATTCCCTGTCCTTGAGGGAATGTTTCTGATGCTTGTTGGTCAATTTGGACTCGTATTAATCTATGTGAAATATAGGATTTGAACCAGTTAAGGACAATCCCGCCTATACCTAGGTTTTCTAATCTGTTGATCAGTGTCATGTGATTAATGTTATCAAAGGCGGCAGAGATATCTATAAAAAGGAGTAAGAAGCCTTGATGTTTGCCATCAGTGCCCTTGATGAGGAAGTCCATAAGGGTGATTAGGAGGGTTTCTACTCCATGGAATGGGCGGAAACCAAATTGGTGTGAGTCAAGAGGTTTGTGTTCATCAATGTGTTCTTGTAACTGAATTTGAATTGTTTTCTCTATTATTTTGGCTATGAATGGAATGCTGGCTATGGGTCTGTATGAATTCGGGTCATTTGAGTCGAGCTTATTATTCTTTATTATTGGTCGGAGTGTTGTGAGTTTTAGGGCATCAGGCATGATGCCCTGTGAAAGGGATTGGTTAACGATGTATTGTATATTTACCACCAATTTAGTGTTAGTAGACGGATGTGCCCTCGGTACCCAATGCCTTGTAGCACAAACTATGTGCCCAAGTACTTAAGACATAAGGCATTATAGATATAACGTTAGGTTGTTAATCAAGAATGAATGCAAAGATATAAAGGTTAAGAAGGATCTGCCTCTGCTTCTTAGCCCCTGACGGCATGGGGAGGGGGAGTCTCGAAATCACAGGTAGTGGCTGGATTTAGAGTCCGTGATCGGGGGGGGGGGGGAACAATGGTGCGTGCAGCCCCCCGGGTAAAGACTACAGGGCAAACTGAATTTGGGGGGGGGGGGGGATCCCAGTGATTGCAAATAACGGCATTTGCTTTTTTTTTTTTTTTTTTTACCGGCGTGGCATTTAGTTTCTTCCATGTTCGGTACTGACTGAAGTAAATGCGAAAGTAGCCCGGCCCGGGATGGTGCTTAAACGTCCCCCGCTCCGTTGCTAGCGAGTAATTCGTGGCCGCTGAGCGCACACGTCGTCCCGGAGCTGCTGAACGGTTCCAGGCAAGAAACGCGGCCGCCTTTAATAGTGTACAGCTAAGCCTCTGGGCACAAGTGTCAGGTTCCCGAGGGAGCCTGCTTTGCAGCTCAAATGTATGTTCTGTTTCATTTCCATTTGCCGGGGGCTCGCTGGAAAAAGACGAGGGGGCGCATCAATATTTCCCCCAAAGGATAAAAGACCCCAAAGCACTAGAAAATATATTTTGACAGGGAGTGAAAAGTTCTAAAATAAAAGCAGTGTGATTCCGGCTTCCATTCTCGGAAGCTTCCAAAGGCAGGTGTACAGCAACTGAAGTTGCGGCCAAATGCGCAAATCATAAAGGGCGATGCACGTTTCAGAAGTCAGAATCTTTCCTCCCTTTTGTGCCGGCCAGGTCAAAGGTTTACAGCGGGGCTGGAAGCAGGGTTGCCTGTTTGCATACAGTGTACAGCTTAGATTCGTCTCCTCTCCCTCAGTGTGATTCACTTTCACTGCAGAAATATAAACATTGTTTGTGGGGTAAATGAAAAGTTAGCATTGGGAACGATTCCATCCTTTATTGCTACAAAAAAAGTGCAAGCAAAGGAAAAGGGCAAAAGGAGACTGAACACCTTGCAGCTCTTCCCTTCTATACCCCGAGGAAGAGCCGCGAGCCCGGGGGCCGAGGAGCCGAGCCGCGAGCACTGACGCACGGTCGCGCGCTGCCGGCGACCTTGGACAGGGCTCGAGCCGCTGGGCACGACGTAACGCAGGAGGCGGGGCCTCGGCCGTCTATATAAGGCGAGCCCTGGAGCCCGGACAACTCAGACTGAGCGCACTGAGCCCGGAGCTGCACGCTTATCCGCCGACTTTCCTCCGACTGCAGCTAGCGCTTGCCATGATCAAGAAGATGTGCCCCAGCGAGCCCGAGCTGAACATCCCAGCCAAGAACTGCTACAGGATGGTGATCCTGGGCTCTTCCAAGGTGGGCAAGACCTCCATCGTGTCCCGCTTCCTCACCGGCAGGTTCGAGGACCAGTACACCCCGACCATCGAGGACTTTCACCGCAAGTTTTACTCCATCCGTGGGGATGTGTACCAGCTGGATATCCTGGACACGTCCGGCAATCACCCCTTCCCGGCGATGCGGAGACTCTCCATCCTGACAGGTGAGCGCCCATCCTCCAGTCTCTGTGCGGTTACTGACCATTCCCCAGAGCTAGTAAAAGTTACATGGGAAGTGGCTCTAGGGCTTTTGTTTTTGTAATCTAAGATTTGTTGCTATCGCTTCTCCAAATGGCTTTATAGATAGACTTTAGTTAAAGAAATGTGTAAGATTCCCCCTGCAGAAATAAACCCCAGTGAGACCCTAATTCGCATCCCAGAAACCCCTTAGCAAAGCAGCCAGCAGCCTCCCGTCAAACTTCAAGGTGCTGCAGAGAGAACTTGTCTAACAATGCGCGCTCTGTGTTTTCCGATCAGCGATATTAACGCGCCTTTCCCCTGCTCTCTTTTTCCCTCCAGGAGACGTCTTTATCCTCGTCTTCAGCCTGGACAATCGCGACTCTTTCGAGGAGGTGCAGCGGCTGCGGCAGCAGATCATCGAGACCAAGTCGTGCCTGAAGAACAAGACCAAGGAGAACGTGGACGTGCCGCTGATGATCTGCGGCAACAAGGGCGACCGCGACTTCTATCGCGAGGTGCAGCGCCACGAGATCGAACAGCTGCTCGCCGGCGACAAGAAGTGCGCCTACTTCGAGATCTCGGCCAAGAAGAACAGCAACGTGGACGGCATGTTCCAGGCGCTCTTCGCCATGGCCAAGCTGCCGAGCGAGATGAGCCCCGACCTGCACCGCAAGGTCTCCGTGCAGTACTGCGACCTGCTCTACAAGAAGACCCTCAAGAGCAAGAAGATCAAGGAGAACGGCGACGCCTACGGCATCGTGGCCCCGTTCGCCCGCAGACCCAGCGTGCACAGTGACCTGATGTACATCCGGGAGAAGGCGATCGGCGGCGGGCAGGCGAAGGAGAAGGAGCGCTGTGTCATCAGCTAGGTGGCGCTCGCCCCCCTCCCCGGCCAGCTTATACATATATACATAGAAACGTACACCCAGAACAGTGCAGCTAGCTGCCCGCGGCCCACGGAGGCGCGTCTGCTGGGGGCTCCGATCTGCCCCAGGCAGAGGCAGGTGGCACTGGGAGTGGGCGAGGAGATGCCCCAAGGCTCGCGAGTGAGACTGGGGACTTAGCCGCATCCAGGGTGCGACCCTGGTGCTGGGAACGTGCTGAAAGCGAGAGACAGACTGGAGTCGGTGGGGCTCAGTCCTGGCGGGACCGAAGACTGTAGCCCGACAACGAAGGACTTGTTTACATTTCTTACAACACCGACCACAGAAAAAAAGGCACTTTATGGTAATGCTGTCGTGAAAATGAACAATTTTTTATCTAAGTGTTTTTATATATTGTTTATCTAAAATGTGATCATTTTTGGTTGGGTTTTTTTTGTTTTCCACGCAATAAAACATTGAACCAAAGCTTTCTTGTCTTCAGTTACTATCTGGGTTTAAGACTTCCCAAGCATGAAACTTACTGCTTTTTTTAATGCTGCACTTTTAAATATTTAGAACCAGTGTTAAAAAAGCACTTTACCCATGCTATGCCTATCAAAATCCTTTGACAAATATTATTTCTGAATTCTCTCATTGTATTAATTTTATTAAGGTAGATATTTATGTATGCGTGCTCGATATCCGTACTTGAGCTATTAGCACGTATTACATGCCCGCTGCTTATATTATGCCCCTATCCCTTCCTATTGTCCCGTCTTTCCCCAGCCCCCCCCCCCCCCTAAAAACTAATTACAGGTCCCCGGCATTAAGCAAACAGGAACATGACCCATTCCGCACGCTCGGGCGCCCTCTAAAGGGCAGCCACTAAATAACACTTTGCAAGATTTCTCCCCTTTCAGCAAGCAGCGTTATAAATAACCCTTCCCTTGAAGGATATACGGCAGCACCTAGAAACCAATACAAGTGCTGAAGCAGTCAGACTGCCTCACCCCTCCTTTTGTATGGTAAACAGTCTCTATGCCCAGCCCTCAGTACAGGGGTAGACTCTCTTTTCCTCCCACTGGGCACCATGTTTTCAAAATTAGCTTTAAACTGGTTCAAACTGCACGGGTACATAGAGACAATAAAATGATCCATTTACCTACAGCCAAGTGGCCCGTGCCTATTCATGGCACATCTTTATCATTCCACGTACCCTAGTGTCAGACAGAGACCTTTTTATTGGACCCTATATCTCCGAGATTAGCAGACAGCCCTGCTCTCTTCATCAGGGCAGTATGGAGTGAGGGAAGGGTGGCGTTCACACCTGATATACAAGTAAATTATAGGCTAGGTTAGAGGATCGGGTGGAGGGAGATGAATGTGTTTACAAAAGGGATGAGAAAAAAGAAGTCGAATTAGTATGAAATGCTCAGGGCTTCCCATTAGACTTGAAAGGGTTCCGGGGAAGGTGACCAAAATGATTTGAAGCCTGCCCCCCCAAGACCCATGAGAAGAGACTTTAAGAGCTAAACTATGTACACCCTAGAAGAGAGGAGGGACAGAGGGGATAGGATACCCTTTTAAGTATTTAAATGTCTGTATCAGTGAACAAAGAGGAAGCTATAAAACTAGTTCATACAATGAAGCTGCAAGGTGGTAAACTTAAAAGCAACATCAGAAAATGCTTTTTCACTGAAAGGGTGGTAGATGCTTGGAATGCCCTCCCGATGGACGTGGTGGGGGCAAATACAGTGACAGAATTCAAAATGGCATGGGACAGACACAGTGGATCCCTTTATAACAAGAGGATAAAGTCAAAGCGGGGTGGGGGGGGGGGGGTTTGAGCTGCAGTTACAGCCACTCTAGCCACCTTACTGGGCAGATTAGATGGACCATACTGGTCTCTCTCTACGTCATATACTATGTTATTATGTTTGTTACAATGCTACATTAAGCACCATGAAAATCTGGTTCCAGGGTAAACTCACCCACCATCGTGTAATAAGAATTCTAGGCAAAGAATAGTAATTTATTTATTTATTTAATCAGTTATATATACCACCTTAGCCTTCAATCAAATGGGGCAATAGATAAAACAACCCACCCCATCTAGAGCCACAGAGGAGGTCCCCCAAACCTAAGAAAAGCAAAACACCATATGAACGGTACAAGACCAGGCTTGATGCCAGTGCAGCAGCCAGAATGGGCAATCAAGCCGGCACTCTGTTCCAAGAACACCTTCCAACCTGATTCTCAGAGCTTCTTTCAGAAGCACATGTTACACCATACCCCGACTACAACACAAAAGTGCATTGTTCAGTGGGCACCTTTTATTATAATAACCAGTGTCAAATGAGCACAATCTGATAGCAAGCCGCCAAGAGAATGAAACGATGAAATTGCAAAATACTCAAAACATAGAGAACCAGGGCGGGGTTAACTTAGGTGGGCTCCACCCCTACACAAACAAGCATGGTTTTCCCTACCTGATGATCTTCATACAGTTTAAAAAAAAAAAACCTTCCACAAAGAGGGCATCAGATGGTGGAAAAATGACAGAGGGAGAAGCTGCTTGCTAACTGAAGGACAATGAACAAACTTATTAGGTCTGTTCCCCCTGCCTGCCTCGAACTGAAGGCATAGATATCAGGCAGGCTTTGGGGCCCCCTCACTGGTTTCTGTCTTGGACTTCTATATGTCTAAACACCAGCAGCCCAATTACCAGCAGAAAAATTTGGTTTGAAAACCACCAGATTGGACATATGAAGAGAGCTCTGCTGGGCTCAGAACACTCTTCTGCCACACATACACCGGGTGGTTCAGAGGATTGCATAAACGATCTGTTCAGGCAAAAGGACATAAATCTAGCAAATCTAATCAGACTAGGTCCAAAAAACTGTTTCGTGCATTTGCAGATTGCACAGGGTTGTATCAATGGAACAGCGAGTCAGCTCAAAGATGAATGCTGAATGAGGGAGGGGGTTATTATATAATGCTTTTCCTATGTATAAAGCCAGTTTTACCTGCAGAAGGGCTTTCATAAAATGGTGACCACATACGCTCATACAAAGTACTTTTACAGAATCCACATGGCATTCCCATGGGCATAGTCTGGGCAAAACAGAGGCAAGGTTGCATGTATTTCATCAACTACATGCGTGCATTTATACCTTCTATGGAGTTGGTGTAAGTTTGTGCATTACTGGGGCTGGAGCAACGAGCCTAGGCACATAGATTCTGATGTTGCCTTAATCGTTTTGAACTTCCAATACAGGCATAAAAACTAGGACCAATGTGTGTGTGGTGAACTATCAAAGTTAGGGCGAGTGCAAATACTTTATGTGACGTAGAATGAGCCACGCCACTTGGTGTGTGTGGGTGTGATCACTTATTACAGTCATTACCACTATGTATCCACAAGTACCCCCCTCCCCCCACCCTTTCATGCTTCCTAAATAGTCCCGACTAGGAATAGATGGAAATTAGCAAAAATTGGTTGATCCCTGTCTTGGTACCACAATTTGAGAACACATAAGATAAGCACGGGCGATTCTTTGCCACGAAAAAAGAAAAAGCCAAAGATGAACTGGGCTCAAAAGCAGGCAGTCTAATTACTTGAGGTTGACTCCCAGAATACTAATTTTAATCTTACCACCTCCTTGCAGAGCTGTACTAAAAGCTTTGCTGAAATCTAAATACAACATCCCAGGCAGGCCCCCATTTTACTTTTGTGTCACCAATCAAAGAAATTATGGTACTTGCAACGATGTCTCACATTTACAGCAGACGCCAAAGAAACACAGAGCAAATTTTACTGCAGTGACATCACGTGAGGCAACTGCCTGTTCAGTTTATTAATAATTATAGACATGGAAAGATAAATACAAAGCAACATGGCAAACGCACATTATAATGATTCGCACAAGTAAACTAAGACAAACCTGTGCTGTTCCCACCCCATCCTGGGCTGGGCCACAGGACTATTCAAGTTCAGCAACATACTGAATCTCAGGGAGGAAAGACGCCTTTACTACACAGAGTTGCACCAAGGGTAGATTTTAAAGACTTCTCTCCGGCCCTCCAACCCATTATATTAAGGTCTTTCAGTGCAGCACAGCATGGTCACAGTCAGTGTCTTGTAATAGGAAGGCTCGATTCCCTTTAAGAACCAGTTTCAGCCTCGCCAGCAGGCCAGGGAAACACTGCCTCCTACACCTTTGGGATCTCAAGCATGCACAGGCTTTTGTACTTTTGAAGGAGTTGATTCTTGGTTCGGACCTGCTCCCTCAGGTTCTGCAGCTGCTGCTGCTGCTGCTCAGGGCTCCTGTCAATGCCAGGCATGGTGCTGATCAGCTTCCTCATCTCCTGGAACTTGTTCTTCAGTTCGTTCAGCTCCTGGTGGACATCCTGGCTGTCCTTGTCCATGCTGCATGGAAACAGAAGCCATAAATAACCACATGCAACTCAAGTCACAAGGAGATGCTCTATTTCTTTGCCATCATGTGCAAAAAGTGGCTAGAGTGAATTATCACCAACACTACAACAAGCAATTCTGAAAGCTCCTCTGCACAATTATATTGGTTTCCAGATGGGTTTCTACATTCCTTCCTGTGTATATCATATTGGCGGTCTACAGGATTTTAGAAATAAATACATACTAGACTACTACAATGCTCCCTTCTGCTAACAGGTTCAACCACAGCAGACATATAATGGCAGGTGCTGTCACTGAGATCATGACCTTGGGGGGGAATACACCTGTTCCCAAGAAAACTTCACTGCAACTGCAACTCCCCCAAATCCACTTGCTTTCCTTAAATTTATTTTACAAGGTAAAAGCCACATTTTTGTGTATTGTTTGAAAGTGAACACTATGAGCAGCAATACATTTGAAGTCATTAAGCTATAGCTCCTCCATTCTCCCTATCCTCCAGGAGGATTCACAACCACAGACGTCACAAATGACCTCACACTCATTGGATTCGACTCAGACATACCGGCGATGATGATGTCACAAAGATCTCACACTACATGATCCAATCAGATCTCATCCTAAGGATAACACCATGACTCCCAGACGAGCATTGCAAGGGGTGGGGGCAAGGAAGGCAGCAACCCAAGGACTAAGGCAGGGAAGAAGTACCACAATTACTCTTAATTGTTAGAGGACGCCCAATGTAAAAACGAGTTATGCACATAAGCAAACTGTGCACAAAGCCTTGGGTAGCCATCAGTACACAGCACATTTAAATCCTCGCAGGGAAGATCAGAAAGATAAGCGCATTGTTGTTGTTTTAACACAAAAGGTCTGAGGAGGAGGTTAAGGGTTAGCCAGTTGTTCTACTGTCAACGCTAGTGAGGAATTGCGTCAGTTTCTTCTCTTTAGTTAGAGCATACAGGACCTGCAACTTTTTCTGGCTTCTTTGAAGAACAGGTACCAAGGAGAACATATGCTAGAAAAACCTGCAACAATATTGCATCAGCACTTCAGAGTCGCATGTGCTGGAATGCTATTCTGAGCATAAAGTGTAGTTACTCACCTGTAATAGGTGTTCTCCGGGAAGAGCAGAAATCTGTCCTCACATACAGGTGATGTCAGCACTGATGGAGCCCACGCGGAGCATTTCCCCAGCTTTCAAAGAAAGCCTTTGGGAATGCTACCATGCATGCATGGTCCCCTTCCTGCCCAAGGGTGCCATCTTAGTCAGATGACATAGCTAAGATGGTAGTTAAACAAAAACAAGAGGACAGCAATTCCAAGGGGAGGAGGGAGGGTAGCAAGAACTGATTCCTGCTGTTCCTGGAGAATACCTGTTACAGGTGAGTAACTATGCTTTCTCCAGAACAAGCAGGAAGTCAGTCCTCACATACAGTATGAGACTCCCTAGCTCCAGGCTGCCAAGGACCAAACCACGACAGTACCAACGGCAACTGGTTGGGTGGCTGTAAGTAGCAGAAGGCGAGTCCCCGCTGAGAGTCTGCAAGACCCTAGCGTCCAGCAACACTATCACTCCGGTAGCCTGAACACAGGAGGGTCGGAGTTGCCCACACTCCAAGATTATGATGCAGCACTGCTTGACCAGAGGCACTGTCCCTGCGGGATTCACTTTCCAGGCAATAGTGTGCATGGATGACCAAGTGGCGGCTCAGCAAATTTCTGTCACTCACAGAATGGAGGTGGGTCACCGATGTGGCCATCGCCCTCACGCGATGGGTTGTGATGCAGTGCTCCAGGGAGAGGCCCACCCACTCATAAGCGAGGGAGATGCAGTCCGTCACCCAAGAGGATAGGGTACGCTTGGTTACAGGGAGCACCAGTCTGCTGGAGCCACAGGACACAAAAAGCTGGGATCCCTGCTGCTGCTGCTGGCTTGGTAGTGGTGACTCTGATGGAAAGGGCCCTTCTTCCTCGAGAAAGATGGCCTTTTCCCCAAGGTTTTCTTACGGGGAAGGGTAGAAGTCTTCTTTGAAAGCCTCTGCCTGGCCACCACCTCGGCCTCAATCTCGGCCACCTTGTTGGCCATAGATTTCACAAACAGGTTCTCCCGAGTGTAGGGGACATTCAGCAGCTTTTCCTGAACCCATTGTTTGAGGTCCGAGGTCTGCAGCCAGGCCTGGTGCTGAGCACCGATGCCTGTGGCTGCTGCCTGGGTTGCAGCCTTGAACCCATTGTAGGCGGCCTGGGACAGGAACTTAAAGCAGTCCCGGATAGTGGCTACCAGGTTCTGGAACCGCTGCAGGGGCTCCCCGGTGAAGCCTGCTAAGAAGCCCGCAAGTTCCTGAATGAGGCAAGATACAAACCTATGAACTCTACATAGGGATGTATCCAGCAGCCCACCATGGACCCCTGGAAGCACTTGCACCCCAGGACATCAAGGGCTCTGGCCTCTCTACCCGGGGGGGGGGGGGGCTACAGACAAATAAGTCTTCCAACTCTTGAGTTTCTGCATCGAAGACTCCACCACCATGGAACTGTGGGGGAGTTGAGCCTTCTGGAAGCCTGGACTCCTCTTTATGCGGTAGATGGCATCGAGGCATCAGTTGGCCACCGGCACCAAGAACAGGGCGCCTACATCTGTAGGAGCAGCCACTCCAGGATGGTTGCACCGGCAGAGCCTCCTTTGGTGGAGACTCATACTGGAGGATCTCCAGTTCTTCAGGTGCGCAGGTCCTCCTCAGACTCAATCAGAACCAAGAGGGCTCAGGCCATGTCCCACATGAAGTCGTGGAAATACCACATCCTTGGGTGGGGAATGGCACCTGAGTTAAGGGATGTCTGTGTGTCAAGAGGTCTCGGGGGAGGCCTCAACGTCAGTCTCCCAATCTGACTCAGAGGGCGTCGAGGCTCAGAGCTTCCACGCCGCGAGGCCAGCATTGGGAAACCAGGATCCCCCGACCGGTCTCAGGTCAGACTCCCGGAAACTATCTGGGGAGGACCAGACACCCGAGGATCGGGACCGGGACCTCAAGCGGTGCAGAGAGCTAGCCCAAGGCCAATAGCACTCAGGGCCCGGTTTGACATCCAGGGACGCCACCGCAGTGGGGGGTCCGGTTGTCGGGGCAGATGTGGACGAACCTGACATCGCCTGCTGCATGGTCAGGATGGCATAGATAGTCTGCTCCAGGACCGCCATTCTGACCTCCATGCCAGAAGGCTCCACAGCTTTCAGCACAGGTACAGAGGGTTTAGGGCCTGGCTCTGGCAACCGTGGCCTCTGGGAGGCTCGTGCGGTCACCACCGGATGACAACTCCTTCTTAGAGACCTTGGGCGACTCCAAGCAGCGCCCCCCCCTGAGTCCCGCCGCAGAACCTCACCGGGTTCCCTGGTGGAACCTCGACTGGCTTAGAGGACTTTTTCCTTATCTTCCCAGGGTCTGGCATCTTTCTGGAGGAACCACCGCCATGGGACTCTGAAGATGCCCGGGGCTGAGCCAGACCGCGGGAACATCGTCTCCTGCAACTCAGACCTTTTCTTCTTGGTCCGAGGGCTCGTGGCCTGACACAGGTTGCAGGAGGTATTGTCGTGGTCCGAGCCAAGGCAGTGCAAAGCAGCAGTCCTGGGTGTCTGTGACAAATTTGACTGCAACGATTGCACTTTTAAAAGCCACTGGGAGACATGGTGGATCACACCCAGATGGTGTTGATGATTCCTGGGCGAAAAAAGGCGTGAACGGCGGTCGAGGCAAGCCTTGATGAAAAAAATTGAAAGGGAACCAGGGACAGCACCAGCTCGAGGCGGGAAGAGGAAGTGGTGCGCAAACCAGGAAAACACCTCAACTAAGAGGATAATTTTAAGGAATTTTTCCCGGGGAAACAGGACATGCGTATATTGGGCTCTGTGGAAATAAGGAGACTGAGCAAGATGGCACCCTTGGGCAGTAAGGGGACCACGCAGGCGTGATAGCATTTCCAAAGGCCAACGTCACGCATATGTGAGGACTCATTTCCTGCTTGTTCTCTGCAGAAAATCTATGTGCAGAGTAGCATTCCAGCACATGCAACTCCAGGTACCAATACAATTTCCTGTGCAGGAAATGAAGGTTCCGTTAGCACAGACCCTTGTGTGCATGCATCTGATGTGCTCTCCTGAGTCAGCGCATGTTTTGCCCATAGTTCCTTTGCATTCTATTTGTGCAGGTAAAGCGTAGTTACTCACCTGTAACAGGTGTTCTCCAGGGACAGCAGGAATCAGTCCTCATTTATGGGCGACGTCGGCACCGACGGAGCAATTCCCCAGCTTTCAAAAAAAGCTTTTGGGATTGCTGCCACGCATGCGTGATCCCCTTCCCGCACAAGGGTGCCATCTTGCTCAGTCAGGTCCTATAGCTAAAGCCCTACTAAGCAGATGGCAAGGGAAGGACAAAAAATTAGCAACTCTTCAGGGGAGGTGGGAAGGTAATGAGGACTGATTCCTACTGTCCCAGGTGAGTAACTAGGCTTTCTCCAGGAACAAGCAAGAAGTCAGTCCTCACTTATGGGATTCCCCAGATACAGGCTACCGAGTCTGTAACTCAAAAATGCCTCCGCAAAGCAGTGAGCAGAAGTCGGGTCCCCGGGGCGAAGCTCTTGGTAGCCGTCGAAGAAGGGTCGGAGGGCAGGAGTGGCTTATACCCTGAACAAATTACAGAGTACAGCCTGGTCGAAGGCACTGTCCTGGAAGGACTCCCTCCCCAGGCAGTAGTGTGAAGCGAAAGTGATCGCTGAAGACCAGGCCGCAGCCCGGCAGATGTCCGATAGAGGCTCTGAGAGCAGCGAAGCCGCATTGGCCTGGATACCGTGTGTGGTGACCCGTCGATCCAGTGGGGTATCTGCCTTCGTTTGGGCGAAGGTGATGCAGTCCGCCACCCAGACGGAGATGGTGCGTTTGGTGACTGCCTGCCCCAGATGATTAGGATCATAGGCGACAAAGAGCCGGTCGGACTTGCGATAAACTTGGGCACATTGCAGGTAGAAGGCGAGAGCCCTCTTGCAAGTCAAGTGTATGCAATACCATCAAATGCCCGGTCGGCATGCAGTCTTGAGAAGAAGGTCGGTAGGACTATCTCCTGATTGAGATGAGTCCGAGACCACCTTCGATAGGAACTTGGGGTGGGTGCGGAGGACCACCCTGTTCAAGTAAAACCTGGTGTTTGGAGCCTCAGCCATGAGGGCCTGGAGTTCACCGACTCGGCAGGCTGAAGTCAAAGCCACCAGGAAGACCACCTTCCAGGAGAGGTGCTGAAGCAAGCACGTCACCATCGGCTCGAAAAGTGGTCATGTAAGCTGCATAAGCACCAAAGCTGAGGTCCCACTCCGCCAGAAAAGGCCGAATGGAGGCTTAGAGAGCAAGAGACCCCGCATGAAGCGGGAGACCAAGGGATGCCCCAAGAGGGGGGTTTATCCTCGATGGGGAGGTGGTTCACCAGGGCCGGCCCATCCATTGAGCAAGAATGTTTTTTTGCACAGGGCCCCGCGCAAAGAACATTCTGCTTTTTTTTTTCTTAATTAAATTTAAAAAAGAAAAAAAGCTGGCCACTGCCGCCGCGGCGGCATGGAGTGTCCCGCGGGGCTCCCTCTGCCCGGCAGAACTCTCCCGGCGCAGCTGAGCCCCTCTGTGCCGGCTTGCAGATAACGCGAAGGGAGAGTGTCTCCCTCGCGTCTCTGTTAAGCCCGCAGGGGCTGATGGGAAATTTCCCATCTGCCCCTGTGGGCTTAACAGAGACGCGAGGGAGACACTCTCCCTTCGCATATCTGCAAGCCGGCGCAGAGGGGCTCAGCCGTGCCGGGAGAGTTCCGCCGGGCAGAGGGAGCCTCGCAGGACACTCCATGCCGCCGCAGCGGCAGCGGCCAGCTTTTTTTTCTTTTTTTAAATTGCCATGAGCCGGGGGGGGGGGTTTAAGACTGGCAATGGGCTAGGGAGGGGGTTAAGACTGGCAATGGGGAGGGGGGGTTAAGACTGGCAATGGGCTGGGGGGGGGTAAGACTGGCAGTGGGCTGATGGGGTGGGGTTAAGACTGGTAATGGGCTATGAGGGGGTTAAGACTGGTAATGGGCGTGGGCTGACGGGGGGCCTGTCTGGAAATGGATGATGGGGGGGTTAGGACTGGTAATGGGCTATGGGGGGGTTAAGACTGGTAGTGGGCTGATGGGGGTGGTTAGGACTGGTAATGGGCTATTGGGGGGGTTAGGACTGGTAATGGGCTATTGGGGGGGTTAGGACTGCTAATGGGCTATGGGGGGGGCTAGGACAGGAATGGGCTGATGGGGAGGGGTTAGGACTTGAGGTGGGCTGATGTGGTTAGGACTGGTAATGGGCTGTGGGCTGATGGGGGGTTTAGGACTGGCAATGGGCTATGGGGGGCTGACTGGAAATGGGCTGATGGGGGGTTAGGACTGGTAATGGGTAATAGGGGGGGCTTAAACTGAAAATGGGGTGATGGGGTTAGGACTGGAAGTTGACGGGGGGCTAGGACTGGTAATGGGTTGGAGGGTTGCTAGGACTGGAAATGGGCTGAGTGGAAGGGGAGGCTTGAACTGCAAATAGCTGATGGGGAGGGGGCTTGGAATGGAAATGGGCTGTGAGGGAAGGGAGCTAGGACTGAAAATGGGCTGATGGAACAGCTAGGATAGGACTGGAAATGGGCTGTCGGGGGGAGCTAAGATTGGAAATGGGCTGTGGTGGGGGCTTGAATGAAATGGACTCATGGAGGGGCTAGAACTGGAAGTAGGCTCATGGGGGGGGGGGGCTTGGACTGGAATTGGGCTGAGTGGAGGGGAGCTATGATTTGACATGGGCTGATGGTGGGGCTAGGAAATGACTAGAAATGGGCTGATGGGGGGCTAGGATTGGAAATGAGCTGATGAAGGGACTAGAAGGGAATGGATGGGGCAGCTAGGACTGGAAATGGGCTGATGGGGGGCTAGGACTGGAAATGGGCTGATGCAGGGACTAGAAGGGAATGGATGCTTGGTGAGACTGGAACTAGAAGGGAACTGATGTTGGGGGAGGATTAGAATGGGATGGGGCTGGGAGAGTAAAATGGAGAGGGAAAAAATATTTTGTGTAGGAGGGATGAAAAATCTACAACTGGCCGGGTATTGGGAGAGTAAGTGGGGATTGAGGATGGAGGGGTAAAATTTGTGTGGATGAAATAGGAATGAGGAAAGAGCAAAAGGAGAAAGATTAGTATGTTAAAGCAGATGTAGAGAGAGAGAATGGAAAAAAAAACTAGAAGAGAGAAGAAAAGGACAAATGGACAGCAGACGATGGAGAGTTAGCAGAAAACATGAAGAAACCAGAAGAAAGTGGCTGGACCAATTGCAACTGAAAAAAAATGCACAAAAGGTAGAAAGATATCTGTTTATTTTGAATTTATTAACTGGAATATGAAAGCTCTGGGAAATGTGCATCATTAACGTCTGCGCTTTGTTTGGTACAAGAGGAAATTAATTTATAGTTTTATTTCTACAGTGTTGTTGTACATTCCAAGTTTGGCTTTTGGGGTTCCCAGTTTAATTATTGCCTTCCTGTTTCTAAATTGTGATTCCTTGTTTGGTGATGGTCTATGTTCTGCATGTGTAACTGAGCTGAGGGATTCTGTTTATGTAATTCCTATTTGACGTTGCCACTTGTTCTCTTTCCCCAGTATTCTCTGAAATGTATTGGTTTAATATTTGCAGTGTTGCCTTTTGATAGGTAGGGTCTGGTGCTTTGTGAGTCCTGGTAGTGCTGTCAGGATACGGCGGGTTTGCTATGGGTTCTAAATGGGCAGCGTTTGTAGTAGTTCCTAATGTGCCTGGCAGTTGGCACTGGATTATAGTAATGTAGAAATCTTTTAGTCTTTCTTTATCCATACACTCATTAAGAGACATGTTTACTAAAAGTTAGTGTATGGTAACATTATGCAAATAAGGCCACTTATGCAAATGAGGCCCCGCACCGAGTCTCCGCACATGGCCCCGCACCCCCCTTGGGCCGCCCCTGTGGTTCGCCAAAATGGCACTCAGGTGTACCCTAACTGAATTGAACTTCAGCCCCGCCTTGGAGAGGTGGAGGAGATACTGAAGAATCCTCCAGATAGAGCAGGAGAATGGGTCAATCTGGAGCTCGGAGCACCAGACTGAGAAGTGGTGCCATTTAAACGGTGTACGCCCGTCTCGTCAAATCTTTCCTTGACGCGAGGAGGACCTCCTCCGAGAGGCGCTAAGGCGACCCGTTCAGCTGCCAGGCTGTGAGGTCAGGTTCGGGTGGAGCATCTGACCCTCCTCTTGTGTTAGCAGGCCCGGGGCACAGCCCTGGGGGACTGGAGGCTCGGACAAGAGTCAGAGCAGAAGCGGAAACCAAGGCTGTCGAGGCCACGAGGGAGCCACTAGGATCACCGATACCCAGTCCCGCTGAACCTTGTGGAGGATCCTCGCAATGAGAGGAGTGGGAGGGAACGCATAAAGAAGGCCAGAGACCCAGCTCAAGAAGAACGCGTCCGGGTCCAACCTGCTCGGGTGCGGAGTTGGGCCGCAGAAGCGGGGAAACTGCACGTTCACCAGACTGGCGAACAGGTCCATGGATGGGGTACCCCACTGATGGAACAAGAGGCTGGCAACCTCCAGATCCAGGAGCCACTCGTGTGGGCTGAGGATTCTGCTGAGCTTGTCCACGAGGACATTCTCTTGACCTGGGAGATAAACCGCTTGGAGGGACATCCCCCGGCGAAAGGCAAATGAGCAAAGTAGGATCGTGATCCTGTTCCCCCTCCTTGTTTATGTAAAACATGGCCACCCTGTTGTCGGTCTGCACAAGCACCAACTTTCCCCACAAATAGCCCTCGAAGACCCTCAGGGCCCATTGGACCACCCAAATCTCGAGCAGGTTGATCGGCTGTTGGGACTCCTTGGGCGACCACTGCCCCTGTGTGCACAATGCACCGCAGTGGGCTCCCCACCTCAACAGGGAAGCATCCGTCGTTAGAACGAGCTTGTGCTGTAGGGTCTGGAAGGGCCCCAAAGGAGATTCCGGGGGTCCCGCCACCAACTCAAGGGATTGTGGGAGACCCGAATAGGGTCTCTGAGGTAACCGAAGGCCGCCTGGCTCCATTGTGCCCTAAGGCACCACTGGGCTGTCTGCATGTGCACACGGGCGTGGGGAACGACATGAACGGTAGAGGCCATGTGCCCGAGGAGGAGCAGCATGGCCCGTGCCGTAACCCAAACCCTGTTTTGGACTTGGGTTGCCATGGCCCAGATGCCGTCTGCCCAGTGCACGGGTAGGAAGGCGGTCGCCCGCACCATGTCGAGGCGTGTGCTAATGAACTCCAGGGTCTGCGCCCAGCTCAAAGTGGAGTAGTTGACCACGAAGCCGAGGCGCTCAAGGAGAAAAGGTTGTACGCACAGCCACCAGGCGGGCTTCACCGATCGAGAACAAGACAGTCGTCAAGATAGGGGAAGATGGGCATGCCCTGCCGCCTGAGGGAGGCGGCGGCGGCCATGAAGAGGCACTTTGTGAAAACCCGCAGTGGGGACGAGAGCCTGAAATGGAGCACTCTATATTGGTAGTGTTTCCCCTGCATCCTGAAGCGCAGGTATTGCCTGTGCTGCAGGTGGACGAGGATGTGGGCATAGGCGTCCTTGAGATCCAAGGAGCAAAGCCAATCGCCCTGCTGAAGGAAGGGCAACAGGACACCAAGTGATAACATTTTGAACTTCTCCCGCACCAGGAGCTTGTTCAGGTTTCAGAGATCAAGGATGGGGCGTAGGCCTCCCGTCTTTTTCGGAATGCGAAAGTAGCGGGAGTAGAACCCCTGGCCTCATAGGTGCAACAGTACTTTCTTGACCGCCCGTTGGGCGAGGAGGTTGCACAGTTCACGCTGCAAGGTGGTCTGATGCGAGAGGAGCTGACTAGGATCTGCTGGGGAGAAGGGAGGAGAGTGCCTGTCCAGGCGGAGACTGTATTCATCTCGGATCACCCAGAGGACCCAGATGTCCAACGTGATCGACACCCACTGCAGGGCAAACAGGGACAGGCGTCCCCCCACCGGCGGAAGTGCTGCTGGGGGGCGAGAGGCTATGCCATCGGCATCAAAACCCCTGCGCAGGCTGGGGTGGTGCTGGTTACTGGGCCTTAGGCCTTTTAGGTTTGAGGTGGCCATGCGCACCTCCCTTCCCCTGCGTGCCGGCACAGAGGTGGGCGGGAAGGTGGGTAACCCCAGTAGAGGAGCCCCTTCCTTTGAAAGAATGGCTTCTTTGTTTGCTGCTTCTTCCTAAGGAGAGACGAGTTCTTGTCACGAACTCCATTTCTATCTCAGCGGCCTTATCCTCCAAACAGCTGTTCACCAAGGCAAGGGACATCCAGGAGCTTCTCCTGGACCCACTGCTCCAGGTCAGGCCCCGATGCCGGCTGCTGTCACTCGGGCAGAGGACTCAAACCCATCATATGCGGCGCAGGAGAGGTACTTCGAACACTCCGCGCCAGATTTCAGAAGGGTTTGGAACGATAGAGAGCAGCCCCTGATAAAAGTGTATCTAATACCCCTAATACACCCTGTGTACCTGAAGCTTAATTAATCTCAGGTCCTCTGTGTATGACTGATTTGGATTAAGAGCTGCACCTGAGAGCAGCCCCTTTCCTCTAAGATGTGCAAGTACCTATAAAACTACAATTACCCCAGCACCCACCCACCCCTGGGGTAATTGTAGTTTTATAGGTACTTGCACATCTTAGAGGAAAAGGGGCTGCTCTCAGGTGCAGCTCTTAATCCAAATCAGTCATACACAGAGGACCTGAGATTAATTAAGCTTCAGGTACACAGGGTGTATTAGGGGTATTAGATACACTTTTATTAGTATAAGCATCTACACCAATCCTTATTATATACCGAATTTAAAAGACCTAAACACAAGCTTTAAACTAAGATGCAGACAGAGGTCCAGCAACGAGATGGGGGTTCTCCGGTCTTTTGCATTGAGTGTCACATGTATGATTTTTCTCCCAGTTGGTGAGAGGTCCTACAAATGCACTAAGTGCAGGGAGCTCTTTGCTCTCAGGGAAGGAGTCCGTTCTCTAGAGGCTAGAGTAGCAGACCTGGAAGACATAAGAAAGACAGAGAAGTACATGGACCAGACCTACAGGGATATAGTCCTGAAGTCCCACCTCCAGTCTGGCAGCATCCCTGTTGCCATGGAGGAGAGAGGTCACGTGACAGGAGAACATCACCCTGGTGTGGCAGGAAGTGATCCTGTAACTAGGACCTGTCCTCCAGGTGATGTAAAACCCTCTCGCACCGAGGACGTTTCTCCAGGGCCATGTCCCCATGAGGGGAGGGTCAGGACAGCTGTTATAGTTGGTGATTCAATCATTAGGAATGTAGATAGCTGGGTGGCTGGTGGACGTGAGGATCGCCTGGTAACATGCCTGCCTGGTGCGAAGGTAGCAGATCTCACGCACCGCCCTAGATAGGATCATAGATAGTGCTGGGGGGGAGTCTGCTGTCTTGGTACATGTTGGTACCAATGACATAGGAAAATGTGGTAGGGAAGTTCTGAAGGCTAAATTTAAGCTTTTAGGTAGGAAGTTGAAATCCAGAACTTCCAGGATAGCATTCTCCGAAATGCTTCCTGTTCCACGTGCAGGACCCAAAAGACAGGCAGAGCTCCGGAGTCTCAATGCGTGGATGAGACAATGGTGCAAGGATGAGGGTTTTGGATTTGTTAGGAACTGGGGAACATTCTGGGGAAAGGGGGGGCTCTTCCGAAGGGATGGGCTTCACCTTAATCAGGATGGGACCAGACTGCTGGCATTAACCTTTAAAAAAGAGATAGAGAAGCTTTTAAACTAGAAAATAGGGGAAAGCCGACAGTCACCCAAGAGCGCATGGTTCGGACAAAGGTATCCTTGAAGGATACTACCAAAAGCAGTGAGGTTCCAAAAGGGAGTATAGTAGCCCAAATGCCCTTGAGTAAGGAGCAGACAGAGCATAAAGATTCCCAATTACCCATGCCTACCAATAGCCAGATTAATATTAATAAAATACAGTCTCTAAAATGCTTGTATGCCAATGCTAGAAGTCTAAACAATAAGATGGGAGAATTAGAATATATAGCACTAAATGAGAGGTTAGATATGATTGCACTCTCAGAGACATGGTGGAAGGAGGATAACCAGTGGGACACTGTGATACCTGGATACAAACTATATCGTAATGATAGAGCTGAACAAATTGGTGGAGGGGTTGCGCTCTATGTTAGAGAGGGCATTGAGTCAGAAAAGGATTAAAGTTTTGCAGGGAACAAAATTTGCTGTAGAATCTCTATGGATTGAAATTCCATTTATGAAGGGGGAAGGTGATGGCAGTGGGAGTATACTATCGACCGCCTGGCCAGAATGAACAAATGGATGATGAAATGCTCAAAGAAATCAAGGAAGCTAACAAAAGCCACAACAGAGTAGTAATAATGGGTGATTTCAATTACCCCGGTATCGACTGGGACAGTGTCACAGCAGGACAAGCTAATGAGATAAAGTTTCTAGATGAAATAAATGACTGCTTCTTGGAGCAGCTGATTCATGAACCAACCAGAGGGGAAGCCATACTGGACCTAGTCCTTAGTGGAACGCCAGATCTGGTGCAAGAAATAAGGGTGTTGGGACCACTTGGCAATAGTGATCATAGTATGATCATGTTTGATTTAATCAGTGGAGGACAGATAGTAAAGAAATCCACAGTACTACCTTTTAACTTTCAAAAGGGAGACTATGATAGAATGAGGAATATAGTTCGGAAAAAACTAAAAGGAGCGGTTCCAAAGGTTAAAGACTTACAGCAAGCTTGGGTGTTATTTAAAAATACTATCCTCGAAGCCCAGACCAGCTGTATTCCACGCATTAAGAAAAGAGGAAGAAAGTCCAAAAAACTGCCAGCATGGTTTAAAGGTGAGGTCAGAGAGGCTGTTGCTGCCAAAAGAGCAACCTTCAGGAAATGGAAAAAAAGAGCCAAATGATGAAAACTGGAAACAGCACAAGCACTGGCAAGTTAAATGCAAAGCATTGATAAGGCAGGCAAAGCGGGAATTTGAGAAGAAACTTGCTACGGAAGCAAAAACACGAAATAAAGACTTTTTCAAGTACATTCGTAGCAAAAGGCCTGTGAGAGAGTCAATTGGACCGTTAGATGATAGAGGAGTAAAAGGGGCAGTAAGAGGAGACAAGGCTATAGCAGAGAGACTGAATGAATTCTTTGCTTCGGTCTTTACTGAGGAAGATGTAGGGATGTTACCCAAGACTGAAGTGGTATTTAAAGGTGATACTGCAGAGGAATTGAGAGAAATATCGCTACACCGGGAAGATATATTACAACTATTTGATAAACTGAATAGTAGCAAATCACCTGGACCGGATGGTATACATCCCAGAGTCTTGAAAGAACTGAAATATGAGATTGCAGACCTGCTATTGGTAATCTGTGAACTTTCATTAAAATCATCTGTAATACCTGAAGATTGGAGGGTCGCCAACGTAACACCAATTTTTAAAAAGGGTTCCAGGGGTGACCCGGGAAATTACAGACCGGTGAGACTGACGTCAGTACCAGGGAAAATGGTAGAAACCATCATAAACAACAAAATTACACAGCATGTAGATAGTCATGGCCTAATGGGAGACAGCCAACATGGCTTTAGACAAGGAAGATCTTGTCTTACTAATCTGATCTGTTTTTTTGAAGGTGTGTATAAACAGGTAGACAAAGGTGAGTCGGTTGATATAGTGTATCTGGACTTTCAGAAAGCTTTTGACAAGGTCCCCCATCAGAGACTTTTGGCAAAGCGAAAAAGTCATGGGATAGGAGGCAGTGTACTATTGTGGATCGGGAACTGGTTAAAAGATAGAAAGCAGAGGGTAGGGCTAAATGGCCAATATTCCCAATGGAAAAAGGTGAATAGTGGAGTACCCCAGGGATCTGTACTGGGTCCGCTGCTTTTTGACATATTCATAAATGACCTGGAAAAGGGAATAACTAGTGAGGTTATCAAATTTGCAGATGACACAAAACTGTTTAAAGTTGTTAAAACCCAAGAGGATTGTGGAAAACTGCAGGAAGATCTGGATAAATTGGAAGACTGGGCATCCAAATGGCAGATGAAATTTAATGTGGACAAGTGCAAAGTTATGCACCTAGGAAAGAACAACCCCCACTATAGTTACACGATGCAAGGCTCCACATTAGAAACCACACCCAGGAAAAAGATTTAGGAGTCATCGTGGATAACATGTTAAAACCCTCCGCCCAGTGTGCAGCGGCGGCCAAGAAAGCAAATAGAATGCTAGGTATCATAAGGAAAGGGATGGAGAATAAAACAAAGGATATTATAATGCCTCTGTATCGCTCCATGGTACGACCGCACCTTGAATATTGTGTGCAATTCTGGTCACCGTATCTTAAAAAGGACATAGAGTTATTAGAAAAAGTACAGAGAAGAGCCACCAAATTGGTGAAGGGGATGGAAGGCTACTCCTATGAAGAGAGGCTAAAAAGGTTAGGGCTCTTTAACCTGGAAAAGAGACGGCTGAGGGGAGATATGATAGAGGTCTATAAATTAATGAATGGAGTGGAACGGATAAACGTGGATCAATTGTTTACGCTATCAGAATATAGAAGGACTAGGGGACATGTAATGAAGCTACGGGGGTAAACTATTTAAGACAAATAAGAGAAAATATTTCTTCACTCAACGTGTAATCAAACTCTGGAATCTGTTACCGGAGGATGTAGTAAGGGCTGTTAGTATAGCTGGGTTTAAAAAAGGTTTGGACAAGTTCCCTGGAAGAAAGGTCCATACACCACTATTAAAAAGGGACCCAGGATATCAATGCTTGACCTAGTACAAGCCCTGCAGAACCTGTGTCTTTTGGGGAAACTGCTAGGTACGTATGACCTAGATTGGCCACTGTTGGAAACAGGATACTGGGCTTGATGGACCTCGGTCTGACCCAGTATGGCATTTCTTATGTTCTTAAGGGGCTCACCCCCAAGGCCTGCGGAGAACCCGCCGAGCTCCTTGGCGAGATCAGGCAGGAACATGCCCATATACAGTTGGTATGCCTGAATGCGGCATGTAAGCATGAACCCTTGATTGTCTTTGCGCCCCAGGGCATCAAGGGCTCTCGACTCCCTGCCCAGGGGGACCGAAGAGCAAGACTTTGGGCTCTTTTGCTTCCGCATTGCCGACTCCACAACCATGGAGGTGTGCGGAAGCTGGGTTTTCTGGAACCCCGGGCCACGTTGGACCTTGTACATGGCATTAAGGTGCTTACTCACAATGGGGACCAAAGAAGGTGTTTCCCACATGCGTAGGAGCAGCAAAATGGGGGGAGGGGGAACTGGAACAGTAGGAGACTCCTGAGGCGGGGACTCATACTGTAAAATATTGAGCTCTTCAACTCGCGGCTCCTCTTCAGTCTGTGTAGCCAGGCTGAGGGTCAGCGCCATGTCCTGCACAAATGTCAGGAATGATGTGTCCTCAGGCGGCGAACGCCTCTGAGAGATGGGCAGGGACGGGTCCAAGGGAAGGTCCCTGTGGGCACGGTTCTCTGGGGAAATATCCCCATCTGACTCCCAGTCCGTGAGGTCCGAGAGGAGCCCGACTTGGGCAGGTTGCCCCATCTAGAGGACAAAGTCCGTTTGGAGCCAGAGGACTTGGAGGATCTCGCTCCCGAGGACTGGGAAAGCGAGCAAGACAGAGGCCCAGGGCGGGTTGCGGTGTCCCTCTCGAGGGAACCTCTGTCTCGAGACGTGGGCCTGCCATGCTGAGTATGAGCACCTGCTGGGCAGCTAAGAAGGCAGAAACGATGCGCTGTAGTGCCAGCATTCGGGACTTCCATGCGGGCATGGGATCCTGCAATGCCAACACCGGGTCTGGCGTGGAAGAGGAGAGGGGATCCTCACCGGGACGACCCTCAGGAGACCGGGCACCATTGTCGGAGGCCTCTGTATCTGTACAAAGTATCTTTCGAGGCCGCTCCTTGTCTGACTCCCGGAAATGCCAGGGGGAAGGGAGCGGAGCGACCGAGCACGAGAGCACTCGCACTTGTCTGGAGCCCCCGACAGCGACTTGAGGTCTTCTTATGCCTCTCCACTTCAGGGGACCCCTGGTCGGTTTGGTGTTGAGAGCGTGGGGCCGAAGTAGGGCATCCCACCAGCAGAGGGACAACAGAGGGTGCCGTCGGGGATTCTGGGGTCACCTTCCGGAAAATGTCATCGGACCTCTGCTTATGACTTAGCAGGGCCTTGGAGGGCAGAGCTCCGGGTCATGGTCGGGCCCAAGACAGCAGTTATGGGTGTCCATGAGCAACATGTTTTTGGAGCATCTGTCACATTTCTTAAAACCTGTGGCCATTGGGGCAAAAAGGGCCCCTGCTAGGTCGAAGACCTTTATGGCCAGTGGTTGAGGGAAGAAAAAGGGCATGAAGCCTGCAAAAAGGGAAAAAAAACGTCCACAAAAGATGTCCCCTTGCTCAGGGGAAAAAGAGAGCAGGGGAGGACGGAAGAGGACCGGTGCTACCGGAAAAAACACAGGCCAGAGGCTCAAGATGAAACACTTTTTCCGAGGGATGGGAATGTGCGTCCGAAGAGCTCCGTGCAAAAAAGGGAGACTGAGCAAGATGGCACCCTTGGGTGGGAAGAGGACCATGCATGTGTGGCAGCAATCCCAAAGGCTTTCTTTGAAAGCTGGGGAATTACTCCGCGTGGGCGCCGTCATTGCTGACGTCACCCATAAGTGAGGACTGGCTTCCAGCTTGTTCCTGGAGAATGTTTGTTTTACTCCTGCACTGAACTTTGGCGCAGAGCGACATCGGTCTCAGAGTCTGCAGGTCTGAAGGGAAGGATGACATTTCTGTCCAGTGACATGCCCTTTGGGGCCATTGCTGCAATGATCAGACTAGGAACAGTGGAATGTGTATATATAAAATGTAAGAAAAAGCCTCTGATAGTTGTGGATGAACAATCATGATTCCAGAACCCTGGCACTGGTTCCAAATGAGTTAGAATCAAAAAAGAGAAAGGAGGAACTAAGGACCCAAAGAACAGGCTTAGAGTATTAGTAGCATCATTAATTCCTGGAAGGCAAGGATTGCTACTCACCACTTTGGCTTCTGAAATGCCACATCATAAAGATACAGCACAGAGACAGAGGACTGAGGGAGAAGATTACATCGCAACACAGCATCAAGCATGGGGCTTCATTAGATTCTATCAGGAGGCATGGCGTGGCATTTGCCAAGTCCTACACACAAAAAAGCGGCTCTTTGTGACCTCCAACTACATGTGTGAAAAACAGGAATTACCACCGAAATGCTATATTAACATTTTACTTAAGTAAAGAGCATATTGTTATTCACAGCAAAATTAATAATTCACATCAAGGAATGAAAACATTAAAAAAAAAATTGCCAGCATACATATGAAATGAAAATAGCAACAAAGCCATAACGAACCAGCCAACCTGCAAAGCAACTGAAAGCAGGACACCAGAAAAGTTAAACCTATTCAATAGTACCAAAAGGTATTATGTTATATAGGCCAAGGCATGTCCCTAGGATGGGGGAGGGGTGTTCAGGGAAAGAACAAGTATTCAGGCGCCAGTGGAGAAGGCCACTTCGTATATAATTTGAACTAATCCTTAGGATTAAGAATTGTTCATGAGAAGTTTTATTGTGGTTTTATTGCATTCTCTCTATAGATGTTTTTCTTGATTATGCATTGCTATGGAAATTTGATGTGTGCTTTCCATTTACATTATACATTGCCTTGGCATCCATGGAAAGGTGGCTAGTAAGTAAATATAAATAGATATGCAGGTGCATTTCAGCCCACTTCCGTAATCAGTGTCTCTCTCAGACAGCAGATAGAGGGGGCCTTGGGAGCTTCTTACTAGAAAAAGAATATTCTCTATTTTTATAGTCACTCCCCCAGCTACCTCCCACTCCCAAAGGGATTTTATTACAATAATGTTGTTTGTTTGGTATGATTTGTTTTTTAACCTAATATTTATGGAGAAGTTGTCTACTGATGAAATGGAGGAGTAGCCTAGTTGTTAGAAACAGTGAATTATAAGACTGAAGTACTATTTGTGACCCACGATCCAATTTGTGGCAACTCTTACACTGCAGGTACAATGAGCAATCCTCACAGTTACACCTCAGGTTCGTTACGTGGTAGTCATTTTAGACTGTAACTGAACCTGGAGAACCTGAGGCTGAAAGGTTATCAGGGGTGTTTACTACTGTATGAAAATTAGGCGACTTGGGGTTATGGTACTGCCATTATTTGATGATTGTAACGTTATTTATCGAGGCTTTCCTGCATGTAGACTTGGGCCCTACAGATGGCTCAGAACACTGCAACCAAGGTTGGTTCATATTGCTCCTCTTTTAGGCCAGTTACACTGACTGCCTATTGCTGTTTGTGTATAATAGACATTTTTACTTCTTGTATTTACAATTACATATAATTTTATAGCTAACAGCCTAAGTTTACACCTTTGTAAACATACTTCCAGTAACCCCCCATGCATGCCTGCTTACCGAATACATTTCTTATTCCACCAATCAACAACCTATAAGAACCAGATTCTCCGACCAGGGCATTTACACTCTGTGCTCCAGGACTATGGAATTTAATTTTCTAACGATCTTCATGCATTGAAGCCCCTTTTGTTCGTTAAATATTTTGGGTTTGTTTAGGATTATATGTCCTCAATCAGTGATGAAATGTAAATTAGATTTTTCCATTTGCTTGTCAAGTAATGTCTTGTTTTCTTATTTAAACTGGCTGTTACCCGCTTTGACCTGAAGTGATTAAGTGGGCAGAAAATGGATCAATAATTAAACAAACAGTGGGCTGGACCCAGGGAAGTAGGATTCAAATCCCACCGCCACTCCTTATAGCCTTGGCTAAGTCACTTAACCCTCTGTTCCCTCAGGTACAAACTTACAGGCTGACGCAGAAAGACTAGCACACAAGATAACACAACATATATGCACAAGTATCGCCACAGCAAATGCAGAGAAGAGACCGACGCACGCGTAAACAGCAAAAAAACAAAACAAAAAAGTATGAACACACAGCAACACCAAGCGTATTTAATATGCAAATAAGGTGCACGTATTAAAATGAAATGCTAATGAGGCCTGTGCCCAATGCAGAGAAATGCACAGAGGATTACATAACCAGTCGTATAGCTCAGGAGCACCTTTATCGCCAAGCCTGGTCTGAGGTGACTTAAAACTCTTGTGTTTCAGTGTGTGTACCGGTACCTTCTGCGTGTCTCTTTCAGCGTATAACCCAAAGTTCAGCGTTTAAAAAGAAACACCTTTTGCTTCTTATTCCTATTCTTTGAGCTCACTTATATCTCCGCTCTCCATTAACTGTTATGTCTCTTTAGTGATTTAATAAATAAATGTTTTTGGGTGAAACAGTGTTGATTATTATGGGATGGGCACCATCAGGCTGTTACTGACTTTGCTAATGATCAAGGAACTGTGCACATAACGTGAGCGTCTGAAACTTTATGCACACAGCTGCTTGTACACATGTATTTTTTGCGGATGCGTTGGCCCCCCTCCTTTCAACTTTATGCACAGCTCATTTGCATACACATCCTTTGCTGCATATAGGCACTGAGGTTTTGGGCTATTGGCATGCTACAAAAGCGCATACACAGATAATAGTGCGCAACTTCAGCTCCGGCTTTCTGCATCAGCCTGTGAGACTGTAAGCCCTCTGGGAACAGGGAAATACCAAGAGATAGTCATGACATGGGTTGTCACAGGATCGACATTGACTCAAGAACAACATAGGCAACTGTAGCCTGTGGTCCTCAACTAAACACTATCATTACAATATTGAGTTAGAATGGAGAAGAGTTACAATGCGTAAAATCCCAGGTCGGGCCGCTGCAACCACAGAAAAAGGTCAGCTACAGGAAGAAAGCTATCAGGCTACAAAAACATTTGTTAACAGATTTGATCATTAGGAGCTGAGAGAACCATTAGTGTGCAGTCTGATCACTGTTCTCCAGTAACCCAACAATCTGACAAGGAAAGTTTTTTTTGTAATTTACTATTATGAAACCTATCATCCCTTAAACCTCTGTGTGCTTGCTTAATATCGGAGCAGTAATTTGCAATCAGCACCCCATATAATTAATGTATACAAGACCTATACGTAGAGCTCCAGAACACAGACTTAAAAGTGAAAAGTCTGAGCACATTGGTTTCCATTTTTAAACTAAATGAAAACAATGTGGCAATGCTCGGCAAACCCTAGGCACCAGACCACTATGGCAACTAGAAAACTGGCCCTTGACCTGGATTTCACACACCAGTCAGAAGTTCAGAATCAGACCTGCGATGTCAGCAGTATGAGCAGGGTCTTGCAGCGCAGAGGAAGGGCAGTTATGTCATTGGCCTGTGCTGGCCGAAGGGTAATTACATCATAAGTCTGCACCGGCTGGGGGGGGGGAAGGAAATCACAATCCTGCCACTGCATTCAGGATTGTAAGACTGACATCCAGAGGAGATCAAGCAGCAACAGGTTAGCAGCCACAAAGCACTTTTTTCAGCACAGAAACAAGTAGAGAAAAAGAGAATTACACATAATTTCATAATATATAAGGAACACATAGGAAAGAAAAATCTCACTGGCCCACATCAAGGAGAACAGGGTACCTAAATATTCAAAACAAAAAACTCCTGTAACTACATGGAACAAGAATACAAAAACCCACTTGCTGTAACGTGTCATAAAAGTCTCTTTGCACAAATCTGCAAGTTTCTGGCAGAATTTAATGCAAATTCACCGTTCAATTTTTTTCACACATCGTAAATCTGAAGAACTGCTTTTACACGATACCCTCTTCAATGCAGAGCGGACCTTGAGCGATTGATGAGGAAGTTACATTTAAAACAATTTTTTTCCTCAGAAATAACTTTAGATGTTTCAAAGAAAGATAGCTCATTGGAGCCCGATAACTTAGTAGAAGGTATGCCCACCTCACAGCAAATTATCGTGGAGGAGGAGCACGCACATTTGGGGGTGGCTAGAGTTCCCCTACCTTTTAAGTCCAAATGGACACCTCCTATTCCTCTTCATCCAGCATTAGTAACTTTTAAACAATTAATATTACAGGGACTTAGTCAGTTGGAGGAGAATGGAAAGTGTAAAGGACGGGCTCTTCCTTTATTAGAAAGAAAAGCTTTATGTGAATTAAGAGATAGATGGGATATAGTAATAAAAAAGGGCAGATAAGGGAGGGGCAATAGTCGTTTTAGATCGCGCCAAATACATTGAAGAAGCCATGGCACAATTACAAATAACCACCACATATAAGGTATTATCTTTAAATCCAACCTCACAATTAAAGTTAGAAATTAAACATGTTACTCAACAAGCGTTACAACAAAAACTGATTTCTCAGAAAGAATTTAACTATTTGAATGTTGTTTCCCCTACAATGGCTAAATTTTATACTGTCCCCAAAATACATAAGAACAGAACGGCTCCCCCTGGTAGACCGATAGTATCTACCAGAGGCAGTATTCTGGAACCCCTGTCGACCTATATAGACTCATTTTTACGTCCTTTACTTTCCCGTATACACTCCTATGTGAAAGACACCACACATTTTTTAAATATTTTGGAGGAATTAGCGAATTGGGCAGATCAAGAAAATACCTGGCTTGTCACTTTGGACATCTCTTCGCTGTATACTAGTATACCGCAAGAGGCAGCAGTCAATATAATTAAACAAACATTAATTTCCCGGGGTGATTTATCAGTTACACACATCGATTTTCTTCTGGAAATAGCAAAACTGGCTATTTATCAAAATCATTTTATTTTTGAGGGAGTGATATATCAGCAGATTGCGGGGGTAGCTATGGGGGCGACTTGCGCCCCCTCAGTGGCAAACTTCTATATGGAGAATTTTGAAATAAGCCACTTATACCCATCCCTCTTTATGCCCCATATTATAACATGGCGAAGATATATAGACGATGTTTTTGTCTTATGGAAAGGATCGTTAGATTCCCTTGAACAATTTTTATCCTGGCTAAATAACCAGGATGAAAACATCACGTTTACCTCTACATTCCACCAGGACCGCATAACTTATCTTGATGTTCAAGTAACCAGAGAAGTCCATAGTTGGAGTACATCGATATTCAGGAAGACCACCGATAGGAATACGTTTTTAGAGTTTTCTAGTAAACATCCTCAAAAGTTAAAACAATCGTTACCGTTTTCACAGTTTTTACGGTACCGGCGCAATTGTTCGAGTACACAAGAATATAAAAAACAGGCCGCTAAATTAAAAAAAGATTTCATAAAAAGAGGGTACCCGGTGATGATAGTACAGAAGGCATATCGCAGAGCCCTCTATAATCATAGGGCAGCTCTGCTAAAACATCCCTATAATGTACGACAAAAGGAAGATGATAATGAGAACATTAATTTCATCACACCGTACACTCCATTAAGTTATAGCCTACAAAAACTCATAAATAAACATAAAAACGTTTTATCGGTGGTGCCTGGTTTAGAAAAGAAATCGATCAGATGTGTTTGGCAAAGAGGACGAAACTTGAAGGAATATTTGAGTCCAGCGGTACTTCCCCCGATTAAAGAACAGTCGGTTATTAAAGGGCATAAAAGCTGCGGAACTTGCGACATGTGTGAGATTATGTTAGAACAATCACATTTCAGCCATCAGGGGCAAATATATTCTCTCAGATCACAGACGACGTGCGCTTCAGAAGCGATAATTTATATACTCAAATGCCCATGTGGATTAATTTACATAGGCAAAACCATCCGTTCACTGCGGGTGAGGTTACGAGAACACAGAAGTAAATTAAAATGCCGTCGGCTAGAGGCTCCGATCGTCCCGCATTGCCTTTCTCAGGGCCATACATTTGATCAACTTCGTAGCTTAGCAATAGAACAGATTCAGGTTCCGAGGGGAGGAAAAACACTAGATGAAACTTTGTTACAACGTGAACAATGGTGGATACAAAAATTGCAAACCGTTGCTCCAAGGGGGTTAAATGTATCTATTGAATGGATTTCCTGTCTGTAGCCTAGTCTGGAGATTTGAAGCTACATTGGCCATAAGTAGAGGATAAATTATACATAAAGAACTAGTTATTCCAATGAATAGATCTATTATTAAGATTGGAGGAGAAGAGTGACATTTAGAGGGGTTAAGTATAAGGAGCAACATCAAGTATAAAAGGGTTACATTTCAACTAGATATGAACTGGTAATGACATAGTTTCTACATTTAAGTATGAATATTCATGATGTAATTGCCTCATGTAGTACGCAAGGAAAACGTATGACATAATCGGAAAGGGTTTTAAATAGCAATGGTTTTACCATCACGCATGCGTGGCGTTTTTTCGTATTAGAAACAAGGAGAGAGAACGTGGGCAACATAATATATCTGTAAGTAGCGTAGAAATACATTAGAAATATATTGTTAATACAATTGTTTTTAATGGTATTTGATATTAGGATAATAGTATATTGTAAATTTTATTTATTTATAGGATATGGTCTCCCGAAGAAAACATTTGAAACGCCAATAGGCACCGGAGTAGAGCGTCGAGACCCTTGTTTTAAAAGCATTTCTGTATTGAATAAGTTCACTCGGGGATTCTTCTCTTCCAAATATTTTTAAGAGATTTTTTTGGAATATATTAAATGAGAGAAGAAGGAATCCTGATTTTGTATCTTGTATCTTGAAAGCAAAGAAAAAATAAAATAAAAAGGAAGCTTACTACAGTTTTTGGTTCTTTTGAACGTTTTGCAAGTATACACGTTTACACGATACCAAACATCACGTGATTTTAAAAAGTACAGGTGTGCTGCAGCCACGCTACACTCTGCACACGCAAAGCACATAACTAAGTCTCTGCATTCTTAATAGCACCTTGGTGTGACATATTGTTACACAAGTCTCAATACTTTTTGATCGCACCTCGTACATCTCATTTCAGTCACTTGTAGCACCTTAGCTATCCATGTGCCTGCCTGTGTAATTATGAAGGGGCTGGACACACTGGGTCAGCCTGAGGAAGGAGTACTCCAGGAAGCAATGGTGCACCCGCTGCTCAGCCTTGGGATTCATGTAAATGCAATGTGTGTCACTGAGTCAAACAGGCATCTTTAATTTATAAGCAGACTGCTTTGCAACAAATACACAACGAACAGTCTATGCAGAAATCCTGCACTAGAACCCGGTACTAAAGCTCTAGTACAGGATTTTCCAAACGCAAGCTTAGCACAGACATTTTCTCAGTCATGCTGTAAGCAAAGAGTGTGCAAGTAGTCCATGCTAAACCAGGTACATGTGCACAGGTGTCTATATTGGCAGCACCCAGATCCTGTGCATGAAAAAGCACTCAGATGCATGTGTTGGACTGCTATGTGGCACGTAAGAGCTTCGACCCAGAAAAATAATGGTGTTGAAAGACACAGATATTCTGAGCAGAATGACTGCTTTTTTGCACTACACAGCACTCCAGTACATGCATACAGGCTCCAGCATGCTTCCCCCGTCAATTTTTTTGTCAGGCCTCACTCACTTCAGCAAAGCCCAAAAAATGCCGCAGAGGCTGTCTGCTCAAGAAAACAGCATAAAATTCCTCTTCAGCACTGTGCACTTTTCTGCATTTGCGTCAAATAGTTAATTGCTTCATTATCCTCTATTCTGAATGTAATGTGCGCTGCCATTAATGATTAAACTTCTGGCAAATCTCTTCCTGCATTCTGCGCTCATGCTTAAATGCTGCACCGATGCCCACACTAACAGCAGCATCCCTTTTCCCATCAGCTTCTGGCTCATTACAATAAATCATACCTGACAACAGAAGATAACGATTGAACTCAAGGAAAATGCTACATATACCGCTGATTTTCACAAAAACCAAACGCTACTACATCCAAGAGAGCCGTCTCTCTTTATGCACCGCACCTATGGAACTCTCTCCCAGAAAAACTAAGGACTAGAACCGATACAGCTTCCTTCAAGAAAGCCCGCAAAACCCAGATCTTCAAAGAATGCTATCCACCACGTAACTCACTCTCCCCCATCCAACCCCCCCCCCCCAAGTTTCCCATCAACACCCCCCATAGCCTCAACCTCTCCCAGTTTCCAACAAACTCCTCCTACCTCAGACCTCCATACATTTACAAATATATGTAATTGGGAGTAATTATGTACATCAATGATCTAAGTTGATTTTCCTATTTAATGTAAAATGTTCTGTTACAATGTAAACTACTGACTGTAGGATAAATCAGTATAGAAATACTGTTAAATAAATAAATGGATTAATTAATTATCTCACTAACAGATCTGCTGGCCATATAAATGTGCCACTATCACTGGCATTTAAAGAGATCCTTGCTCCCCAAAGGGTAACATTAAAAAAAAATGAAAAATTACTCTCCCCATTCTCAATCTTATGTGCATCTCAGAGTTTTAAAATAATTAGTTTCTGTAATCTGGTCTTCTATGCACAAAACAACCCTTGTTTTAAGAGTAACCCATAAGGGAAAATAAACACTCCTTGGACCAAGTGTATGCAAACATCTCTTGTGGATATTTATTGTGGAGATCAGGTTTTCAGAGTGTGTGCTTTCAGAGGATCCTCAAGCATGCCCTGGGTATCCTGTCATTCAGCGGACATTTTGGCTTACTCATGCACCCCCCTACTACCAAACAAGCACAAGGTGACAAAGAAAGAAAGAAAACACACGTTTCATCACTGGGTTTACTTTTAGCTCTTTCATCCTGACCAAAGAGCCTTTCAGCTTAAAGAGCAGAACCAACACCCAAAAATCAGCAGCCATGCTTGCCTCTGGTATCTTCCCACACCAATTTCTACTTATGCAACTCAAGTTAGGGCCAATTAGGTTACAGTGCTTTTAGAATGTGACCACCACTACACCCACCAGCAGTCTTCCTTTGTGTATATATCATTTATCTTCCATGTTCACATTCTTGCCTGTGTCGTATACCTTTAACATAGCTAAAATTATTTTCTGCCACACAACATGGCAACAAGTATAACTTTCTTTAAGATATCAGAATCAAAAAAGGTGAGGCAAAAAATAACAGTGATCACAAAACGCCCAAGAAAAGGGGGGGGGAGAGAAAGAATTGACAAAATAACATTAGAGAACATAATTTAAAAGACATGAGTCACAAAAAAACAGAAACAGAGTAATTGGCTTGGAAATCAATGTCCCCTTCTGCATCTTACTCATGCCCAAAGAGTTTGAAATAGAGATATTTTTACAGTTTCTGCTAAATCCGCCTTCTTGTCAGGACTCCCTTATAAAAGAACGGGATCTTGAAGCAGGATTCAAAATGCATGCTTTAATCTCTGCTTACTCGTTGCCATGGATACAAAATGTAATACACAATTGCAGGGGGGGGGGGACATCTTTTACATTAAGCCACAGAGAATACCAGGGTTATCCATGACCCTGTAACTCTCCACTCCCAGTCTGTTCTGCTTCCTTCATCACGTGGTGCTAGATTAGGGTGTACGAGGATCTCCTGTGAAAGGGACCAGGCATACATCTGGCAAAACCAAATCTGGAGGCTGAGCAGAACAATCAGCATCAAACCAAAAGTTCCCCTCCCTCTTTACATTATAAGTTCCGGTATTCCACTGGCAATAATCCCTCCAAGTCGTGAGAAAGGAAATCAGGTCACCTAAAGCAGCTATTTCAGAAACTGACAAAAACAGCACCTGAACTGAAGAAGCCCTGGGTAAGAAAAGAGGATCCTAACAGGTGAGGGAAGACATCTAGGTGCAGCTGGTATACGGGATGCGCGGCCCTAGGGACGGGCCCTACGAAGAACGCCCCAGGGATGCAGGCCTGGAGGGCAGTAGCCAGGCCTGACCCGCACCGAACAACGACCCCAGCGCCCTCACCTCTTAATGATGTCGTGCACCAGCGGCAGGAAAGAATAGTCCTCTTCTTCCTCCTCCTCGCCCACCTCCTCCTCCTGCTGCTCCTCCGCCGGCCTCCCTCCCGTCGCCATGTTGTCCGGCTCTTACGTCATCAGGTACGGCCCGAGCCACCGAGCTTTCTCCCGTGACGCGCTGGACGCGTCATCAAGACGCGACGTCGCTCCCCCCGCCCCACGCCTTCAACACTGCACTGGAAGCGGTGGTTGAGCCTTTTCTGCTTTGGTGCTGAGTAAATTACAAACAGAAAGCTTGAAACAATACACCGTCGAGTGAGGAAAGAGTGGACGTAAGTGACTGGGTTGGAATGGGAGGTCCTTCCCGTGGGCCGTCACTGTACGTCACCCGCTCGTGAGCCCGGCTGATGTACTAATGTTAACGCTTCCCAGTTCCACCTAAAACAGCGCACGCCCCCTCCGTATAGAAACCTGTTAAATGCATCAGTAATAACCGGGAGGATCGTTCTGGGGATTGGAGGGAAGCAATAGCGTTTTTGCATATCTTCGTATCTCTTTTGAAATCTCACATTAATAAAAGACCAGTTGTGCTTAGGGAATAAATAGCTTTCGTGATTTTAGCAGCTGCCATACAGCCAGTATTTGTGGAACCTCGGAAAATATTTAGCCCCATCCGCCTTTATTTCTTGAGGTCTTCCAGTAAGTAAGCAGTTGAGTATTGGAGCAGTGGCAATGCTGAGACTGGAGAAAGGAGGAGTAACCCAATAGAGCAAAGGACTATGAACAAGGGAAAGCAGGTTCAAGTCCCACTGATCTCGGACAAGCCCTCCATTGCTTCAGAATCAAACTTTTATTCTAAATTCTTACGGGGCAGGAAGAAGTACCACTTTTGAGAGAGGCTGGAGCTTCAACGATCCTGTGAGCAGTGAGTGAGAATCAGCTGTGCCTACTTAGTTGGGAACTGTGTGTGAGAGAAAACTGCAGCCAATCTGAGCATTTTTCAAATCATTTAGAATCCCTTCAGCAAAGGCTTCAACGATCCTGTGAGCAGTGAGTGAGAATCAGCTGTGCCTACTTAGTTGGGAACTGTGTGTGAGAGAGAACTGCAGCCAATCTGAGCCCTTTTCAAATCATTTAGAATCCCTTCAGCAAAGGCTTCAACGATCCTGTGAGCAGTGAGTGAGAATCAGCTGTGCCTACTTAGTTGGGAACTGTGTGTGAGAGAGAACTGCAGCCAATCTGAGCACTTTTCAAATCATTTAGAATCCCTTCAGCAAAGGCTTCAACGATCCTGTGAGCAGTGAGTGAGAATCAGCTGTGCCTACTTAGTTGGGAACTGTGTGTGAGAGAAAACTGCAGCCAATCTGAGCATTTTTCAAATCATTTAGAATCCCTTCAGCAAAGGCTTCAACGATCCTGTGAGCAGTGAGTGAGAATCAGCTGTGCCTACTTAGTTGGGAACTGTGTGTGAGAGAAAACTGCAGCCAATCTGAGCACTTTTCAAATCATTTAGAATCCCTTCAGCAAAGGCTTCAACGATCCTGTGAGCAGTGAGTGAGAATCAGCTGTGCCTACTTAGTTGGGAACTGTGTGTGAGAGAAAACTGCAGCCAATCTGAGCATTTTTCAAATCATTTAGAATCCCTTCAGCAAAGGCTTCAACGATCCTGTGAGCAGTGAGTGAGAATCAGCTGTGCCTACTTAGTTGGGAACTGTGTGTGAGAGAAGAAAACTGCAGCCAATCTGAGCACTTTTCAAATCATTTAGAATCCCTTCAGCAATGGCGCGCCCGTGCCTGAGGGCCTCGCAAGAGGGCCCTTTGGCGTGGCCCTTAGGCGGTGGACCGTGCGGGACCCACTATCTGCTGCTATATGCTTATTCTATATGCTCATTCTGTTCAGCGATATGCTGTTTGTAGTTAATGTAAGGTAATGTAATGTAAGTTATGTACTGTGTTCCCTGTTTGTACTCCTAGTGTTTTGTTGTGATGTAATGATAATGCAATGTATGTTTCCCTCACCTTTGTTTAACTCTGTGCTGTATTAACCGCTTTGATTGAAGGAAAAGGCGGGATACAAAACATGTTAAATAAATAAATAAATAATCCAGTTTCCCTTTGAGTTTAAGCAAGCTGTAAATTGAACGGGCTATCTCCTTTAGTAGTGACTTGTGCCACTTTTCCCAGAACACAAACATACACATTTTTTCCATTAAGATATATGCAGATTTATGCTACTGTAATATTAGGTTCTTAATATAAAGATCTTTGGTCAGTTCTACCTTAGCAATTAGGCAAACTGGGCAGTGGCCTAGGGTGGCAGCTTCCAGAGCTTGACAAGAAGCAGACGTATTCAAGGCAGAGTAGGAAGTACCAACCACTTCACAAATGCAAAGAACCATCAGCACCTAGAGGAAAAGTGTGCAATTTTCAAATAGCCAATTTACCTGGAATAAATTGCCTTTGGAGATTGTCCTCATTATAAGAACATAAGATATGCCATACTGGGTCAGACCAAGGTCCATCAAGCCCAGTATTCTGTTTCCAACAGTGGCCAATCTAGGTCATACGTACCTAGCAGTTTCCCCAAGGGACACAGGTTCCACAATGCTTGTATTGGTCCAAGCATTGATATCCTGGGTCCCTTCTTAATAATGGTTTATGGACCTTTCCTCCAGGAACTTGTCCAAACCTTTTTTAAAACCCAGCTACACCTTTTTTAAACCCAGCTATATATGTAAATATATACAAAACAAAGCTTGATCCCTGTTATGTGCAGGATTGTTCTGGGAAAGGTGATGTTGGAATAATCATGATTGTGGAATTAATTATCAAAATCTTGGGCAGAGAGGAGCTAGGGACGTCACAATAAATAGGGAGGGGCAAAAATGAAGGCTTGCTTGGCGCTCCTAATATCCTTGGACTGTCCCTGCTTTTGATTTTCAAATGAGGAATAAGCAAGTACTTTCTTTGGATAAGGTGCAAGTAAAGATTCTTGTTTCTGAGCCTGGTGCTGGCAGTCAGAGAACAGAACAATCAGTGACACAGTGCAAACAATGTAATTACCAACAATGAATGGAAAGAATGTAGATAGACTAGAGAACATATTTTGTAGATTTAATGGATTCTACGCAAGTGTTACGTCATCTTTGCTTGCTGTAGAATAAGGTATGCTAGATTTGTCATTTAAAGTCACAAATTACAGTTAGAAGTTGCAAGTCCATTCTACTGAAGATCATCTGAATGCTAGATTTTCTTTTTCCCCATTGCTCACTCTCGTGCAGTGACTACAGAAATTCTACTTCTGCTTGAATGGTTTTTATATTTTGTTGTGGCAGACTTTTATTTAAATGGTGAGATTTTTCCACTTAATACATAAAAAGTAGCATTTTTAGAAAGAACGTCCAAGTCAAATTAGGGACATCCACAGCTGAAGTGCGGAAAAATGCCAGGAACGTTAATGTCTCCAGCCGATTTTAGTAACATATACGCTGACACCCACATAGACGACTTTCTTAGGAAAGCATGCGACAGGGACATCTAGGATAAGAGAATATCTAGCAGCAAAACAGAAACATGAACCCCATTCCCTGTCAGTATTTGCTCCAGGGACTGTAAAATATAGTGGATATGAATGTACCTCTTTTTCCACACCCTCCAGATGTTTGCCTGACAAAACAAATGATTTTCAGATGCCTATTCATGTCTGAAGCAGGTATAACCTTTGATATGGCTCAAGACATTTCTCAATTTGGGTGAAGACATCCAAGTTCTTTGTACCGCCCTGGCCACACTTCCACCTGCCTCTGTGCAGTCTTGGACATACTCACACTGGTTGTTCACAGATCCAGCTTCTAAAATGACTCCACAGATGTCTCTGTGTCTGTTTTCAGATGTCCAAAGCACAAATAAGGCTTATAAAATAGCCCCCCAAATGTTATACTTTTTATGGGAAGTAGATTTTATTGAAGAACAGATCATATATCCAAAAAGCAAAACTAAAATCCAGTAATTCGATGTTTCCAGCTCCTGAGTCAGTACTTGGTGGGAAACATCCTTTGTAGCAATTTCAGCTGCAAATTGGTTGAGAGAGGTCTCCACCAAGTTTGCACATCTAGATTTGTCAATAACAGGTCATTCCTCCTTACAAAAAACTGGACACTGTTAAGTGTTTGCAGAGCATTGATGGACAGCAGTCTTCAAGTTATGGATGAAGGTCAGGGATTTGACTGGGCAACTTAAGGATATTTACCTTTCTGTTTCTTAACAATCCACTGTAGCTTTTGGCTGTGCGTTTCGGGTTCTTATGCTGAAAGGTCCTATTTTCAGCTTTCTTGTAAAGGGAAGCAGGTTTTGCTGAAGAACTGTTCTGTACTTGGAATGGAAGTCTATCCTAGTGGTTACAGCAATGGGCTGTGGATCGAGACTAGTATTGAAATTTCACTGTTGTTGCTCCTCATAATCTTGGACAAGTGACTTTACCCTCCATTAGCTCAAATATACATTTAGATTGTAAGTGCTCCAGGGACAGGGAAATACTGTACCTGAATGTAACTTGCCTTGATCTACTGAAAACCTGTGAACTAAATCCTTATTTTTATTTATTTAACGTTTCTTATATAGAAATGTTAAATAAAAAATTAAAATCCTAAACCCTCCATTCATTCTCTTGTCTGCCCTGCCAGTGAGAAACATTCCTATAATGCAGGGTTTCTCAGCCCAGTCTTTGGGACACACTTAGCCAGTCAGGTTTTCAGGATAATCACAATGAATATGCATGAGAGAGATTTGCATGCCCTGCCTTCCTTGTATGCAGATCTCTCTCTCAGGCGTATTCATTGTGGTTATCCTGAAACCTGACTGGGTAGGCATGTCCCAAGGACTGGGTTGAGAACCCCTCCCATAACACGATGTAGTATATGTACATTTTGCTTTTGGAATTAGTTTGGAGAAGGTTCTCTCTCTGTCTGTAATGCACTTTAGAAGAAGCACTATAGACATTTGGCATTGCTGATGATGTTTAAAAGTAAGTTCTAACCTCTGTGTCCCAGACGTTATTTCAGAAATACAGTCAATACACTGAGCAGTAAAGTTTCCTGCACCAATTATATTTTAATGCTGAGTTATATCATAAGAACATATAGAAGCCCAGTATCCTCTATCCACCAGTGGACAATCCCGGTCGCAAGTACGTGAAAGTATCTTGATTCCATGCTACTTGCCCCTAAGAATAAATAGTGGCTTTCCCCAATTTTACCTTAGTAACACTCTATTGACTTTTTCTCCAGGAACTTGTCCAAACCTTTTTTAAACCCAGCTTATGCTAACTGCAAGGCCGGCTCAGCCATTAGACAAGATAAGGCACTCACCTAGGGTGGTAGCAACAATCAAAGCAAAACAATAGATTCTGACAGGTACACACAAACCCAAAAGAGCAATCAGCACATTCTGTTATATTCAACAATCATGATCACCCCAACCCTTCCCTTTCCAAAAACAAACACCTGTAAAAATGCACCAAGTTCTTAAATATTAATCTTTGTTTTGTCTGTATTTATGTGCCCATTCTTCGTGCAAGCAAAAGAATATGCTGCTGGTCCTTTGAGTTTGTGTAGCTGTCGGGATCTCTTGTTTTGCTTTACCGTCCCTTGGAAGCTGCTGCCCTAGGTGTCTGTCTAGTTGCCTGATGGTTGGGAAGGTCCTGCTTGAGTGTTGGAGTAATTTGTAACCTTGCTATAAATACACATTTGCTCCATTTTCTGAAGTAGCACTGTGTTCATCAAACTCTGCTGCAGGAGACTCGTATGTCATATATGGAGCACATGGGAGGAGATTTGGCGGGAGGCACACTAATCATATGTTGCAGAACTGGGCATATTTTTGCCTGATATCAGAGTTTTGTAAACCACTGTGATGTCCTCCACTGACAGGGGCAGTATAACGAATTACAAAAAATAATTAAATCTCTATTTGCTGTAAGCTGGTGGCTCTTATGTCGAGATGCTGCACGGAACTTAAGGAACCCTCTGTTAACTTTACTTAACGCACATTAACCTTTAGTAAACACTTGTTAAGTGCTGCAATGGCCCATAAAAACGAATGGGCATGGCAGCACGTAATGTGCTTTAAGCACAGTACACCCAGGAGGCCTCCTCACTCTGCTGGCACAGTTGTGGACTACTCAGGAATCATCTGCATTTGTGGCGGACATGCCTCCTCGCTTTCAGGTTTTGGAAGCATATTGGAGTGGAGGAGAGGCCTAGTGGTTAGGGCAACAGCCTAGAGCCAGAAAGAGCAGGGTTCAAATCCCACTGGCATGCCTTGTGGCTTTGGACAAGCCACTTAACCCTCCATTTCCTTGGTTACAAATTTAGATTGGCTTAGGTGCCCATAAGACGCGCCTGCAAGAAAAGACACCAGCAGCATTGTGATCGCTGCTGAAGAGCTCTGAACTCCACGCTCCCAGTGATTCAGCTTCAAATATCCTGAAACCGAAGGGCTCCAGAACCCAACAGAGTGTAGGGAAGTTCCTCCCCTCTGCTGCATCACACACTCTGGCAAGAGATTTAAACGTAAGTGCGCCTTTAGTGTGGCCCTTGTGTTGACTGAAGTGTGACAGTCAACACAACCCCAGGCCTCAAAGAATAAGGTAAGTAAGACATCACCAGCCTACATTCACACTAAAACCCATTGCAGCTCTGGAGACTAGGTGAGGAAAAATCCAGAAATGCCACTCTAAATGGACATATTAGCTTAATTTTAGCAACAATCTAACCCGTCAGGCATGACATGGAAGAGAAGTGAGGACCTAGCAACACTCATTTACAGTGTTTGATACCAGCTGAAATTACAAACACTCTAATATTCAAAGCATACCACTCTAGAAACAGGCATTCTATTAGATATAAAGCTCCACCAGATCAACTGAGAATGAAGTGTTTAGCTCCTGGTATAGCTTATGCTGTTCTTTATCACTTTAATAACATCCTCCAACTCAACATCTATATACAGCAGAATGATCACGATTATATATGAACTGAGAGACCTACCATTCTGGAACCATCAACATGCCCAACTCCATAGAAGACAGAAAAGATTCATAAACATTTAACCCAAGCACATCCCCCACACCACAACAAGCTCACAATCTGCCAACCCAAATACTCAAATGTGGCTTGGTGAATACCCGCTCAACACACAACAAAATTCACATAATATCTGACTATTTTACAGAGAATAATCTTAAACGGATAATGTTCTGCTAAATCAACTCATCACCCCAACAATGGACCTAGACTAAATAGAAGAGTTGGAGGAATATTCATACTCTCTGGCAAACGCCTCAACTTTAATGGTAGCTCCACAGTAACCTCCAATACATTAAACATGCTAATAATAGAAATTAGGAACTTATCCATATGCCTATCATATAAATCCACAAAGTCAAACTCAGATGAGCTGTTATTGCTCACAGACCTAGCATGTTCTCAGGCATCAAGAGAGAAACCCTTCATCTTACTAGGTGACTTTAACCTAACCTCGGCGCCCACAAACTAGGTCACCACCTTCCTTGAAGCTATAGACACTATGGATTTATCACAGATCATAACTTCTCCAACATATAAGGGGGGGGGGTAATACATTGGATCTACTATTTCTATGCAAAGCCCTACAGACAGGCACCTCACAGATCACTGCTAACCCCTAGTTGGACCACCACATGATCACCTTTAATATACCGTTACTTTACACTCAATTGATTTGCAGCTTTTCATGCTGTGAGGGCTTGTGTGCATCAGTGATGCTGAGGGCTAAGCTATCAGTATCTTAACTACAGGCAGGGTCTCCCTAGATGGACAGGTCTCAGCTGAGGTGCCAGACCAAGACAAATTACCATCTGGGCAGCAGCAGAATGGGATTGTGTTGGCAGCGGAGGATCACATTTCTGTGACAATGGCAAAAACACTAAATTAAACTGCGCGGAAGTAAGGCCTGGCAATCTTCTTTCATATCTTGCCACAAAAGCCCAATGGATAGTCACAACAAAACAAATTGCACTCTAGTGCTGGAAGATGAGACCCCCCAGGTCAGAAGGCACTCAATTGGCTACTGGAGAGGAGCTGAAGACTTTTCAGAGTAAAGCCAGCAATTATGATGTGGTTGGATCAAAGCCCTCGGGATGTCTGACTGCTGATGTAGGTGCGCATGAAATGAGAATCAGAAGCTGCAAAGATGTCTTACACATAGAACATACAAAGCATGAACCAAGGGAAGTTGGAGGTGGTCAAGAATGACATGGAACATGTACAACTCAGTCTATTGAATGTCAGCAAACCAAAATGGACTGGCATAAGGCACTTTGCATCTGATGATCACATGGTCTACTATACTGGAAATGAAAGATTGAAGAAGGTGTTGCATTTATAATTAAGAAGTAACTTGCAAGAACTGTAATGAAATACAGTGCAATCAATGAATGCTTAATTTCTGTTCGTCTACGAGGAATACCCATCAACACAACTATAATTCAATTATATGCCCCAACAACAGCTGCATCAGAAGAAGATGAAGTTGATGAGTTCTATGAACAAGTACAAGCTGAAACTGATAGAACATGCAAACAGGATATTCGGATAGTCATGGGTGAGTGGAATGCAAAAGTTTGGCAACAAAGAAGAAGGCAAAGTGGTTGGAAAATATGGACTTGACAACAAAAATGAAGCTGGAGGAAAAACTGATAGAATTCTGCAGGACCAACAATCTATTCATCTCAAACACCTCCCAGCAATACAAATGGTAAATGTATACATGAACTTCATCGAATGGATTATACAAAAATCAGATCTGTGGAAATCCAACAATGGAAAAGCTCTATAATGTCAACAAAGACAAAACCTGGAGCTGACTGTGGTAAAGATCAGAAACTACTAGTGTGCAAACTGAAGCTAAAGTTGAAAAAGAGCAGGCCTGTCAAGAATGTGGCAAAATATGACCTTGAGAATATAGCAGCAGACGTTAGACTGCCTGCAAAATCAATTTGTTGCTTTAGATACAAATGACAGAGCTCCAGAAAAGTTATGGGATGACATCAAGAAGATTGTGTTAGAAGAAAACGAGAAATCCTCTACAAAAGGTGAAAAAGCAAAAAATGGCCAACATGGATGACTGAAGAAACTCTGAAAATTGCCCAGAAATGCAGAGAAGCTAAAGCCAGAGGAGAAAGAGAGGCAATCGCAGAACTCAACAGAGATTCCAACGTGCAGCAAGACAAGACAAGGAGAAGTACTACAATGACACATGCATGGAAATAGAAGCAGAAACTATTAGAGGAAGAACAAAATCATCTTTCCTTAAGCTGCGAGAGTTAAAGAAAAAATTCCTTCCTCAAATTGGAATGTTACAAGATGCTCAAGGAACCATGTTGAATGATGCTGAGAAGATCAAGAAAAGGTGGAAAGAATATACAGAGTTATTGCATGATAAAGATCAAGTGGACCAGCAGCTGTTTCAACCTGTACATTATGATCAGGAACCATCGATGAAAGAAGAAGTCAAAGCAGCATTGAAAGTCTTATCAAAGAACAAACTACAAGGCATTGATGACATTCCCATTGAAGTATTACAGTAATCTGATGCAGCTGTTACCATACTTACAAGGCTCTGCCAGGAAATTTGGAAGACAACATCATGGCCTACTGACTGGAAAATATCGCACAATTGCTCTGATTCCACATGCCAACAAGATTTTACTGAAGATTATTCAGCAGAGACTTCAACCATACCTGGAACAAGAACTGCTTGAAGTGCAAGCGGGGCTCAGGAAAGGGCGAGGAACAAGAGACCTCATCCCGGATGTGAGATGGATCCTTAAAAACACTAAAGAACACCAAAAGCATATCTGTATGTGTTTTATTGACTACAGCAAGGCTTTTGACTGTGCCTACCATGAAAAACTCTGGGCCACATTAAGAAGTATGGGTATACCAGAACACTTGATCATTCTCTTGCACAACCTTTACATTGATCAAAAAGCAACAGTTCGAATGGAACAAGGAGAAACAGAATAGTTTAAAATCAGCAAAGGTGTACGACAAGGCTGCATACTTTCCCCCTACCTGTTTAATTTATATGCAGAACAAATCATCAGAGAAGCAGAACTTTGTGAAGATTGGTGAGAGACTTTGCTATGCTGATGATAGCACATTACTGGCTGAAAGCAAAGATGATCTGAAATATTTGCTTCTCAAGATCAGGAACATAGTCTTAAAATGGGCCTGCACCTTAATGTAAAGAAGACAAAGCTCCTGACAACTGGCAAAATCAATAAGTTCATCATTGATGGAGAAGAAATTGAAATAGTGAACAACTTTAACCTACTTGGATTAACTATCAATAAAGAAACAAGCAGTCAAGAAATCAGATGACGCATTGCTCTTGGCAGAATGGCTATGAAGGACCTAGACAAGATTCTCAAGAGCAGAAATGTCTCTCTCCATACAAAGATTTGACTTATTCAAGCCATGATATTTTTAATAATGTCTTATGGATGTGAAAGTTGGACAGTGAAAAAGATAGGAAGAAAATGGATGCCTTTGAATTATAGTGCTGGCAACAAATACTGTGTATACCGTGGACTTTCCGAAGAACAAACCTGTTAGTACTAGAGCAGATCAAACCTAAGCTTTCTTTAGAAGCTCAGATGACAAGACTTCAACTTTCATAATTTGGACACATCATGCAAAGAGAGAGATCATTAGAGAAAGACATCATGCTTGGCAAGGTAGAAGGTCAACGCAAAAGAGGAAGGCCAGCAATGAGACGGATCGATAGAGTAGCAACAATGAGCCACCTGACTGAAGACTGAACACAATTTAGGACAACTATCCAGAAGGTCACCATGAATCAATACAGACTCGACAGCACTTAACAACAACAAATTTACGTTAACAGTAGGAGTCTAACACAACCACAAAGATCCAGAGGATTTAAAGATGTCAATAAACAATCACCACTGAACACATCTTACCAAGACATGATATATCTTCTAATGACCTAACTACTCTAGTGGACAACTGGAATAACACCATAACTACTGTCACATTAGCACCACAAAGAAAGATCTCCACATGAAATGAAAGGGTCCCATGGTACTCTTGGAAAATAAAGGATGCCAAACAAAATCTGAAACAACTTGAAAGATGTTGGAGAAGAACTAGGTACCTCTAAACATAAGGAATATACATACAATCAAACAAGATGAATACAACAACCTTGTACACAAGCAAAAAAGAGAGCAGCATACAAACATTATTCTCAAATCATTAAACCATCCCAGAGAACTCTGATACAAAGAGTATCAGAGTTACAACCACAGGATTTTGCCTCATTCCTGCAAAGCAAACTTTCACGCTGTGAGAAATGCTCTACCTTAAATCCGACCGTCTTCTAACGTGAAAGGAAACACCCAGACCTGGTCCATATTTGATACAATCTCAACTAAAGGACTTGAGCAAATCCTGTCTATGATAAACACCACTACCTCCCCTCTTGATCTGTGTCCTGTTTCTTGGATAAAATTGGCTAGAAACAAGCTAACACCAGCTCTACTCAAAATAATAAATAATAAACTTATCTCTCTCTAAGTAGCACCTGCCAATTAACCTGAAAACCTCCCCAATCAGACTCGTCTTAAAAAACTCTTCACTAGACATCAATCTACAATCCTCCTATAGACCAATATCCAGTATCCCTCTCCTAGCCAAAATAAGAGAAAAAGCAGTCTAGCTCTAGCTACAAGACTTTGTATTCAATTTCGCAACATCATGAGTTTAGACCTGACATAGTGTTGAAATGCTTCTCACCTCATCGTTAAATACACTACTAACAGCAATTAAAAAGACAAAACAAGGATTCTTACTCGTATTCCTTTGACTTATCTGCCACCTTTATGTTTATGTTTATTGAATTTGATATAAAACAAAATAAGCTCATTGAACGTCTATAAGAAATAGGAATAAGCAATACCCCTCTAAACTGGTTTCGTTCCTACCTGACAGACTGCTACCAGCAAATCAAAATTAAAGGACAAAACATCCAAGCCATTCAAACATAAGCAAGGTGTACCACAAGAGTCGATACTCTTTAACCTATACCTCCCATCCTTTTTGTAAAGTCATCCATAAACAAAATATACAGTACCATATTTATGCCAATGACATGATGATATATGCCCCCTTCACCACAAATAATTCAGACTACTCCAGTATACAATCTTGCTTCTAGGAAGTGACACAATGGCTAAACAAATACAACTTTCAATTACAATAAAACCGAAGTTCTGATCGTTACACGAGACCCATCCTACTGTACATATACCCAGAAACAATCAACATAAATGACACCACCTCCCTTTCAAACCAAAAGTCAAATACCTCAATGTCCCACTGGACCAGAAATGAACCTGCAAACTCATATTAAGAAAATCACTGCCTTTTCCTATTACAAAAACATAACTTACATCCGCTGTTAGATCCCAGTCACTTTCATACTGTACCCCAAGCCATCATCGCCCCACATCTGGACTACTGTAACTCGATTCTCCAAGGCCCCCCCAAAACATGTTCTTCATCCATTACAGCTGAGGACAGCAATCTCAGTCCGGAGGGCCTGGGGTTTCTAGTCCTATAGGCACTCCTTGTGGCCTTGGGCAAGCCACTTAACCCTCCATTGCCCACCGCTTTGATTGAAGGATAAGGCGGTATAGAAAACTGGTTAAATAAATAAATAATAAATAAATTACACCTATCCCAAAATACTGCAGCACAATTTATCACAGAGATATCAAGGTATGAACATATCACCATTTCATAAATACATATAAGACAATACATAAACAGGCCACTGACTGCTTAAACACTATGATACAATGGATACCAAACAGATCCAGAAGACAACAAAACCTTCTCAATATCACCACCCATAAAACCAAAAGCACAAGCAGTATGTCAAAGAACATTTGCAATCTAGGGACCTTCTTTTTGGAACTCCCTCGCAAGCACCCTCGGAGCCACTGAAGACATAAATGACTTCCTGAAAAAATTGAAAACTCACATCTTCTTCCAGGAAGTATTTGGATCAGATCCCTAATCCTTCAAAATCTAATAGGACACAGCGATGATTAACAAATCCCATATAAACCATTGATGTTTATTGTCAATAGTTTAAGCACAGTGTTATATCGATATATTTAAGTATAATGTACATAAGTTATTGTTCTATGCAAACATCGTAATGTCAGTTTGTTCAATGTAAACCATTTTGATCATTTGAAAAGTGGTATAAAAGAAATGTTCAATAAATAAAATACATTCGGGTACAGCGTGCACTGCCTTCTCTCCAAAGGGCTCGGAATCTAACTGGCCTCGATCTTCTCCTGGAAAGGCATGAGCTAAATACTACTAATAAATAAATGAGTAGCGAACAGGAGATTCAAGCTGTGGGTGCCATCTTAATTTGAGACTGGTGGTTTGCCAGTTAGGGTGCTGTTCGGATACATGAATATCAGAATCTGTCATGATATTTGGAACGCTATTGCAGCGATGTGGAAAATGATCTTTTCAGAGTCGTGGAGATCTTGGTTGCATGAGAAAATAACATTTGTGCTTAAAAGTAAAAGTGATCACTGCTCTATGATTTGAGGCAAATGCTGGGCACAAAATGTTATGTGGCTGGATAACTGGGAGTTTACTATAGTATGTGTTCGTTAGTGCATATGCTTTGATCTGATGTAATGCTTGTGATGGTTTATGTCATCAAATGTTTGAACCATCTGGTGGATGAATTAAAAATAGAAAATTCACAAATTTGGAGAAGACATAAATTATTCAGTGTGGTTCAAAACATAAGCTGACTGTGAGGAATTGTATGAGGATCCCGAGATACCGGGGAATTGGCATGTCAATGGCAAACAAAATTTAATGTACATGGGTGCAAAGTGATGCATATATGAAAAAGGAAATCCATATTAAAGGTACACATTAGGAGTCCCCACTCAGCAGAAGAATCTTGCAGGCATTCAGCTCAATATGGGCAGCAGCTAAAAAAGCCAATAAAATCCTAGGGATTATTCAGAAAAGATTGGGGAATGTATGGGGGACGTTTACTAAGCTGCACTACCTGTTAATGCGGTAGATAGACAGTGTGCACTACCAGGCCACGTTAACAGTGCAGCAATTTTTTTGCATTATCTGCAGATCCTGTGCTAACTGTTGGAGTGCACAGGATGTTAGTGGAGAGTGGGCTTGTCTGCAATACGCTATTACTGCGGGTATACTCAGCACGCCACATGGTAACCAGATAAGTTGCAGACAACACAGGTACTCATAATGCCACCTGAATGGATGACGTTAGCTGCATCTACAATGTTGCCGCGGTGTGCTCTCTGCAATTTTGGTGCGTTATCTGCTGGGGAAGGGCTGTGCACGCCCCAAATGGATAACGCACAGCTTTTGGGAGGAGTGGCCTATAACCCTTTATATAGCTACATAAAGTTGCTTGTATATAGTTATTATGTTTTTCCCTGTTAAGAAACCTGTTTAATGTACACCCAAGTTACTATACCTGTTTATTGTAAGCACAAATCACCAAACTGATATGTGTAGTTTAATGTTCATTGTAAACCGCACTGATTTCAAATAGCGCGGTATAAAAGAGACTTTAAATAAATAAATAAAATAAATAAGTTACCTCAGGCCGGAGAGCCAGGGGTTCGAATCCCACTAGAGGACAGCAACCTTGGGCTGGAAGGACTGGGGTTTCTAGTCCCACCAATGCTCCTTGTGGCCTTGGGTAAGCCACTTAACCCTCCGTTGCCTCAGATACAAAAACATAGATTGTGAGCCCTTCAGGTTCAAGGGAAAAATATATATACAGTACCTGAATGTACACCGCTTTGACTGGTATATAAGCCTAGTTAAATAAATAATGCCCCACTATCTGCTGCATTTAGCTATAAAAGCCTCATTCACTTTAGTAAACAGACCCCTATGAATGCCTCTCTGTTGATCCATGGTGTATTGCCTGTAGTTCTGCTCGCCACATCTCAAAAAGGATATTGCAGAACTAGAAAAGATTCAGAGAAGGGTGACAAAGTGCTTAATGAGATGGCATGGCTCTTTAACTTGGAGAAGGGGCCGGCTGAGAGGAGACACAGTAGAGGTTTGTAAACTCATGAATAGTGTGGAACAGGTTGGTAAGGAAAAGTTATTTATTTTTTTCAAATAGTATTAGCATTAGAGGGGATGCCATGAAATGAACTAGCAGCAGATTTAAAATTAATTCTAGAAAATATTTAATTCTGTGATGACTGAAAAAACTGTGGAATCTGCTGGCAGAGAATGCAATCAAGACTAATAATTTAGCTGAGTTTAGAAAAAGGTTTGGTATGTTATTAGAGGACAGGTTTATTAACTTATGAAGCCAGATAGCTTTAGGTGTTTCCATCTCCCACATCTGGGAGTGAGCCACAGGAAATGGGCTTCCTTGTCTGACTGGTACTTCCAAGTGACAGGGACTGGCCACTGTTGGAGACAGGATGCTGGTCTCAGTGGACCACTGGTCTGACCAGCACAACCCTTACGAATTCCTATTGCTTCTTGTCTTGTAATAATTCTATTATTATATTTCTTCCACTTCATGTTTTCCTATTTAAATCTTTCTTAAAAAAAAAAAAAGGAAAGCTGTCTATTTTTATAATAGCTGTTGCTCTTGCTGAAGGTTAATGCTTTCGGCTTATGTTACTCATTTGATTGAGCTTTGTAGCTTCCATTTCCAGTTCAAAGCTATATTTAGTTATCTTTATTAAATTCTAGGGCTGTGTGTGCCATTTCAGTTATCGTCCTTCCTTGCCTGCGCTAATTTTTACTATTGGCATAATTCCTTTTTTTAACCATATTCCATCATCTGCCCATTACACATCCAACCCTTACACACATCCGTCTCTTACGCACACGCAGCAAGACACTGGAGGCACACGGCCTTTCACAGAGTCTCCTAGATGAATTTCTGTGTCGCCTCTCTGCTTGCACAAGTTTATTGAACTGAACAGTAATTTGAGGGCAAGTTAAGCTGTTACTCTTTAGGCGCTGGGGGAGTGCTAGGATTACATAACTCCTGTGTTCCTTGCTCTGCTCCACGGATGTGCTTAGTTTTAGCCAGAATGAGGAGCTCCCAGGGGTGGAGTTGGGGGAAGAGTTAACATTTACACACACATTTTATAAAATGCATGCATGTTGTTGTTAAGTATCATAAAGTCGGTGTCGACTCATGGCGACCCTCTGGATTGTTGGTCTATATTGTGTTCGGTCTTTAGTCAGATTGTTGACAGACTGGCACCCATAGCTGTTATTGTATCGATCCATCTCATTGCTGGCCTTCCTCTTTTGCGCTGACCTACCTTGCCAAGCATGATGTCTTTAATGCATGCATATGCACATAAAAAAGCCAGGATATTTCTGCATGCCAAAGAGTAGATGGAAATATATGCAAATAAATTACATACAAGACGATACACAAAACCAAACCGCCGACTGCCTACAGTGTAGGAGACTCTGTGCATGTGCGTTATAATTAATCCAGATGGTCCCAGAGTATCGGACAAGGAGGACACCACCAAAATACCCTCTCAACTCCACATATCAAGACCAGTAGCTATCATACAACCTGCCAGAGAGCCTTAAAAATCTCCATCCTGACTATGGAACTCACTACCACATCACCGAAGAACATCAACAACACTTCTGATTTTAGGAAAATGTTGAAAAATCATCTTTTCACCAAATACACTCAGTAACTAACTACAACTCTAATAAGAACATAAAAACATAAGAGATGCCATACTGGGTCAGACCAAGGTCCATCAAGCCCAGTATCCTGTTTCCAACAGTGGTCAATCTAGGTCATACGTACCTAGCAGTTTCCCCAAAAGACACAGGTTCCACAATGCTTGTACTGGGTCAAGCAGTGATATCCTGGGTCCCTTCTTAATAATGGTTTATGGACCTTTCCTCCAGGAACTTGTCCAAACCTTATTTAAACCCAGCTACACTATCAGCTTTTACTACATCCTCTGGTAACAAATTCCAGAGTTTGATTACATGTTGAGTGGAAAAATATTTTCTTTTATTAGTCTTAAATAGTTTACCCTGTAGCTTCATTGCATGTCCCCTAGTCTATCTATATTCTGATAACGTAAACAATCGATCTACGTTTACCCGTTCCACTTCGTTTATTAATTTATAGACTTCTATCATAGCTCCCCTTAGCCGTCTCTTTTCCAGATTAAAGAGCCCTAACCGTTTTAGCCTTTCTTCAAAGGAGTATCCTTCCATCCCCTTTAGCATTTTGGTGTCTCTTCTCTGAACCTTTTCCAATAACGCTATATCCTTTTTAAGATATGGAGACCAGAATTGCACACAATATTCAAGGTGCGGTCTCACCATGGAACGATATAGGGGCATTACAATATCTTTTGTTTTATTTTCCATTCCTTTCCTTATGATACCTAGCATTCTATTTGTTCTCTTGGCTGCCGCTGCACACTGGGCCGAGGGTTTTAACATGTTATTCACAATGACGCCCAAATCTTTTTCCTGGGTGGTGGGTCCTAATGTGGAACCTCGCATCGTGTAACCATAGTTTGGGTTGTTCTTCCCTAGGTGCATAACTTTGCACTTGTCCACATTAAATTTCATCTGCCATTTGGATGCCCAGTCTTCCAATTTATCAAGATCCTCTTGCAATTTTCCACAATCCTCTTGGGTTTTAACAACTTTAAATAGTTTTGTGTCATCTGTAAATTTGATAACCTCACTCGTTATTCCCTTTTCCAGGTCATTTATGAATATGTCAAAAAGCAGCGGACCCAGCACAGATCCCTGGGGTACACCACTATTCACCTTTCTCCATTGGGAAAATTGGCCATTTAGCCCTACCCTCTGCTTTCTATCTTTTAACCAGTTCCTGATCCACAATAGTACACTGCCTCCTATCCCATGACTCTTTAGTTTTGCCAAAAGTCTCTGATGAGAGACCTTTATCAAAGGCTTTCTGAAAGTCCAGATGCACTATATCAACTGACTCACCTTTGTCCACCTGTTTATTCACACCTTCAAAAAAACATAACAGATTAGTAAGACAAGATCTTCCTTGTCTAAAGCCATGTTGGCTGTCTCCCATTAGGCCATGACTATCTACATGCTGAGTAATTTTGTTCTTTATGATGGTTTCTACCATTTTTCCCGGTACTGACGTCAGGCTCACTGGTCTGTAGTTTCCCGGATCACCCCTGGAACCCTTTTTAAAAATTGGTGTTACATTGGCGATCCTCCAATTTTCAGGTATTACAGATGATTTTAATGAAAGTTCACAGATTACTAATAGCAGGTCTGCAATCTCATATTTCAGTTCTTTCAACACCCTTGGATGTATACCATCCGGCCCAGGTGATTTGCTACTCTTCAGTTTATCTAATACTTAAAACTTTCATTACCGTCACTTCCACGCTCAAATGCTACCCACATCCAGACTGTAAATAAACCCGACTGACCACTATCCTTAATGTCAACCATTAACATTGAAATGTAAATAGTTGCCACTTTTGGCATGACAGTTAATTTTCTAGTATGTATCATAGTTATACATGTAACAGTTCCATGTATACTTGTTAACTGTAAACCGCTTTGATAACGTTGAAAGGCGGTATATAAGAAAAGTTAAATAAATCCCCAGCAGTAATTTTTAGAACAGAAGTGCATGCTACTTGTATTCTGAAAATTTGTTGGTACCTACACAGTGAAAGCTATAGGCTGAATCTAAGACCCGGATATTCCATGCCAGGGCTATATCTGGCCACCAGCACTGAATATCTGGGTCAGCCGGATAGTGTTGACGCTAACCAGACAACAGCAATATTCAGCCACTGCCCTGTTAGGCCAGCCTTTACTGCGCCTGGCGTTCACTGCTGAGGGAGAACCCAGCAGCATCTGAATATCGCTGCTGTCTGGTTATTCCCACGTACTGCCTCTTTACTGCCTCTGGTACGCCCCGATGCTAGCTGGCTAGTGTCAGGGTGTTCAGTGGTAGTACTGAGGAATATTCCGTGGTACTAACCCGGTTACTGCGATTAACACAGTTAGCAGGTTGGTTGATACGTTTAAGTACATCAGCTGACAAGAAGGCGTATTCTTTTATGCATGCTCCGGGATGTAGTTGAGGTGGAGCGCCAGCAGAGTCGTACAGATTTTACACATGTAACAACTGTGGTTTAATCTAGCTGCGATTTCTGCCCATTTTATGAAATAGACTAGACAGAGGCACCTACTTGCCTTCTCAATCTAGGAGATGTGTTATCGAAAGATGCCCTAATTAACAAGAAGCATTAGTATGTCATAAGTTATGAGCTAGTAGGAAATCAGAAGGAGGCTAAACTCACTAAATTTATGATCTTCATTCATCCTAACCTAATGTCTGATTTTGTAACTACGTGTAAATCCCTAAGTGTCAAGAGGATTATTTGGGTACCAGTGTTCACCTCCAAGGCCCTATTTGTCCCAAATCCAGCAGACTACCAACCAACCAAGCAAACACAACAGCACAAACCTCTTAGATGTGCTATGATAAATCCACGATCTGTCCACAACAAAATCCCCATCATATGGGAGTACATCATCAACAATCATATAGACGACATGTTCATCACAAAATCATGGCTGAATGACACAGACAACATCCTCATCAGCCAACCACTACCCCCCGCATATACCATATTCAACTGTCCTCGAACTTCGAAAAGAGAAGGAGGGGTCCTCATCATAATAAAATAACACCTACTCTTCAGAATTCTCAAGACTACATCCTCAGATGAAATAGATCTCCTCACCATCTCAAACAAACAACTTTGTCTGCCTCACATGCTTCTTCGTTGAGAGATGACAGGTCGTTGGAGTTTGAAGAAGGTGAGAAGTATGTACACACAGCACAAGCAATAAATGGTTTTATAATACTGGGAGACCTCAACCTACCTCCCATTTCCACCCAGCAAACTACAAACTTCATTGCCACCATGGAAGCCCTCAACTTAAAAAAAATCATTACTACTCCAACACATGAAAAAGAAGGGATACTAGACCTCATCTTCATCCCAACCAATGGCCTTCTCATCACCTCCTCCAGTCCACTGAATTCACCCCAATTCCATGGCCTGATCATATCATCATCTCCCTTCCCCTCCACGCTACCAGAAATTCTCAGCGCCAAGCAGAGCAATGTACACAGATTTCAACAATTCATCAAAAGAATCTTCTTAACCAAAACCTCATCTCTAGCAAATCAAAACCAAACAGACCTAGATACCCTTATTGACGACTGGAACTACATAATCTTCTCTTATGCCCTAATCTCACAACAAATCCCAGCAAAAAGGAAGCAAAACCAGGCTCCCATGGTACTCCCCCGACATTAAGGAGCTCAAATGCACACAAAGGCGACTAGAATGAAAATGGAGAGACACCAAGGACCCACTGCTGTGCAAACTGAGTATTGTTCCTTGACCAACCACTGCAAAAGAGAACATCATAAAAAGCTTCTTAAACCATCCCTAAATCATCCTAGGGAACTATCCAAAATTGCCCAGTGACTAATAAGAGACCCCAACCCAAATAACTTGGAGGCCACACTTTGTCCACATGTTATGGCCAAATTCCTGCAAGACAAATCAAACAGAACCGTACCACCTACATCCCATTCCACAAGTCTAACATACATAACAACCACCAGCCAAAGTTGGACCAGGTTTCACTGATATCAACCGAACAACTGGAAACAATCATAACCAACATTAACACTACAACCTCCCCTCTAGACCCATGTCCAGTATCCTGGCCCAATCCTGAATAGATCGATGCAACTGTCACTCTCCCAAGGATACACGACTAAAACTCTCAAGTGCACCTTAATCAGATCTATTATAAAACATCCCTTTCTAGAACCTACCTTACCAACCTCATACAGGCCTATCTCAAGTATACCCTTTACAGCGAAAATCATTGACAAGGCAGTCCAGCTCCAATTGCAAGACTACATTAAACTCACTTGCCACTTGATCCGTAACAACATGGATTTAAACCATCCCATAGTGTTGAGACACTGTTTACATCACTCCTTGACAACCTCATCAAAGGAACTGAAAAACCTACACAAGGATGCATTCTCATTTTCCTGGACATTGCAGCAGTGTTCGATTCCATACATCACAGACACCTCATTGTATGGCTATAATCAATAGGGCTAGGAGGCACCATGCTCCAGGGCTTCCATTCATACCTAGAGAACGGACAACAAAAAGTAAAAGTTGGGCATACCACTTCACATCGATACAAATAGGAACAAGGCTTCCCTCAAGGATTGGCCTTATCATTCCTGCTTTTTAATATAGTCATACAACTAATATGTGACATCATACGACAATACAACATCCTATACCACATATATTTATTATTTATTTACATTCTCTTATATACCGCACTATTCGGCATCAGCGCGGTTCACATAGAACAAAAAGTCTCAGTACAATAACAAGCATGAGTTTACAGATAACAAGGGAAGGAACTTGGATAACAAGGGAAACTATTTACAGTCTATTTACAGTTGTAACACTACAGATGTAACAATATATGCAGATGATATCCTTATCTACACTACGTTCTCCCTAGCCAACCCGGATTTCGCAAACATAGGAAAATGCTTCAAAGCCATGAGTGAGTGGCTCACAGAACATAACCTAACCATCAATTATAAGAAAACAGACGTCCTCCACATAATAAGAAACTCGGTGTTCATGCCACCTACCACCATCAAGTTACCAAACACAACTCTAGAAGTAAAAAAATGGGTTAAATGCCTAGGAATTACACTTGACCAAGGCTTAACCTTTCAACACCATATCAAAAATGTTACAAAAGCTGCATACCACAAACTTCAAATACTCGACCATTACTCGGGTACTCTGACTTCAGGAACATCTGCCAAGAAGTCATAACTCCAATCTTGGACTACTGTAACATTCTCTACGAGGGGCTCCCAAAAACAGCACTTCAACCCTTACAGATCGTTCAAAATACAGCTGCAAGAATTGTATCAAATGCTTCATGCAGAAATCGTATCACCCCCATACTATACAACTTGCACTGGCTACCAATATATATCTGAGAATTAAATATAAAGTTTTATACTAGCCACATTCAAAATACTACCCTAACAATCTGCCCAAGCACTACAACACCTCATTCTAAAACCCCCTGAAACCAGAACATGACAAAAAGTTAATGGTACTGCCTCTTCAATCTAGATGCAACCAAATGACATCCAAAGAACCTTCTTGCTTTTCGCACCCCTAATCTGGAACTCTCTCCCCAACTTATTAGCAATGTTGCTGAGTTTCAGCAAAAAAATAAAAATAAAGACCTACCTATTCCTAGAACACTATAGATCTAACTTTCCAGATCAAACATCAGAACTCCATCTATGAAAGCCGAACATACCCATACTGGAGTCCCCACGTTATGTTCAATTCATTATTATTTAAAACCCTATACAGACTTAACCACAAATATCCGCCCAATTTATTTAAAGTTCAATTCTTTGTTCATTTTGTTATAATACTTCTATCCTAAGTTATTCATTGAACTTCATATATAAATAATTACAATTACTTGTAACATTCCTTTTCCATGTAAATGTTTAGTGTAAACCACTTCAGTTTGTACAGATAGTGGTATAAAAAAAGTTGCTATATAAATAAAATACACACAGTTTAGTACAGCTATCCAGGGGAATGCCATGAGGCGACAGCACTTTAACAACAACATGCGTAAAGCTAACCCATTTGGAGAAATTGACCACAAAGTTTAATATTTAAAAGTCCAATTATGAATTTTTACAGGATTGCTGCAGGAGGGGTGGTGTGGTTATGATCATGATCGTTAAGTTTAATCATCAGTATCTCAGGGAAGGAGTACACGTAAGACTGAAGTTTTGCCAAGGGTGCTTAAAACTCTTGCACCAGCCCCGATGGCTGGAAATCTTCAGCAGCCCTTTTCACTTCACTGTCCCATGCTAGTATTTGACTTAGGACCAACCCTGACTACCTAGTTCATTCTCCTCTGACTCATAGCAGACTGCTCTATTATTCTCCAGAGCACGTCTGGAAACAAATCTCAGGAACCTCTCCTACTCCTGGGAAAGTTCCCCTCCGCTGCTAAAATCCTCATACTTTCCCTGCTCAAAGCACTTCGCGGCCAATGCAGAAACATTAGTGCACCGTCTACACTTAGGTAGCACAACATTTGCGCATTTTTTAATGTGTAGATGTCACGCCACAATGCAGAAAAGGGATTGGCTTGAGTGTGCGCAGATTCTAGTGCCAGTGCTAGTGTATCACAGCACATCTAAATCCATTCAAACACCTTAGTTTTAAAACACACATTAAACTCGCCACAAGGGCCATATATAACAAAATCCAAATGCTACAGCATCTGAAACCACTACTGCAATGTAACAAATTTGGAACAGTGCTGCAGGCCATGATATTCACACATATTGACTACTGTAACAGTCTCCTACACGGATTACGCAAACGCTTCACAGCCTTCCAGTGACCCAACATATGGCTGCACACCTTATCTACAATACATGCCGAACAGAACACATGACACCTATACTCTAAGCACATCACTGGTTACTGGTCCAGAGAAGAATCAAATACAAGATGATAATGACCGCTTTTAAAATTATCAGAGACATAGCACCCACCACCCTATCACACCTAATCAGGACAACACCCAGTGACCGAATAAGAAGAGGACATATAATAAATACACTAATAATTCCAGCTGACTTCCATACACCGGTAACGAGGCATTTGAATATTTATCCCCAACCCTATGGAGCACATTACCAGATAGACTTGGAGCTATAACTGACCTTTCCACCTTCCGCACCCAACTTAAAACATTTCTATTCATTGAGCACTGTGGTTGGAACGTCAAAAACACAAACGGTGATCCTTTCAGCATCCACTAAATATTACAACTCACACCACACACCACACTACTCAAATGCAAAATGATTAGGGAGGAGTGGCCTAGTGGTTGGGCAAGTTACCTCAGGCTGGAAGGTCAGGGGTTCAAATCCCACTAGAGGACAGCAACCTTGGGTCGGAAGGACTGGGGTTTCTAGTCCCATAGGTGCTCCATGTGGTCTTGGGCAAGCCACTTAACCCTCCATTGCCCATGTTCCCTGTAAGTATTAGTATGTGTCTCATATCCCCTCGTGTTAAATGTATCCCCCAATTGTGATGTGACCACTTTGATTGAAGGATAAGGTGGTATACAAAACTGTCTAAATAAATAAAAATATTATAACCACGAAAGTATTCAAGTATGAACACCCAAGGTCATCATTTATTTATAGGAATTGTACATAAGTTAACAAGAGTTCAAATCATGTACATATCTGTGATTGAAATTTACCTGTACCTGTTACCACTTGTTTAATATATTATAATGTAATTCGGTTGTTATAATAATGTAAACCGCTATTGATATGGTGGTATAAAAGACACACAAATAAATATAAATAAACTACATGGTAATCCAGCAATTAGCTCTTCCACCCAGATACAGAGGAACGAAGACTGAACTTAATGCTGGAACTTTAACACCTGCTTGAAGGGGTCTGCGTTTAATACTGAGGAGGAATTAATGTCCGTTTCATGAGCAAACAACCTCCACCCCACCCCCGGTAGCATTTTCTGGGCTTAGCTGAAATGAGTTCTTTAAAAAGAAAAGGCAGGGTAATCATACTGTAATGAATGTATGCGCATATGATGGAACTTATGTGGTTCTTGACAGCACCATTCCGCTTGGAATATTGTTCAGAATAGTACCAGTGTTCAAAGACACAGATATCGTTCAGAGTAAAACTTCTGAGCAGACACATGCACCACATAGAATTCCAGCACATGCGCACACATGCCTTTTTGTGCACAAGATCTAGGAGCTGCTAACTCAGATGCTTGTGTGTATGTGCCTGCCGCTTTAGCGCAGACTTTCTGCGTCTACCTCATTTGAATGCCATTTCCTTGCTGTACACAGGCTTACCATCTCTGTGTAACGCCCGTGCTAGAAAACCATGCACATGGCTTTTAGTGCACAATCCTAACACCAACTTTCTGCATCTGTCTTCTCAACTTCTAGATGCTTCTTTACCATCTCTGGCTGATTCTATTAGGTGCACAATAAATGCACCAAATCATTGCAGCCCCTAGTCTAGGAGAGTACAATAAATGGCAGGAGCCCAAGGGATTCTCCTTACCTCTATACTGCCATGCAAACTGATTATCTGTCTCCAGAAACAATTAGTTCTGGGTTTGATTACAAAGAATCATTCATTTTGTAGTGCTTATTCCAATAATAATCCAAATAATTTAAGCTAAGAATTAAGAGAACATAGGACACTAGCCTTGGAAAATACATTTCCTCTCTAAGTCCCATCCATGCCTTCCATTCCGAACTGAAGTGTGACGAACAGCGTCTCTGAATTAGGGCTCAGCGCAAAATAAAATAATTTAAGCCCAAAATTACAATTCTCCTGTTAATTCTGCAGCACTGAGCACCAACAGTGGCAGCTACAACTGTGTCTCATAACCTCAGACCGAGTCAGAAGGAAAGTGGGTGGGAGTTGAGTGCTCATTGGCTGGATTTTACTTTATATCCCAGCATCTATTGCTAGCCCTGTCATGCAGACCGATTTGAGCAGTTCTCGTCCTTGGCAATTATTTAGCAAAGGGAACAACTTTGAGCAGCCATAGCCTGGAGCTACACATAGTAGAGCTGGAGAGAGTCAGAATGAACAAGAAACTTCTACTTTTGTCTCCCCGTGTTGCAAGTATTAAAAGACATGCCCTGCGTTACTTATAAAACGTCATTACATGCTCCACCGCCCCTTCCAGCATTCCAAACTTCGCAATAATTAACAATGTTGTACGTAATTAATGTGCTGTAGCAAAGAGAATGTATTAATCTCGGGAATATGACATGTATTTGGGAAAATACATGGGCAGGATATTAGCGCAGCATTTTTTAAAATTAAATATTGCTAATAATTATGTGTGGTCAAGACAGTTAGCATAGCTGGATTTAAAAAGGAAAAGTCCTTAAACCATTCTGGAAAAGTTACCACTTTTCTCTGGGTGTGAGCAGGAAGGAATGGATCCATTTCTTTGGATCCTGTTGGGTGCTTGTGACCTGAATTGGTCACTGTTGTAGGCATATTGTTGGGCCTGATGGACCTTTACTCTTATCCCATGTGGCATATCTTATGTTTCATTGGCTGGATTGTACTTCATGTTTTGCTTCAGTTAGGATGGAACAGCCTTCCAGTGGGGGCGATGGAGATGAGGACTGTATCTGAATTCAAGAAAGTATGGGACAAGTATAGAGGATATCCAAGGGGAGAGGAAGGGATTGTAGAGCTTAATAGTTCTTATGGATGGGCGGGCTGGGTAGACCATATGGTCTTTATCTGCCATAGCATGATCACATTTAATTGAATAAATGGAAGCAGGATGGCAAGGAAATCCACAATACTACCTTTTAGCTTTCAAAAGGGAGGCTATGATAAACTGAGGAAGATGGTTAAGAAAAAACTAAAAGAAGCAACTGCAAAGGTTAAAGATTTACATCAAGCATAGGTGTTTTAAAAATACTATCTTGGAAGCCCAGACCAGATGTATGCCATGCTTTAAGAAAAGTGGAAGGAAAGCCAAAAAACTACCTGCATGGTTTGAAGGTGAGGTCAGAGAGGCTGTTTTAGCCAAAAAGGCATCTTTCAGGAAATGGAAAAAGGAGCCAAATGAAGAAAATGGAAAACAACATAAACACTGGCAAGTTAGATGCAAGGTATTGATAAGGCAGGCAAAGAGAGAGTTTGAAAAGAAGCTTGCCATAGAAGCAAAAACTAATAAAAATACTTTTTCAAGTACATTCTTAGCAAAATATCTGTGTGTATGTCAGTTGGACCATTGGATGATAGAGGGGTTAAAGTGGCGCTAAGGGAGGTTATAAGGTCATAATGGAGAGATTGAATGAATTCTTTGCTTTGGTCTTTACTGAAGAAGATGTAGAGAATTACCCATGCCTGAAATAGTATTTAAAGGTAGAATCTGAAGAACTGAAAGAAATATTGATAAATCGGGAAGATGTATTACAACTGTTTGATAAACAGTTGCCAAACACTAGATACCACCCAATTGGCCCAACAGCTACCTACACCACTTGGCCCCAACTGCCCATTCCCATTTAGACCTACAAGCACACAGTATTTACATATGAGTCATATCCCTTCTTGTTAAATGTATACCTCCAATTATGTTGTGACCACTTTGATTGAAGGATAAGGTGGTATACAAAACTGTCTAAATAAATAAACTGAAGAGTAGTAAATCACCTGTACTTGATCATATACATTCTAGAGTGTTGAAAGAACTGAAATATAAGATTTCAGACCTATTATTAGTAATCTCTGAACTATCATTAAAATCATCTGTAGTACCTGAAGATTGGAGAATGGCCAATGTAATGCTGGTTTTAAAAAAGGCTTTTGGGGTGATCCAGAAAACTACAGACCAGTGAGCCTGATATCAGTACTGGGCAAAATGGTAGAAACCATTATAAAGAATAAAATTACTCAACATTTATATATCCAACATGGATTTAGCCAAGAAAAGTCTTCTTACTAATCTGTGTGTGAATAAACGGATTAAGGTGAGCAAGTTGATGTTGAGGCCAATTCAGGTCTGGGCACCTCTGGTCCATCTGGGTGTCCAGAATCTGGACCCGATTCTGATCCCGCGGGGGCTAGATCTCCTGTGGGATCAGAATTGTGTGCAGCCAGCCTGGATGAGCCAGCTGTGCCCCGATTCTGGGCCTCAGGATGTTCAAGTTGTTCCCTGACTAGGCCAGCCCGGCTCCTACATGGAACCATGGTATCATGGCATTCCATTGCCATGGCTCCATGCATGAACCCTGATCCCCAGCAGATGTAGCGATGGTCCTTTTCCCGCCACCCGACCATGGCCAGGGTTGGGCTGTGGGGAATTTCCTGTGCCCCCTCACCTCTTTTTCCGGCCCTGGATTCTTACTTTGCCACCAACTAAGGAGACATAGGGGCTTGTTTACAAAGCCACGGTAGCGGTTTGCGATCGTAATCGGAGCCGCGGCCCCATTGATTTCAATGGGGCCGCGGCTGCGATCGCGATCGCGAACCACTACCGCGGCTTTGTAAACAAGCCCCATAGTCTACCTCCAAGGTGGAATAAGTTCCAGGTCCAGATCGCCAAGTCTGGATGTACAGGGCCGACAACAGAATCGGCCCTGTACGTCCAGGGTCAGGTTCCCACCTACTCCCCACCCTCAATCCTCTGGCCCACCCTCGCCTGTCCCCATTCAGAGCTCCCCACACATCTCATCTCTACATGTGGAGAGCTCTGCTTTGTAAATTGGCACCCAGGCATTTAGCGGGGCTGGATGTCCGCACTGGACGTTCAGTCACATTAAACGCGACTCAGATTAACCCCCATAGTGTATCTGGATTTTTAGAAAACCTTTGACAAGGTCCCTCATGAAGGACACTTGGTCAAATTAAAAAGTCATGGGATTGGAGGCAGTATAGCATTGTGGATCAGGAACTGGTTAAACGATAGAAAGCAGAGAGTAGGGCTAAATGGCCAATTTTCTCAATGGAGAAAGGTGAATTGTGGAGTGCCCCAGGGATCTGTGCTGGACCCGCTGCTTTTTAACATATTGATAAATGACCTGGCAATGGGAATAACAAGTGAGGAAATCAGATTTGCAGATGACACAAAATTATTCAAAGTTGTTAAAACCCAAGAGGATTGTGAAAAATTGCAAGAGGACCTTGATAAATTGGAAGACTGGGCATCAAAATGGCAATGAAATTTAATGTGCACAAGTGCAAAGTTGTGCACCTAGGAAAGAACAACCCAAACTATGGTTACCCGATGCTAGGTTCCACATTAGGAACCACCACCCAGGAAAAGGATTTGTGTGTCATTGTGGATAATACTTTGAAACCCTCTGTCCAATTTGCAGCTGCGGCCAAGAAAGCAAATAGAATGCTAGGAATCATAAGGAAAGGAATGGAGAATAAAACCCAAGGATATTATAATGCCTCTGTATCATTCCATAGTACGACCACACCTTGAATATTGTGTGCAGTTCTGGTTGCCATATCTTAAAAAGGATATAGCAGAATTAGAAAAGGTACAGAGACAAGCCATCAAAATGGTAAAGGGGATGAAAAGATACACTGATGTGCAAAAGTCTGGAATCACTTATAAATTTGACGTTTTTTCAACTTCGTGGCCTTATATCTTAATTTCTTTTTCCTCCCAGTGGCTTTTTCTGTGTATCTCATGATAAGTGATAGATTTGGCTATTAGGGTCAACTTTTAGTATTGGTTTGGCCCTTGTTTTCTGAGTTTTTCCCCCATAGTTGTCCTGTTGATAGATTTTCTGTGAAAATCGCGTAATGTACATCATTGGCCAACAATATATTATTGTAAGTATCCTTTAAAATATTATGGATGCACACCAGGTTTCCTTCAAATTAATGTATGTGGCCTTGAAAAAGACTGTTTTTATGTGTCAGTGATGGCTCAGTATTTGATGGGCCACCCTTTGTTCTTGATCACCTGACTGCACCTTGTCGGCATTGAATGAACCAGTCTGACAAGGTGATCGTTAGTGACAACGCGGTTCCAAGCTGCAAAGAGTGACTCAATCAGCTCACGTTTTGTTGTCAGATGCCTCTTGGATATTTCCAAGGCCAACTTGTGCCACAGGTTCTCGATTAGATTCAGATCTGGAGACTGGGCAGGCCAGTCCATTGACTTGATGTTCCACTGCTTCCAGCTGATCACCTGTCTGGAGCGATGGCAGGGTGCATTGTCATCTTGGAACACGAACTGGCTAGGAAACAGCTGGTGTGCTGATGGCACCATGCACCTTTGCAGTATGGTGATGTACTTGGCCCCGTTGACCATTCCATCAACGATGTGAAGACGTCCAATGCCACTAGCAGCCATGCAGCCCCAGACCATGACCTTCAAAGGATACTTCACAGTGAGGTTGAGACACTCAGGCTTGAATTCTTCTCCAGGAAATCTCCTCACATAGGTGTGGGCCTGGTTACCAAACAGGCAGAAGGTGCTTTCATCGCTGAATAGCACCTTTTCCCACATTTCAGTCGACCAGGTTGAGTGCTTTCTCGCCCTCATGATCTGGTTGTGCATTTGTATGTCAGTCAAAAGTGGCTTATTCCGTGCTTTGCAACCCCGGAGACCAAACTGCAGGCACCGGCGACGAACATTTGATGAGCTGACACTGACCTCACTCTGTTCTGACCACTCTCGAAGTAGCTGAGGAGAGGTCAGCTTGCGATTAGTCCATGAAATGCGTCATAGTACGCAGACCTGGCGTGATGTTGATGTACGTGGACGACCTGAACGAGGCTTGTCTACCACTGAACCCATTTCTTTCTTCTGTACAATCTTAACAACAGCGCTCTGACTGCAGCCAACTTTCCTGGCTGACAGCTTGAAAATCCTTCCTCGCTCATAAAGGACACACGAACACGCTCCTCCAACGTCAGTGTCCGAGTCATCTTCATGGTCGATTCAGAAAGTGTATGAAATTCAAACATTCCGTGCGTTTTTATAGCTGCACTGTTGGCTAGATATCTGCATTGTGATTGGTTAGTGAAACCAGCCTCCTTATTGGTCAGAAATAATGTGTGCATATTGGATAATCTCGATCCAGTTTTGACGCAGGATCCACAAAAAACGCAGTAGCTATCTCGCAGTGTCTGTAAAGTATTTAAATTGGACGCAAGGAATTCTAAAAAGTCAACTCTAATAGCCAAATGTATCCCTTTTATCATGGTAGAAAGATGAATATGCTGGGCTAACGCAAAATTTTAAAAAAAAACCGTTAGTGCGAAAAACGCAAAACTCACAAGTGATTCCAGACTTTTGCACACCACTGTACCTCTATGAGGAAAGGCTTAAAAGATTAGGGTTTTTCAACTTGGAAAAGAGACGGCTAAGGGGAGATATGATAGAGGTCTATAAATTTAATGAATGGAATGGGTAAACGTAGATTGCTTGTTTACGCCATCAAAAATTAGAAAGATTAGGGGACACGCAATGAAGCTACTATGCAACCCATTTAAGACTAATAAGAGATAATATTTTTTCACTCAATGCGTAATCAAACTCTGGAATTCGTTACCGAAGGATGTAGTGAAGGCTGTTGGTGTAGCTGGGCTTAAAAAAGGTTTGGACAAGTTCCTGGAGGAAAGGTCCATAAACTATTATTAAAGAAGACCCAGGAACTTCACTGCTTGCCCCAGCACAAACATTTTGGAACCTGTGTACCTTTTTGGGAACCTGCCAGGTACTTGTGATCTTGATTCGCCATTGTTGGAAACAGGATACTGGGCTTGATAGACCTTGGTCTGGCCCCGTATGGCATTTCTTATGTTCTTATGCCATTGTTTTCTATGTTTCTATATTAGGTCATGTTTTATCTTCTTTACAACTTGATAGGTGTGTGTTGACCACTCTGTGTTTATTTATTTATTTATTTTATTAACAATTCTTATATACCGCACTATTAGACATCAGCGCGGTTTACATTGAACAGAAAACATCCGACAGTTTACATATGTCTGGTCATTACATTTCAAAACTATATTATACCCAATCCCGATAAATAAATCATCAAATCAGAAGTCTGCTCTGGCTAGAAAAAAAGCTGGGACCTGATGCAGGGGTGTTTGTTTGTGGACCCCGAAACGTGCCACGTCGTTCGTTCCTGAAGCGGCTTCGCTAGTCTTCACAGCCTGTTTCTGTGATAAACAAATTTTTGGCGTGTGGTGGTCACCGCCGACATCTTCAGCTAAGTGGACTCTTTATGCACTTTAACAATTTTATTATAAATTTGATTAAAAAGGACTGGCTACAGTGGTTTGGGGCATTCCCTTTTCCCTCACTGTGGTAGCTGCTCCGACAAAAAATAAGTTTATTAGCTTCACTATATGGTTACATTTTGAATCTCGACTTCTGATTTGATGGTCATTACATTTAACAGGAAGTATAACTTGGAGAAATAGGGTAACTAAATACAATGGTGGTTTATCTGATAAGGGATATCATGGTTAACTATATACATAGGTGGTACAACAGTACATGGAACTGCTTGTTATTTACAATGTGAAGTTGGCCTGTTGCGAGGGTCTGCCTGTTTGACCACTTCTGCTATTCGCCTGGGGGTTATGTTCGGAGCTGTCATTGAGATATTTAAGGAAGAGGAAATGTTTTAGTGCCTTTCTGAACTGACTCAAATTGGGTATTGCTCTGATTTGTGCTGGTAAGGTGTTCCATAAAGTTGGGGCGCAGAGTCGGAAGGCTCTGTTAGCTGTTGATCTGGTGCATCTTGTGGTTTCATTTGGGATAACTAGCATGTTCAATTCTGCTGTTCTTCGTGGCCTGTTTGGTGCAAGTGGTTGTATGAGGTTGGAGAGAGAGGAAGAGGTGAGCCCCTTAGCCGCTTTGAATGTTAGCAGTAAGGTCTTGAAACTGATCCTTGCTTGAATGGGGAGCCAGTGTAGCTGTTTTAGAAGGGGTGTCACGTGGTCTCTCCTGGATGACCCGAGGAGTACACGCGCTGCACTGTTCATGGCCAGCTGCAGGGGGTTCAGGGTGGACTGGGGGAGTCCTTGTAGTATGGAGTTTGAGAAGTCGAAGTGGGGAAGTATAAGGGCTTGATAAATGGTACGGAAATCATCCGGTTCAAGTAGCGTGCGTAGGTGTCTGAGGGATCTGATTTTAAAGTAGATTGCCTTGACTGTATTGGCTATGTGGTTCTTCATGTCAAGGTTTTGGTCTAGCGTTACTCCAAGGTAACGTATTGCAGGTTTCACTTGGAGTTGTTTGCCAAAATACATACTTGCCCTGCATTCTCAGGAGATTTCCAGATTTATTTTGGTGCCTGAGAATGTCCTCTTGATGTACCACATAAAATCGTGGCTTAAAAACTTTAATTCGAGTAGAAATGAAATAAAAATTACTTTCTCATAAGGTGCAAATGCTCTACGCATTTCCTGAGGGTGAGGATGTGTTTCCATACATGAAATGCACTTTGAAACACTATCCAGCCTCCGTTCAGGTAAAATTCCACATGCCATGTGACAGCATGTATCAAAATGCAATGTGCGTCTTTGAGTCAGTGCTGACTCCTGGCGACCCAGAAGCTCCTGGGTTTTCTTGGCAGTGTGACAGGAAGTAGAATGACAGTATAATCCACTGTGAAAGGCACACATGTCAATCTGCATTTACGGTAAAGTGCAGTCTTGATGGCAGTGAATCTATATACATGCCTGTCTTTAATGGACCATTACATTAGTCTATTAATTATTTATATGGAATCTTCCTATAGGTTCAGAACCACAAATGATGGGAGACAACTGAGAGGGGCAAAGGTGAAGGTTAAAGGGATCTAAGAAGGTGAAAGAATACAAACTGCTGAGTAAGCTCTGTCTCGTTTGACCTGTCTACCTTTTTTCACTTGTAGACCCTAAAATTTCCTTAGGAGTCTGCAGTTTTCATGCTGCGTGGTCACACAGCACAAGCTGGAGAGTTCCTGGTGGCATCCTTGGAGGTGTGTGCTGGAGTATCAGTGACATCTCTAAATGGTTTCTCTGAGTCCAGGGGACTACAGGCCACCCGTAGCATTGGCTAAAATGTCACCTCTTTGGAAGCTGCTGGAAGGACATGAAAGGGTAATGCCAACGGAGCTTTGGTTGAGGATTGAACATTGCTTTCCATAGACTCACTTAGGTTGATTTCATGTATGGGCACGCCAGGTCCTAATGTCAGCTAAAGGAGGAGTCCCTTTCTGGACCATGAGTGGAGGAGAAGAAATGGTCTAAAAGCCCACTGTGACATACACAGACATAAAGACACGGTTGGATATGCCCACACAAATCCACACGCACAAAACATAGGCACACAAATGATGTGGTCTGATCTGATCCATTCTTTATTTATTTATTTAGCCAGAGTTGTATACCACCTTTTCCTTCAATCAGTGGTAGGGGGACGGGGTAGAGCGTTTAACATCGGAGGCAAACATACATATATTCGGGGGATTCCCAGGGAGGGGAAGAAGGTGCTAGTTTCATCTTTATTGTCAGGGTGGGAATTAAGGTTCTTGTCCAAAGGAGGCCCTGAACAAATAGGTTTTGAGGGATTTTCGGAAGTCCTTAAGGTCCCCTTGTGCTCTTAGATCTTCAGGGAGGGTGTTCCAAAGGTCCGGCACTGAAAATGAGATGGCTCTTCCGGATGTTGATTGCTTCATTTTGTGGTATCCGGCTGGGGTGAGGATTCTGTTGCTGCCTTGGGTTCTTCTGGGTTGGCTGCTAGTGTCTCTGGTTACTGTGGTTTGTAGAATTTCTGCTGAGCATTGGTGTAAGATCTTGAATATGTTTAGTGTTGCTTTGAATTTTGCCCGTGCTGCTATGGGTAACCAGTGCAATTGTTGGAGCTCTGGTGTTATGTGCTCGAATTTGGGCGTGCCCGTGATTATGCGGGCCGCGGTGTTTTGCACCATTTGAAGTGGGTGTACAGCGTTTTTGGAGAGTCCTTGATATAATGAGTTTCCATAGTCCAGTATAGGGGTGATGACTGCTTGGCACACTGCGGAAATGTTCTTGGCTGAGGAATGGCTTGAGTCGTCTGATGATTTTTAAACAGTGGTATGCTTTCACTGCAGTTTTGTTTATGTGAGATTGTAGGTTTAGCTCCATGTCTATGGTGACACCGAGATACTTTACTTCCTCCTTTGTTGCAATTGTCCTTTGTAGTATGTTGATCTCTTGGGGTGGGTTGAACGTGGTGCTCCTGGTAATGAACATTGCTTCGGTTTTATCAAAGTTTACTTTGAGGTTGTTGTTGGCGAGCCAGGTGTTCATATATTCGAGGCAGTTGGTCATTGCTGTTAAGTCAGAGGTGCTCATGTCGATTGGGGTGTACACCATTATATCGTCTGCGTATAGGTGATATTCCATGTTGTGGTGTTTGATGATGTTGCATATGGGCTGGATATAGATATTGAAAAGTATGGAAGAGAGGGCAGATTCCTGTGGTATTCCTTGCATGGAGGGGATCTTAAACAAGTTGGGTAGATATTCATCATGATTAATGTGGTTAGCAGACCTGCTGACTGAGTCAATCAAGGTCACTGGGATATTCAGGGGCACTAATGTGGTCAGAGCCACCGAGTATCCCCAGGTGCCACTGCTGCACCCTCTAATGCTGGCCGGCTCACATCGGGTCATTCTATAGGTGGAGCGAAGGTGGCTCTCGGTGATAACCGAGCACTGGCAATATTGTGCCGCTGCCTGGTTATCACGAAAGGTGGCTTAACTTTTGCCACAGAAGCTAACCGGGCAGCAGCCCAATAAGCTTCCGGCTTCTCTGGCTAACCCAGATAGTCAATGCCGGTGGCCAGATATCCAGGCGCAAACTAGCCGCTGTATTCACGTTGGCCACCACCACTGAATACCCTCCACCCCCTAATGTGTCTTCATCACATTTTCCTCCATGCCAGATCTGGACCCATTCTACTAAAGGTCTATTATTTGAACGAATAGCAATGCGCGGCGTTTTGGAACACAACCGGTAAAATGAAATTGCGGCATAACGTGGGCAGCATGAGCTAAAAAAATAAGCAAAAAATTTGCAAGACGCTGAACATGATAGCTTGAGTGATCCCCTGATGAAATCATAGTGGGAAACGCACGAATGGTACTTGGGAAGAGCGTCAGCGTCGGGATCTCTTTTATGTTCATACCAGCGGGGATAAGCACATAAGATAAGTACGATTTACTACAACCATTTAAGATTGATAAGAATTTTGGTGTGCACCCTGACTGGGTTTCCTGAGGCCGCTGATGCAAAAGGGCAATCTGCTTTTACGAAGACGTCAGTCCAAGCAGCAGAGCCATAAAAGTCTGAGGCCTCATTAGTTAAATATTCCTGGAATGATTAGAAGAAGATTTCTCAAACACATTTCTGAAACACATTGACTAAGATCTGGACCCATTTCATTAAATTTCGAAAGAGTCATTTTGCACCAAACAGAGGGACAATTAATCTTAACCCCTTATATATAATTTCTTTCCAACATCCATTGTGTTAGAAAGAGTAATTCTATAGCTCTTTGCTCTGACCACAAGCCCTGCTTAAGGCTCCAGCTCATAAAAACGTCAGAACTCACAAATGTGTAAAGTTCTCCATTTATCACAAGTCTAGTTACAGCACCTGCATTTTACTATTCACTTGTATTTTCTGGCAGTGTCCTCATCATCTATGCTTTCTGTTTGGACCTGATGAAGGGAGCATAGCTGCTGAAAGCTAGTCAAAAATATATTGTTAGTCCAATTAAAAGAAGTCACCTCATTTTATTTTTAGTTAATATTTTATTTCTATGCATTAAGCGGACAAACAGCAACCTTGCAGTTTCCTGAAACTCCTAAGAAACTTAGCATATGGTGTCAGGAAAGACACAAAGTCCCTGACATCTGCCCATTCCCCTTGCCACTGCCATCTCCCTCTTTCCTCACTGATGAGGATCCTATGTGCTCATTTGATGCTTTCTTGAATTTTGAGACCAGTTTTGCCTCCACCACCAGTTCCATGAATCCTCAGGAAGATCCCACACTTCAACTTGGGCTCTGGAGGGGGCAACTTTAAGGGAGGGGACAGGGAACATAAGGTGTGTCCTACTGGGTCAGATAAGAGGACCGTCAAGCCCAGCATCCTGCTGTGACAATGGCTAATTCATGTTGCAAGTACCTGGCAGGATCTCAAGGAATAGATCCATTTCTTCTCACGCGCATCCAGAGCAATGTTCTCACTCAGCTGCATGGGAGGCCTCCACCCGCGTTCTTGCCACTGGGGTGGGGGCTTCAATATTATGTTTTCAATTGTGATAGGCAGGCAGGTCCCCTGGGAGTCCCATCACAATTGAAAGTGCTATATGGAAGCACCACCCACCATTATCAGGACTGTGGCAGAAGACTCGCACACAGTTCAGAGGGAATATTGACCTAGAGTTCAGCCTGCAAATATATCTGATCAGGCGCTTGTGTTGGTTCTGGAGGGAGCTGAGGTCTATGATACCAGCCTTACCTTATGTTTGAGAGGCAGATAAATAAAAGGAGGTGACACTCATTCCAGCTCCCAGGGCACAGTTGCTTTGGATGCCCTTCCTTTTTGGGCTCGCATGCTGGTAGACTCACAGACTGACTCAAAAGAGTAGCTTGCCCACCCCTTGTGACAGCCCAAGGCACCTATAATTGCTTTCAGCCACACTTCAGGCTTTCTTTTGTGTTTGTTCTAAGAGCCTTAAGTCAAAGGTTACTAGTGACAGGAACTCGGGCACTGGCTGCACAATGCCAGCTGGGACAGCCCGTTCCTCCTCCGTCACACACAATAATATACTGGCAAGCAGAGCAACCTTGGCACTGGAAGCAGAAGCCACTTGCAGCAAACGCCACGACAAGAATGAAGGCCAAAGGTTTCTGCTGGGAAGTTGACAGACCAGCTGGTTAAGCAGATGCCATATGTCCTAGTGCTGGCATCAGATGACGTGCGCGGCCCTCATCCCTTCCTGTCTGCTACACTGCCTGCATCCAGAACTCAGCCAAACTGGCTCTTTGGGCTTTTACTCATGACAGCCTGTGCTGCAAATAGCGCAGCCTTGAATTAGAAAGTTAGTCTAAATATACCACGCAACTTGTTATCTAATGGAGCGCAGATGACTTTTTAGTGCTGGCTGTCAAGGTCCAGTCTGGGGGAAGGGAGCAGACTCACAACACACTGTATGTCACAGTTACTAGGCTTTTGGTCTGGAGTGAGGGATAATGGGATACGTTTATTATGGGCATGGGTGCAGGGTCAGTGCGAAGATATGCGGCACCCTGCTGCACCCCCTGTTCCTGCTCCCACCCCCACCCCTCTCCAGGCCCTGCATTGGCAGCAATGACATGCAGAGAGCAATGTAGCAATTACCCAGAGCCTCCGGTGCTGCACTGCGATAGTTGTTCACTTTGAAGAGCCGCTTCCGCCCCATGCAAAAGGAAGTCTGCGTCGGAAGAAGCAGAGGCACTTGGTCAAAGTGAGCAACAATAGCAGCCCAGCATCTGAGGCTTTGGGCAAGTGCTGTTTGTGCTCCAGGCTATTGCCTAGTTTTCCTAATGAGTAGCGCCGGCCCTGCATGGGCGGACGCAGTTTGGACGAGGGATTACATGTGTGGATAGATATTTGGTTGATTCTTTTGATATATATGTTGGGGTATGCATGTTTGTGTCTCTGAAGGGGTCACTATAAATTATGGGATAACTGTCTACATGTGCGTGTATCTGTAAGGTGGCGAGGGAAGCTATGAATGTCATGTAGGGAATGATGGGGGCAGGGGAGGGTTACTCGTTTTACTTAAGATTTTGTCACCAAAAATGTTGCACAGAAGACTGTGACTTGCATACAGAGATCCCACTGTACCTGATTGTAAGTCATCTTCAACTGCTGTAAAGGTATACGCTAAATAGTAAATAATAATATTAATAATAATGGCTACAATAGACTTTCATCTGCGATCTTGTTTAAAGGTAACAGATGCCAGGAAGGAACTAGAAGGGGGTAGAATGCTCTTTACATTCGGGAATCTGAAAAAGGGGACAGATGATCGCTGAGTTTCCACTGCTTATGCCTGCCAGGACTTGGCCTTTGGGCACCTATAAAGAAGGGTGTACAGCAATTCCCAGAATCCTTTGGAAGCCGAGCAACGAGAGCCTGCCTTCCTCCTGTTGGCTGAAAAAAATTACAGTCGTGTACAAAACTTTAGACACCCAAAGTCCTAGCATATGTTTCAGTGAATCCCTGAACAGAAAGAAGCTGATGCAACCTCTACAGGGTACAGAGCTAAGCACAACCAGGTCAGTATTCAAACACAATGGTTGGTGATTTTCTGAACAATGGCCACAGCAGTTGAATATAATACATATATTCACAGAATCGGCAGGCCTGAATATATGTGCATACAGTGATATTCAGTATGGTATACATACAGTTATCTGGAAGAATTTAGAATAGCAAAAAGAGCTGTCCTAAATATATTTTGATAGCTATATGTATAACGAACTGAATATTGCTGCTCTCCATACACTTAGGCGGAACACTCTCGCTCCTCCTCACCACTATCCTGATAGTACCAAGGTGATCTGTAATAATTACATGAAATTTAAGGCACTTATCTGAATAGCGACTGCAGTTATTTGCATAAGTGCCTTTTGAATATCAGAATCAGAGTTTTTCTGCAGATTACTATTTATTTGCTGGCTTTAAAAGATTGAAATCAAGAAACCAGTGAATATTCCAGATACAAAAGTTTGGACATCCTTTCACTTGATATTTTGTATCAGCCTCCAAATGTTTTTTGTAACTAGCTAAGAGTCTTTCTGTTCTTACCTTGGGAATTTTCTCCTGACACTTCCTCTTCTACTGTAGCTCAGAAATATTCTTAGGTCTCCTTAGATGAACTGCACATTTGAGATCTACCCACAGTGTTTCAATAATATTTGAACCTGTGGACTGTAAAGGCCATCCCAGAACCTTCATCTTTTGGGTTTTTTTGTAAGCGCTCCATGGTTGATTTTGAGGTATGTTTCGGATTGTGCCATGCTGAAATATCCAACCTCCTTTCCGCTTCTGTGTCTTCGCTGGACATTAGCTTCTAGGACATGTTGGTATTCAGTTGAGTCCATCCTTCCTCCACTCACGTGATATTTCCTAAGCCTTTGGCTTCCACACAACACGGAAGCATAGTAGAACCACCTCTGTGTTCTTCTTGTCTTCAAATGCTTTATCCTTTTTTCTCCAAATGTATCTTATGTGGTTCTGAATGAGCAGTTCAGTTTTCATTAGTTCAAACCACTTTGTCCCAAAGAATTTCAGGCTTGTCAGGGTTTCTTTTGTGATGGTTCTGCAGGTTACCCGCCTCTATGCCTTAGCTTAGGGTTGGGTCCTCCAGTTTCTGCAGATCACCCCCCCCCCCTCCCAAATGCCTTAGCTTAGGGTTGGGTCCTCGAGTCTGTGCAGGTTACCCCCCTCTTTGCCTATGTTTAGGGTTGTGCCCACTGCTCTATTCAGGTTATCCCCCTCTATGCCTTAGCTTAGGGTTGGGCCCTTGAGTCTGTGCAGGTTACCCCCCTCTATGCCTATGTTTAGGGTTGTGCCCACTGCTCTATTCAGGTTATCCCCCTCTATGCCTTAGCTTAGGGTTGGGCCCTTGAGTCTGTGCAGGTTACCCCCCTCTATGCCTATGTTTAGGGTTGTGCTCACTGCTCTATTCAGGTGATCCCTCTCTATGCCTTAGCTTAGGGTTGGGCCCTCGAGTCTGTGCAGGTTACCCCCCTCTTTGCCTATGTTTAGGTTGTGCCCACTGCTCTATTCAGGTGATCCCTCTCTATGCCTTAGCTTAGGGTTGGGCCCTTGAGTCTGTGCAGGTTACCCCCCTCTTTGCCTATGTTTAGGGTTGTGCCCACTGCTCTATTCAGGTTATCCCCCTCTATGCCTTAGCTTAGGGTTGGGCCCTTGAGTCTGTGCAGGTTACCCCCCTCTATGCCTATGTTTAGGGTTGTGCCTACTGCTCTATTCAGGTTATCCCTCTCTATGCCTTAGCTTAGGGTTGGACCCTTGAGTCTGTGCAGGTTACCCACCTCTATGCCTATGTTTAGGGTTGTGCCCACTGCTCTATTCAGGTTATCCCCCTCTATGCCTTAGCTTAGGGTTGGGCCCTTGAGTCTGTGCAGGTTACCCCCCTCTATGCCTATGTTTAGGGTTGTGCCCACTGCTCTATTCAGGTGATCCCTCTCTATGCCTTAGCTTAGGGTTGGGCCCTCGAGTCTGTGCAGGTTACCCCCCTCTTTGCCTATGTTTAGGTTGTGCCCACTGCTCTATTCAGGTGATCCCTCTCTATGCCTTAGCTTAGGGTTGGGCCCTTGAGTCTGTGCAGGTTACCCCCCTCTATGCCTATGTTTAGGGTTGTGCCTACTGCTCTATTCAGGTGATCCCTCTCTATGCCTTAGCTTAGGGTTGGGCCCTTGAGTCTGTACAGGTTACCCCCCTCTTTGCCTATGTTTAGGGTTGTGCCCACTGCTCTATTCAGGTTATCCCCCTCTATGCCTTAGCTTAGGGTTGGGCCCTTGAGTCTGTGCAGGTTACCCCCCTCTATGCCTATGTTTAGGGTTGTGCCCACTGCTCTATTCAGGTGATCCCTCTCTATGCCTTAGCTTAGGGTTGGGCCCTTGAGTCTGTGCAGGTTACCCCCCTCTATGCCTATGTTTAGGGTTGTGCCCACTGCTCTATTCAGGTTATCCCCCTCTATGCCTTAGCTTAGGGTTGGGCCCTTGAGTCTGTGCAGGTTACCCCCCTCTATGCCTATGTTTAGGGTTGTGCCCACTGCTCTATTCAGGTGATCCCTCTCTATGCCTTAGCTTAGGGTTGGGCCCTCGAGTCTGTGCAGGTTACCCCCCTCTTTGCCTATGTTTAGGTTGTGCCCACTGCTCTATTCAGGTGATCCCTCTCTATGCCTTAGCTTAGGGTTGGGCCCTTGAGTCTGTGCAGGTTACCCCCCTCTATGCCTATGTTTAGGGTTGTGCCTACTGCTCTATTCAGGTTATCCCTCTCTATGCCTTAGCTTAGGGTTGGACCCTTGAGTCTGTGCAGGTTACCCCCCTCTATGCTTATGTTTAGGGTTGTGCTCATTACTCTGTGAAGATTGCTCTCCTCTAATTTTTGAAGTGTACGAGATAAAAGTTAAATTTGCTTTGATTCCATGCTCTTGCTATAAAGGGATTCTTTGTGTCTACTTGGCAAAAAGATGGAATCAAAGCAAACTTAACTTTTACACTTCAAAAAATAGAAGGGGGCAGCGAGTACACTCCAGATAGACTATGCTAGATCTCATCTGCACCATTTGCTCTGCCCCTGTGTTACACCGCAGTCGCTCCAGAAAAATACACATGCAGACTGGAGCAACTGACACTCTAACAGCCGGAGCCAGCGTTAGGGGGGTGACAAACAGGGCAACTGCCCTTAGCCCCCATGCCACAGGGGGCCCCAAACCTGCGTAAAGCTGAAGGAGTCATAGTCTGCAGGTGGGATTTGGGGCCCCCTCACCAGTTTCTGCCCCAAGCTCCTGCATGTCTAACACCAGCTCTGAAGCAACTAACTCCATCCATTCCCTCCAGCAATTCACATATACCCTCCAAGGGCAACTTTATATCTCTTATTCTTCCTTCCCGTAACTCATTCACAGCTCTCCAACTTACGCTCCAGGGTAACCTTTTCCTGCTACCACACTCCATCCTCAGCTGAGTCCCAGAAAGCTGCTTCAGCCCCTCCCCCAGTGTAGGGGCAGAAATAAGGTGCTAGGTGAGGCTGGAGTAGGGTACATTTCTGCTCCCCTTCTCCATCCATCTCCACCCATTCCCTGCCAGCTGCCTAGAGGAAAGGTCTGCAGCAGTAAAGGGAACAGCTGTTTTCTTGGAATACTGTAGGTCCCTGCGCGGTAAGAGTTTAGTTGGCCCAAATGTGAGACTCCCACAGATGGTGGCTTGTAAGAGACTTGGCAGCTATAAAATGGTAGCCTTTGAAGTGACTCCTAAGTGGTGCTCAGTGATGTGAGGAAGAGGGAGGCAGAAGCATCCTGTCCTCTGAACCCTCTCCTCATCCAACTTGCAGCAAATTAGGCTGATGAAAGGAGGGGTCAGTACTGTTTTTAAGGGAAGCAGCATTACAAACTATTTTCAAGATGTAGTGTGGGCGCCTTTCTGTTGGTTGAAGTGTAATATAGGGTTATTTCTTTGAGAACCAAAGGAGGAATTTATATTCTATGTTGCTGATTTTGCTTTGACAATCATTTCCTGTCTTTGTTTCTTGGTTTTTCCTGTTGCAAGAGAGTCTGGGTAAAGTGATGCTTCCTTGCTGTGCTGTGCTTAGTGCATAAGATTTCCAGATGTCCCTGATTTTAGAGTTGTGTCCCTTCAATTCCAGCAATGGAGAAAGAGGAGGCAGAAAAAAAAAACCCAATTCTTTTCAATTCAGTGATTTGACCTTCACTGGGCTCGATATAATGTGGCTAGTCGTCACCACTGAACTCTAAACCTGGATTTTCAATTCTGGGTTATATCCAGGCCCCGGCATTAAATATCTGGGTTGGCCAGAGTGCTGGGAAGCTAACCAGCTACCGGAAATATTCAGCCGCTGCCTGATTAGCTTCTGCGACAAAAGTTAGGCTAGCCTTTTTCTGCGCCTGAGTTTCGCCGTGTGTTTGTAACTAGGTAGTGACTCGATATCACTGCAGCCCGGTTATCGATGGCTTTCACCCCAAGAATGCCCGGTTAGCATCGGACCGCGCAGCCACGTCACCTGCAGATATTCAGAAGCACTAACCTTACTCGTACCACTGAATATCGCGCTGAGCGAAATGCCACAATGAGAATGCAGACTTTCATAAAACTGCTCGCACTGTCGACGTTATCTGACGAAGAGTAGTGCCCTGACATCACTGAGAGACGTGCATCTTGAGCTACATCACGGCACCAGCAGAGAGAAGAAAGGCAAGATGGGCGCCACCTGTTGATCCTCAGGTTTAGAAACAAAGTAACTTGAACACATCCAGAAGAAAAGTAAAAATTGCTTGCCTTATGCAATTTCCACAAAGTAAAGAGCGCTGTCTGTAAAATCTGTGCAGATGCGTGTTTCCTCATTAAAAACGTCCATTATCCACACTTTCAACCACTGGCCCTGTGAGCCTGGTCTCTTGTGCAGGTCCAGTGCCAGCCTGAAATAAAATGTGCGTGCTTCTGTTTATTTTCATTTGTTAGGCACAGTCCGTCTTTTGCATAAAGTGTATCAGGCCTAGTCAGAAAGGATCGAGAATTAATCTGCTTACCCACTGCTACAAACAATCCAGGTCCAACATGTACAGCCCTCCCATTTCTTGTGCAAATGTCTCGGAATTGTGCTCTCTGTTGTCCGGCGCCGGGAAGAGAATGTTCAGTCACTAAAGATGCAGGACAAGTAGCGTCTCCTTGGGCCATTGTCTGAGCTGCTTGCTTGCTGTACTTACCCTAATTACAGAAAAATAGGAGCTAATTCCATGTGCCGCATTGAGGGAATGAAACGGACGTAATCATGGAGCACATTCTGCTGGGTAGTATTTTTATATTAAGCTCATTCTCCTATGCATGACTTGACTTAATTCAACACCATGTCCCACTGTATGTCATGTGGCAACACTACTGGCTGATACATGTGATGAAACAGGAGCAAAACTAAGCCTGGGTGGAAAGGAGGGAAAAGGTCCAGCATGGGAGATACGAAGCCTGCAGCCTACCAGGTGCCCAAACAGATCTGTGGTTCAGCATATCCACAGTCAAATGTTCAGGAGGTGTATTTAAGGGAAATTTCTCCAAATTCAAAAGCAGGTACATGGTTTGCAGGCCTAAAACCATGTATATGCCACTCTGGGGGATATTAGTGCCGCTTAAACCCTTGTCTAACTTGTGCCACATATCGCTGACCGGGTAGCGGCTCAATATTGCCACTGCCTGGTTAATGATCGGCTAATGCAGCCAGCACAGATTTTCAGGGCTGGATCTGACCCCGACATTGAGTATCCAGGTTTAATACAGCTCCAGCAGCTGGTCGTTTTAGTACACTAGCCGCTGGCACTGAATATCGGCCCCTATAATTCCAAATGAAATAAAAAGAAAACTCATTTGCATTAATTCTTTTGCTGCTGAAGTCTTGTCTCTGTGATCTCTCTAGTCTGTCAACCTGGCTGTTTACCAGTCTTCCAGTATGGCTTCTGTTGACAACTGTGTACCACTGTAGTCCCATATCCAGCACTGTTTCTGTATTGCTTTTGTACACCGCCTTGCTGTAAGAATAATTAATCAAATTGACTAAGCGTTAAACATCTTTTCATCCAAATAAGATGATAAATATTTTGCAGTTTTGAAAGTAATCCCTACTAAAGTCTTTCATTATCTGTTAAAGCTATCCAGCGTTTTTGACTCATATACGTAAAGAAGCATTTACGGAGCTGCTTCAATTCATCCATCTATTCTGAGGCATGAGAACGTCCTTCAGAATTCAGATTACAGGGTCCAGTTCTCCGGGTGAGGGGAAGAAGGGGGCGGAGATGGAATATGGGGTTTGATCTGATAAGGGTGAGGTTGAATGGTGCGATAACAGCCAAGCAGTGGCATCCTTTCCATTTCCTTATTTTGTGTCGCGTATAATTAGGGAGCGTCATTATATTTGCCTGGGAAGGTATCACTGTATTTTGTATTGCTGTAAACTGCATAGATAGACTCGGATTAAATTTGTATTTTAGTCATGGGATTTCATTTTTCTATGTTGCGCTTTTTGTGTATAGTTACTGTCTGTGCTATTGTTTTTGACAGGAACGTGTTCATTGCGAGCTGCCTTGAAAGTTTTTTGTTGAGTGGATTATAAATGAAATAATGCAACTAGCAGCATTCCAGTAGTCTCCCTGGAAAGCGTGGAACTGGTAATGGTCTCCCCTGCACAGTGGGGAGGTGGAGGAGTAGCCTAGTGGTTAGAGCACTGGTTTGGTAACCAAGAGACCAGAGTTCATTTTCCACTGGTGCTCCTTGTGGCCTTGGGCAAGTCACTTAACCCTCCATTGCCTCAGAAGATGGGCTTGGCAATCTACTTCCTGTCACACTGCCAAGAAAACCCAGGAGCTGCTGGGTCACCGGGAGTCAGCAATGACTCGAAGGCACACATAGCATCACTGGCCTCTAGTAATGAATATGCAAAGGGATTTCTTACATTTTCTGCCTGAAGCAAAAAGCCTTAAGTATTACAGTCCTTCATGTAATTATTTCCCATCCCGTGTCCTATAACAAGGAATCTGGATTTTGGAGCAGTAGTATTAAAGCTTACTTTTAGGTTAATGGGTACATCTTGTTCTGTGCCACTTGTACCACGTTCTGGTTTAGTGACTTAAGTCTGCTTTATTGCCGACTCCTTCCACTTCATTTCAGGATTTCTTACCTGCTGGAACATACAATGACATTGCTATTTACAGAACCCGTTCACCTGCCCCCATGTTTTCTAACTGACCAAGAAGAAGCGTTGATCTGCATACAGGGTTTCAGTAAATCATTACGATGCTTGGACACTTTTTTTCTACAGGGATGTTTAGCCTTCCTAGTTAGGCCAAGGTCCAAACCGTTGTATGTTCCTACTGAGGTTGGGAGCAAGATGTTAACATAGTGAGTCATACCTTGAAGAGGGATACATTTCCCAAATGTAACCAAGTCTGGGATTGGCCAAGCTCTTCAAGATGGGCTGCACCCAGTTCTAGTGATAAGTCTTCACCAATGTTCCCTCTAATTTTCTGTAGGCTGTGTGCGCATAAAATATCAGCTGTGCAGCTTTTGAAGGAAGGTTAAATTTTTGTGCGCCACATAACGACACTCTGAGTTATATACTTTAAAATTTGACTACACATCAGAATACAGTATGTACACCACATTGATTTTAATCAAATTAAATGAAAATAGACGATTACTAATTGAAGCGGAAAATTTCTAGTAATTACAATCACAACTTTTAAATTTTAAGACGTCTGTGTTGTTTTCTGTTAGAATCAGAACCGTAATTTTTGTGCGCTGTTGTAAAGTATGTGCGCTCGCTTGGCGAGGTGTGTGCGTGCGCACAGCTTAGAGGGAACAGTGGTCTTCACATATATACTCAATCCTCATGTGCAATCCTCCAGCGATACATCAGAGCTGAAGGCTCCACTGATGGAATATGAGGTGGCGGAAGGCAAGCAGTAATATTCCGGTTTAGTTACAGTCAGCGCAGTACATGGAGAGTTTAACTCCTTATTAGGAAGATGAGATGACCGTCTAGGGTGACATTAAAGAGCACCTGCAGTCAAGGTAAAACACGAGGTGCTGACAGTCACACAAAGAACTCTGTGTGTACTTCTACCTTCCAGCAGGGTGCGCCGTTTTCAAATAGCCCCCTCCCTCAGGGAAATGTCCCTCATGATGTATATGGCTATGAAACAAAAAGTGTTAGTTTCGGCTATACATTTTTGCTGGATCATTCTGGAAGAAGTGCTGCTGGCGTTGAGTTTAATTATTAAAATCTCAAGGGAGGGGGGTAGCTTAGAGGCTGGATGTTAACTGAGGCAGAGGCACGAGGCTGTAGCTTTGCTTAAGAGTCTAATATCTTTCTCTTTTTCATCCCTAGAATTTATTGTGTGCTTGGCACCTGATGTCCCTCCTGTTGGTTTGAGGTGAATCCTTAGGTTCCATAAATAGGGAAATCCTCAATGTTTAAGTGAATCTCACATTCATATCCTGGATCCTTCACCAATTTTATTTTCTCACCCTCTCTTTCCCTTTTGCGTCTAGTGGACACTTCCTCCAGTTTCTCGACTGCAAGAGCTTCTTTTTGTAAGGTTAACAGATGTCTCCAATTTTCAGGGATTGTCCCCGATTTAGAGCTGTGTCCCTGACTCCCACCCATTTCACAGCCTCCTGTCCCCAATTCCAGCAATGGGGAGAAGGACTAGAAGAAAATGATTTTCAATTTAGAGATTTGAATATGTCAGACTAGGGGCATGCAATGAAGCTCTAATTTTGCACAGTACAGGGGAAGTCCATCACTGTGTCTATTTTTCTGTTCATATGTCTACTTTGAAGTGACATTGTTTGTTTGTTTATTTATATATTTTTATTTGAAACACTTTTCTATACCGCCCCTTCCATAGATCACTGAAACTAACAGTTTACAATGAGCAGAGTAGGTAGCGGGTTATAAATGTAACTGTTCAATGTCATGGGATGCCTCTTCCCTCCTCCATTCCTTGTTGCTCAAACCTGGAACTAAGGTATCCTCCGCCCCCTCCCCCACCATATTTCAGATGTGTCCCAGATTTGCCCGCAAAGTATCTGATAACCTTATTTTTTATGAAGCTCTGTATCTTCTCTCCTTTAGGGAGCGCTTAGGCAAGCAGATGGGAAGTTCTTGAGACTCTTCCTTCAGGAAAAGAGGGTTAAGCCAAAATCTTCCTTCTCATAAAAGGGTTCCAGGGGCGATCCGGGAAACTACAGACCGGTGAGCCTGACGTCAGTACCGGGAAAAATGGTAGAAACCACCATAAAGAACAAAATTGCTGAACATGTAGATAGTCATGGCTTAAAGGGAGACAGCCAACATGGCTTTACACAAGGAAGATCTTGTCTTACTAATCTGTTATGTTTTTTTGAAGGAGTGAATAATCAGGTGGACAAAGGTGAGTCGGTTGATATAGTGTATTTGGACTTTAGAAAGCCTTTGACAAGGTCCCTCATCAGAGACTTTTGGCAAAACTAAAGAGTCATGGGATAGGAGGCAGTGTACTATTGTGGATCAGGAACTGGTTAAAAGATAGAAAGCAGAGGGTAGGGCTAAATGGCCAATTTTCCCAATGGAGAAAGGTGAAAAGTGGTGTACCCCAGGGATCTGTGCTGGGTCCGCTGCTTTTTGACATATTCATAAATGACCTGGAAAAGGGAATAATGAGTGAGGTTATCAAATTTGCAGATGATACAAAACTATTTAAAGTTGTTAAAACCCAAGAGGATTGTGGAAAATTGCAAGAGGATCTTGATAAATTGGAAGACTGGGCATCAAAATGGCAGATGAAATTTAATGTAGACAAGTGAAGAGTTATGCACCTAGGGAAGAACAACCCAAACTATGGTTGCAGGATGCAAGGTTTCACATTAGGAACCACCACCCGGGAAAAAGATTTAGGCATCATTGTGGATAACATGTTAAAACCCTCGGGCCAGTGTGCAGCGGCAGCCAAGAGAGCAAATAGAATGCTAGGTATGATAAGGAAAGGAATGGAAAATAAAACAAAGGATATTCTAATGCCTCTATATCGTTCCATGGTAAGACCGCACCTTGAATATTGTGTGAAATTCTGGTCGCCGTATCTTAAAAAGGATATAGCATTATTAGAAAAGGTTCAGAGAAGAGCCACCAAAATGGTAAAGGGGATGAAAGGATCTCCAGGAATAAGCAGAAATGAGTCTTCACATATGGGTACGTCAGTACTGACAGAGTCTGCGCGGGAATGCTCCCCAGCGTCCAATCAGAACGCTTTTGGAAGCATCCCAACATGCCTGCGTGCTGCCTTCCCGCCTTTCCCAACTGCCTCTCCTCAGTTTTCGTTTTTCCGCGGAGCCAACAGGACGTCCTTCTGTCACCGCAGAAAATTCTTCTTTTATTTTTTAGTTTTCTTGTGGTCGCGGCTGCCTTCCCCGATGCCACCGGTACTGCCGGTGTTTCTTTTCTTTTTCTTCAATTTATTCCTGTTAGGGAATAACTTTTTCCCACTTAGTGCCTGACGGGGTTTTCCCAGCCTTCTAGGCCTACCCCTTCTTTCCTCATGGAAACACCAGCCACTATTCCTAAGAAATGTTCAAACTGTGGCGGTAAAAAACTTATTTTAGACACTCATAACTGGTGTCTATCCTGCTTGGGTCCTGACCACTTTCCTCCGGAGTGTCCCTCCTGCAATAGTATTGTGGGAAGAAGTCTTCAGCATCGAGTTCCCCTCGATACGCGGTCCCCAACCAACTTCAGGGCACCGACCATCTCTTCTTCTACACAGGATCAGGTAACCCAAAAACAGTCTGTTAAGACTAGCTAGGCCTCGAGTGGTAGATCTCATGCACAGCATAGAGATGCCTCTGGCCTTGCCTTCGAGAACACACTGGCTTTAAAACCCCGGTGGGAGTCTTCAGCCTCCAAAGCCTGTGTGGGGTTTCAGGTTGTTCCTGAGGTTCACCCCTCACAGAACATACCTGAGCCATGCTCGGTGGTGGCATCCGCTTCGAGTGGTACCGATACCCCGGCATCGGCAATGGTGTTGGATGAAACATTCCTCACCAAGGATCGTAGTCTGGCGTCCTCGGTACCTACGGGGCCGTTGGATACACTGAAGACTGACCTTCCAGTACCGGTATCGATCCCGGTACCGGTACTAGTACCGACGTCGGTACCCTCCAGATGTGCATTGATAGACTCGCTTCCTTCGATGCTGAGTCTGGAATCGATCTCCAGTCTGGAGGACTGGGTACCGACTCGCCTGGGTACCAACACCAGACGGTACCGAAGGCACGGTTCCGATGGTCCAGTTTCGGCATCGACGGTTCTTTCGATACCGTTAGAGCCGTCAACGACTGGCCTTCTTCCACCGGTATTGTATACGGTACCGGAGTCGGTACCGGTATCCTTTTTACCATCGTTGTCGGTACCTTCCATGCTTCTTTCATCAGGCTCGCTTCCCTCGATACCGAGTCTGGAATCGATTCCTGGCATGGACGATATGCTACCGACTGTTGCTGGTCCCGACCTCCTACGGTACTGGCAACCATCCTCTAAGGATCTCCACCATTCAGGATCTTATATTCCTATAAAGTTGGATAGATCCCTGGGTGCCAATGCTAGTTCTTAAACAGATCTAGCCTGTTCTCCTCTTCCAAGAGGATTTCCCTCTGGGAATTTTTCTTTTCAAGCTTTTCTCCTGGATATGGCAAAATCACTTGCCATTTCTATACCTGGTCAGGATCCTACACAAAGGAATACAGAATCCCTGTATATTCCTCGGACTGCAAAGGACAACATCATGCTTCCTTTGCATCAGTCCTTGCAGGATCTCTTCTTACGAATGTGGGAAGCTCCTTTAAGGGTACCCCCACCTTCTAGGGCAACTGATCTTCTATACAAGGTGCCCCCTCTCCAGGTTTTCAAAGGACTCAACTTCCTCATCATTCCATTGTTGTAGAATCAGCAATGAGGCGTATTAAGAGTACTAAAAAGCACTCTTCTTACCCGCCAGGTTGTGTGTCTAAGACTTTAGATGCCTTTGGACGCCAAACCTTCCAGGCATCCATGCTTTCAGCAAGAATTCTCTCATATATTTTCTATATGGGATTATCTCTTGAAGAGGTCACAAAGAAATTACTGTTTTTGACTCCTTTTCTTCAAGAGCCCAAAAGAGCAGACTATTCCTCACTGGTTAGTCATGCTCAAAATATCTCTAGGTTCCTTACTCGTGCTTCCCTAGACTCCTTTGAGTCTGTTAGCAGAACCTCTGCTACAGCTATAGGGGCACGACATAAAGCCTGGCTCCAAGTTTCAGACTTGGACAAATGGGCACAAGAAAGACTGGGAAATAATACTCCTTGCACTGGAGAAAATCTCTTTAACAAGGAGTCTTTACTCAAAGTTGCTCAGTTAACCACTGACATTCCTGTTTCCAGAGGCTGTTCTACGCCTTCCTCTTTCCCAGTTGGTAGGAAATGTCCTACCAAACTTTCTTCCCCCAGGGGGAAAAGGTTTTATCCATCTCCTGCCCATCATACAGATGTTCCCAAACAAGGGAAACATCGCCCTAGTCTAAAGAAACCACAACCTCAATAGGTTCAACTGGCCGGACCAGGGGGCGGACCGGTGGGATGGGCTACCAGGGGGGCTCACCTTTCGGAGCTCTAGAGAGAGCACTTCCGTATACTCGGCTCCGCCCGGAGGACGTCACCAAGTGTGGCTGACGCAATCCTGCTGGTCCATGGAGAACATCATTACCTCTCCTGGTTGGTGGTTAAAGTTGCAGTCTGCTTCTTTTCACTTGAAGCATCTGCACTAATTTCTTCCTAACTTTTCCTGGATCTCTCTTCACAAGACATCTTTTCTTTTACTCTAAGAGTCTTTATGATGATTATGCTCATAGTTAACAGGTTTCTCTTCCTCTTCTGGGAAAAGAGAAATGACAACTATTAATTAATAAGACACTTGTTTCCCTGTACTAGCATGTATCATCTTACCTTTCAGAGACTTCCTGCATAGTCAGTCTCCTTCAACTCTGTCTTACCTCCCTCTTACTACAGCATTCGCTTGTAAGAGTGGCTCTCTTACACTGGTAAGCCCCTATGGTCCTCTACCTATTCCACAGGGGGATTCTCCCTTCCAGAGTTGTCTCCCCCTTCTATTACCTTAGGACAGCTCATCAGACAATAGGAAGTCTTACCACTCCTGCTATGTCTGTTGTTTCTTTTTCCCAATCTAAAAAAAAAAAAAAGAGGGGAAAAAGAAATTTTTTTCCGCTGCCTTGGTAGTTGCTGCAGATACAGCAATTCCTAGTGGTTGGGCCACTGGTTCTGTTCACCACACAACCAGGGTTTCTCCTCCACTAGCAATCCTTCTAGCCTCAGTGCTAAACCCCAAACAGCTTATCAACCTTGTTTGGAAACCCTGTTATCACAGACTTGTTGGTTGACTTCTATTCTTCGCCCCCTTGTCCTTGGCAGAATAGTTAAGTTACCCACTGGCTTTAAACAGTCAGTTTTTTCTTCTAACCAGCCTGCAGCATGCTCTCTGCAACTCCACAGAGTAGCTTTGCACTATGGGTCCTTGCTAGAGAGCATTAGTATTTTGACTAGCAGATAACCCCAGATGGTTAGGAGGGGTTCCCCCAGTCATGTTCTCATGACTGGCAGGTGTTCCCTACCCTTACCATCTCATCTAAATCTCTTTTGAGACATAAGACACAGGCCTTTCATCACGTGAAAACCTAAAGAATGGCCAATTCCCTGGCTTGGCCCATTTCTCCTTTGGACTTCTCGCCAGAGATACTTTTCTTCAGTGGCAGCTCAAGGACGCCTGATACCCATCTGCCCTTATAGGCGGGTCACTATGGTATCTTATTCCAGTGGCGCCCTCTATCCATTCACCATACTGCAGTTCTGGAGAAATCTGGACTTGCTGCCTGCAGACTGAAGTTATCCTCTGCATTTTTCACGTAGGCCATCCTGGTTATTCAAGAGCTCGATTTCTGAAAGGATTCTAGACTCCTTCTTGTCAGGGAGACCATTCCTCTGACTGTCAGTCATAACCAGGGATAGAAGATTCTCTATGCATCTATTCAAGCAGGTATCACCCTTCTTGCTACTAGAGGAATCTTTCTCTCTCCCCATATTCCTAGGGGGATCTAGTTATATAACCATCTCTCCATCCACATACCTGGAGACATGTGTCTATATGCCTACAGATTTATATATATATATATGTGTGTGTATCTTCTGCCCATGTATCTCTATCTATCTACCCTATATGTGTATATATTTAGAAATATATCTATCTATCTACACACACACACATATATAATCTGTTGAGATATATCTTTTAGGTAGATATGTATCCACATACTTATCTATCTGTCAGTTTAGGTTCAGATATCCATATATTCCTATATGACCCTGACAGATGGGCACTACCCCTATCCATGTTGTGCCAGCATGCTTAGGGTTCTACACATACAACCACTCCCTGTGGTAATTAGCAAACTTTTTTCTTACCATAACCTTTCAGGTTTGGTACCTCCTGAAGCTTTCCATGTACCCTTTTCTTTCCTAATTGACCCCACTTAGGAAAGACATTGCGGAACTTCAGTTAATCTAAAGCTTAACGCTTCCTAAGTCTGTCCTTACTTTCTTATCAGATACAGGGGTCTCCATACCCTTTCTGTCCTACATGGACTAATTCCACTGCCAGTCCAAATGGGTCAGACTCATTTTCCCTTTGGTCCTAGGATTGTACTGTTCTTGGGCCAAAACAGCTTAAGCTTTGTCTAATAGTACCTTCTGCGTTTTCCGCTGAAGCCCTACCTCTTTATAATACCCCAGTTTCCCCTGGGGCTATTTTCTCACCCTGAAGGGTTCTGGCCTCCACTTGTTTTTTTCTACAGTTATTACCTCTACTTCTCAGTGAGGTACTCCTTGAGGATTTTCTACTAGCTCTTCTAACAGATCCATATGAACCTCAATACACTTTTACAATACCACCAAGGGAGGTCCATATTAGAATATTGCATTCATCATTTTACTACTAAATGTCATCTATACAGGATCTTCCTCCATAGAAGACCTGTTCTACTCCAGCTGTTCCACAGCACCTTTTTCTATAACTCAACTCCTACCCTCCATCCCCAAGATGCCTGAGGTTCGGAGGAATAGCATGGCTTTTTTTAGATTCGCTACATGCTTGGACTCCCTCTGGGCATCTCAGCTGGGGGAGTCCCCATATTCCTGCTTGTTCCTGGAGATAGCACAGTTACTTACCTGTAACAGGTGATCTCTGGGAACAGCAGGAATAAGTCTTCACAACCCACCCACCTCCCCTAGGAGTTGTATCTCTCTATCTCTATCTTTCCCTTTCTCTCGCTCTCTCTCTCTTTGCCTCAGCTTTAAAACTTAACTGAGGAGAGGCAGTTGGGAAAGGCGGGAAGGCAGCATGCAGGCATGTTGTGATGCTTCCAAAAGCGTTCTGATTGGACGCTGGGGAGCGTTCCCGCGCAGACTCCGTCGGTACCGACATACCCATATGTGAAGACTTATTCCTGCTGTTCCCAGAGATCACCTGTTACAGGTAACTGTGCTATACCCCTATGAAGAAAGGCTAAAAAGGTTAGGGCTCTTTAACCTGGAAAAGAGACCGCTGAGGGGAGATATGATAGAAGTCTATAAATTAATGAACGGAATGGAACAGGTAAACGTAGATCGATTGTTTACCTTATCAGAATATAGAAAGACTAGGGGACATGCAATGAAGCTACAGGGTAAACTATTTAAGACTAATAAAAGAAAATATATTTTCACTCAACGTGTAATCAAACTCTGGAATTTGTTACCAGAGGATGTAGTAAAGGCTGTTAGTGTAGCTGGGTTTAAAAAAGATTTGGGCAAGTTCCTGGAGGAAAGGTCCATAAACCATTATTAAGGGACCCAGGATATCAATGCTTGACCCAATACAAGCATTGTGGAACCTGTGTCTTTTGGGGAAACGGCTAGGTACATATGACCTAGATTGGCCACTGTTGGAAACAGGATGCTGGGCTTGATGGACTTTGGTCTGACCCAGTATGGCATATCTTATGTTCTTATAACGCTTGTAAAACTAAAGCTCATCAAATGGCCTTTCAGAGAAGGAGCTAACCTTTATGTGCTGCTTTTACACACTGAAGCAAAACTTAGGAATGCAATGTGTCAAGATCAGACTCAGAAGAATCTTAAAATGAGCGAAGAGTCAGGATCACCAGAGCAGTTGCCCTCTACAGGGAAACAAGTAGAGATCCTGTTCCCTTAAAAGCTGAACAGAAATGTTCACGGTGAGACTTCAGGTCACTGGATAATGCTGTTGTTGGAAATGTTCACTGCAGCAAACGCCCAAGGGGTCACTATAGCACAGGGGAGGCCAACTCCAGCCCTGGTGCACCACGATCCAGCCTGCTTTTCAGCATGTCCCTAATGAATATTCATGAGATATATTTGCAGACAATAGGAGACAGTGGATACAAATATACCCTCATGAATATTCATTAGGGAAATCCTGAAAACCAGGCTGGATCGTGGTGCACTAGGACCGAAGTTGGCCATCCTTGCTATAGCGAAACAGATGGATGGCCAAGGGAGAGAAATGCAGCATTTATCTGAGTGTCCAAGGGTTGCATCTGTATGGCTGACAAAACTTAATTTGTCAAAAACTGTAGCATTATGATTGAGTTGGCAGGAAATCCCTTCTCAGTATTACCCTATTGCAGTCTAAACCTGTGACGTGTGATCTATGTGTCTGTTTGTTTGGACTCTAAACTGAGCATAGATGTGCACGTATCTCATGTTAATCATACAGACTTTATGCACTTATGTAGGATTAGACAAATCGGGCCCCATTTGGAGCCAGCTGATACGCGGGTGGCTTTGCAAGCATTTGTTTTAAGCAGACTTTATTATTCTATGCGAACGCTGCAGTTATTACAAAGCACAGCTGCCAAACCTTTAGTGGGAGGAGAGCTTAAAAGACCATGTTACCCCCTATTCTTTCTAGTTTACATTGGTAGCTGATAGCTTGGAGGGTTAAGTACAAAGTTATGATGCGTTGCTGACTTTTTTAAAGTTTTCATCAGATGGCTCCAGTTTATTTGTCTCATCCAGTTTCCAATTACATCTGGTCTGGGCTTCCAAGATGGCATTTTTAAACAACACCCAGGTCTGATGTAATCTCTAAGCCTTTGCAGCTGCTCCTTTTAATGGTCTCTTAACCATGTTCCTCATTTTTTCATAAGCTTCCCTTTTGAGAGTTAAATGGTAGTGCAGTAGATTTCCCTGCTGTTCTCCCTCAGTTATTAAATCTAATTTCATCATGTTATGATCGCTGTTGCCAAGAGGTCCTGACATAATCTCCTCTTGTACTTGATCCTGTGTTCCACCAAAATAGCTTCCCCTCATATCTGTTACTGAACCAGCTGCTCCATGGTTTAATCACCATTCTAACCCCAGTGCGAGAGGATATTGCATCCCCTGGAGAGGGAGTGGTGCTAACATTAAGCGAACTAGGTGGTTGCCTAGAGCATCATCCTTTAGAGGATGGCCCATGTCTGCCACTGCTGCCTCTCTCTGGAACCTGCAGCATCCGAGGCTCTGGGTAAACGCTGAGTTGATGTTTCTTGTCATTGCCACTGATGCACATCCCGGAGAGGAATGGAGAGGGGCGGGCAGCAGGCAGGAGGGTTCACCTAGGGCACCTCCTATTCTTGCACTGGCCCTGCCTGGAGGATCATTTCCTGTTGCACCAAGGTGATGCTCTCTTCCCAGGTGACCTCTCTCTTCCAAAACAGCGCTCAGGCTGCCAGACTGCAGGTAAGACGTCTCCACTATATCCCTGTAGGTCTCCTCTATATATTTCTTGCCTTCCTTAGCGCTTCTGAGCCTCCACGAATTGGACTTGCGCTTGGTGGGAACATTGCCTGGATCCCTTCTTCATCGTTTAAGGACGAGTCTTGATACAACACAAGTTATCTCAGCCCACAGTGCTGTCACACAGCTGTTAGCCAAACTCAACACAAACTGATGTGCTGGAAAGGCCTGTCTCTGTGCTCCGAGGGAAAAGGAGAGTTTGCAGCTATTAGTACATACGGGAGAAAGTCTAATGAAGGCAGAACAGTGGGAACACAGTCTGCAAGGCTCCTACTGCCCTGCCCCAAACCTCCTTAGTGCATCGCAGCCCCTTCCCTCTTCTTTTGTGATTTAAGTTAATATTTGCCACCTATTATTTTTTCTCCTCCTTCGGTCTTCCTAAAGAACATCTGGACCCATGCTTCTCAAATTACTCCCCATGCCGGGTCTGGCAGCATTTGGGGATTCATGGACCTGTATTTTCTATTCACAAATCAGGTTAGCAAATCCCAGGAAGGCAAGAGATGGAACATAAAAACCAGCAGGAGAGAAGTTTGGACCTCTGTGCACGCTGCCTTCTGTTGGCACAAATACACTGTTATGTGCTGTCGTGATGCTAATTGCTTAGGAAGAGGAAACTGCACACCTTCTTTCTTCCTCCAAACTCACCACCTGCTCCTCTGAGCCTATCCCCACCCGTCTCCTAAGCACCATCTCCTCCACCGTTGTCCCTTCCATCTCTCATATTCTCAACCTTTTGCTCTCCACTGCAACTGTCCCTGCAGCCTTCAAGCATGCTGTGATCACACCTTTCAAGAAACCCTCACTTGATCCCACCTGTCCTTCTAACTATCGACCCATCTCTCTCCTCACCTTCATTTCTAAACTACTTGAATGTGCATTTCACCGCCGCTGCCTTGACTTCCTCTCCTCTCATGCCCTCCTGGATCCCTTACAGTCTGACTTTCGTCCTTTGCACTCTACTGAAACGGCTCTTGTCAAAATCTCCAGTGACTTGTTCCTGGCAAATTCCAAGAGCCTGTACTCTGTCCTCTTCCTCATTGACCTCTCTGCTGCTTTCGACACCGTTGACCACAAACTTCTCGATACCCTGTCCTCACTTGGCTTTACGGGCTCTGTACTATCCTAGTTCTCCTCCTACCTCTCCCATCGCTCTTTCAGTATGTGTTCTGGTGGCTCCTCCTCCTCCGCTACCCCACTGCCAGTCGGTGTACCCCAAGGATCTGTCTTGGGTCCACTCCTTTGCTCTCTCTATACCCAGTCCCTTGGTGCGCTTATCTCTTCCCATGGCTTTCAGTACCATCTGTATGCTGTATGCTACCTCTCTACGCCCGAACTCTCTCCGGCAACCCAGACCAAGATCTCTGCCTGCCTTTCTGGCATTGCTGCCTGGATGTCCCACCACCGCTTGAAATTGAACATGGCCAAGACTGAACCTCTTATCTTTCCCCCTAAAACCTCCTCTCCTCTTCCTCCTTTTTCAGTCTCTGTGGGCAGCTCTGTACTCCTTCCTGTTTCCTTGGCCCGCAATCTGGGGGTTGTCTTTGACTCCTCCCTCTCTTTCTCCACACATATCCATCTCATAGCTAAGACCTGCCGCTTCTTTCTCTATAACATTAGCAAAAACCGCCCTTTCCTTTCTGAACACACTACTAAAACGCTTATCCACTCCCTAATCACCTCCCGTCTTGACTACTGTAACCTACTCCTTGCTGGTCTCCCTTTGAGTCATGTCTCTCCCCTTGAAACTGTTCAACACTCCACTGCATGGCTAATCTTCCGCCAGCCTCGTCATACTCATATTACTCCTCAAGTCACTTCACTGGCTCCCTATCCGTCTCCGCATCCAATTCAAACTTCTCCTGCTGACCTATAAATGCATTCACTCTGCGGCTCCTCAGTACCTTTCTTCTCTTATCTCTCCTTACAACCCCTCCTGGGAACTCCGCTCTTCTAACCAGCTGCTTCTATATGTGCCCTTCCCTCCTACTGCCAACTCCAGACTTTGCTCCTTTCACCTTGCTGCACCTTACGCCTGGAACAAGCTACCTCTGTCTGTACGCCAGGCACCTTCTCTAACTCTCTTCAAATCCAGGTTGAAGGCTCACCTCTTTGCTGCTGCCTTTGGATCTTGACTTACCTTATCTCCTTTTCCTTCCCCCTGTTTTACGCCTTCTATGTTTGTCTTGATTAGATTGTAAGCTCTGATGAGCAGGGACTGTCTCTTACATGTTTCTACAGAGCTGCGTACGACTGGTAGCGCTATAAAAATGCTCAGTAGTAGTAGGTACAAATATCCTGTCTTGGTCTTTTTTAAATGAGATTCAGTAATCATCTCTAAAGGGTTCTGTGCAATTTTCAGGTCATTTCAAAATTATTTCCTCTGGGTGGATTAGCAGCCTCTCACATACACCTTTTGCTCTCCCCCTGCTATAACAGCTGTTGCCTTCTGGCACTGTGGTTGTCCTTGTGGATGCCCCACTCTTGTGCTGAAGGAACTGTGTGGCTTTAGAGCTGGATGTAAGTAATGGAATGAGCTGGGGGGAGGGGGCTGAAGTCTCAATGAATGGCAGGGAAATGGGTGCTGGATACAGAATGGTTGATGATAGGGACAACTGACTTATTGTTTGTGGGTGGGGAGACAGACGGAGACCAGTTCGGGGGGGGGGGGGTTGGCAACTGGCTAGTCTAGTGTGGAGGGGAGGCAGCTGGAGACTGGCTGTTGACGGACATACAAACTGGGGAGAAGGGAGAGAAATAGTTAAATTGTTAAATGTAAACACAGTTAACATCTCTTGTATATAGTTCTGAAAAAGCGTCATGTAAACAGAGTTCTGTTCTATGTAAACTGCCTTGAGAATCTGAAAGGCGGTATATAAAAAATGTTAAATAAATAAGAGATGATCTGAGGCTTGGGTGAGACTGGGAGGGTTGAAATGAGAACAAGGGAAGAGAGTGTGTGTGGGAAGATGGGGCTGGGGGTCTGCAGAATTGTGGATTCCTACACAAAAAGAAAAAAGTCTGAGAACCTGCAGCCTGTCTCTATCTTCCTGCTGATGCCCACGCAACATTTCTAATCAGAAAATATACTACTCAGACTCACGTGTCAGAAATCATATTGAAACTTTCTCATGTTTTGTTTTGGTTTTTTACTTTTTTTTTCAAAATTGTAAAGTGTGAGGGAAAAGATCTCAGTATGGTAATGAGCTTTACACTGCTGGCTTTATGCTCATGTCACATCACATCAAGGGTCATAAAAAGCCTCCCAAATATACAGTGAGAGTAATGCTCATTCAGCAAAACGTATTAAAAGACTGGAGATGATCACTTATGTTATTCTTCCCCAGTCCTCTACTTCCCAGTTTGAAATGCTTGACAAATGCTCAAATCACCCCAATGACACTGCCATTGTTTCACTGAGTGGTCAAATCTTTGCTTCTGTTCTGATTTGTCAAACTACTTTCCAAAAACAATACTTGTGCTTCTTGCCGTTAATGGCAGACATGAGTCAGTCGCTAACCGGTTAACCGCTAGTGCTGCCCCCCTCCATCCCCAGGACACTCTGACATTAAGCGGTTAGGGTTGGGGTGTTCAAACCCGGTACAGGGGGCTAATCAGCAGCACTAAATAAATAGTTTTGTGGCACCGGATATCCTGCTGACTGTGGTTTAACTGATTAGCACACCTGCTAACTGGTTAGACCATTTTGAAAACACTCCTCATGATGAATTGTTATGGAATATGCACGTCTGTTTTCCGTATTCTAGTACCACGTAACATAACATTGTACGGCAACATCCAGTGAAAGAATAATAAATAGAAAATAATACACATGATGCAGGCAGGCACAGGAGGGCCTATGGTAGAACAAATAATAGACTCAGGTTTTTGGCCCTCTTTGTCAGGATATATCAGAGTTTGCTATCTAGAACAAAGGAACTCTGCAACTTTGCTGGAGAAAGCCATTGAATGGTTCTTTTCTGTGTGTTTTACGCTGACATTTTCAAACTTTTGTTTTCGATTCTGCTAATCTGAAGTAGCCTGCCAAGCACCTGATACATCCCCTTCGGTCAGATCTTTCTCAGTTCCTGAGGAACAAACAAAATCCAAGTAATGAGTGAAACAATCAATTAACCTCTCACCAAATGGCCTTTTATAACTCATGAGAGCAGCCGGAATGGGCCTGAAAGAATCCAGCGCAGACTGGACTCACTTAATCCTCTCCGGCAGCAGTGGGCCAGTTCATGGAGCCAGAATCATCGACCAGCTGTCATCATAACTTCTAATCTGAAGGCAGGATCAGAAGTGTTATTCTTTATATTAGTTAAGACCTTAATGAAATTCCTAAAGTTTCTTAACTAGACTGTAAGGTCTAGGGGGAAGTGGTCGTTGTTTATGTGTAATTGTAAGTATTTATTTATTTATTTATTTTTATTTATTTATTATACATTTGTATACCGCTACTTCCAGCGATCAGCAGCGGTTTTGATTACAGATTGGAAATTGTCAAATCATGACAGGAAATTTTTGAGGTATAAACACATTGATTAGACAGGAAAGCACAGCACACAGAGAACTATTTTACAGGGAAAATGGGCTATGGAGGGTTAAGTGGCTTGCCCAAGACCACAAGGAGCACCTGTGGGACTAGAAACCCCAGTCCTTCCAGCCCAAGGTTGCTGTCCTCTAGTGGGATTTGAACCCCCGACCTTCCGGCCCGAAGTACCTTGCCCCAACCATGTCCAACGTATGTAGGAGATTTAGAAAGACACAAGAATAATCTAAAACTCATTCTTGAAAGGTGAACAACAAAAATAAATGTTTAAAGTGATGTTTTAGAAGAGACATCCAAAGCGGGACACCAAACGACAGGGAGCGTGTCAGTGGTGAAGGGAGGCAAGTCTAAGTGCCATCTGAAATTGTTCTGTTTTCACCTCAAGAAATGAACGCCCCAGTAACCGGTTCTGGAGATGGGTCTTGCCCAGATAGCAAGGTTGGGTCCATGTACAGGTGTAGGCCATTTCACAAATGCAAATGTCCCCGAATTTGCTTGCCTGCAGAACCAGGTATTTGGATATTCCGGCCTGGGTTCTTAAGAAGGGGGTGTCCTGATCTGCCATTTCAGATACTCAGGCATGTGGCAGTGAGCCAGTAATATGTTTGGAGTATATATTTATGTTCAGGCTTCTTTGCAATGAAAGTGCATTTTGCTGTTCCCTCTGGAAACATTGCGGCTATTTGCACCTTATTTGTGGTCAGGTGAAGGTTCTAGGCAGGGACGCCTCAACAACCAGGGCCAGACATGCTTCTGCTTGTGTACGATGTGCATCTTCGTTGTTCTGCTCAAGGCACACCTCCACCGTGCCCCCTGGACTTTCTCAAAACAGGACATCTATATACACAGCTTTCTAAAATGGTTCCAGGGATGTCTACATGATTTTCACATCTATGTGCCTGTTTTCAGATGTCCAACTTGCAAATAGAGCTTCTAAAATACCCCTTACTGTTTAATCAATTTGATGTTATATTCTATCCAGCATCACCAAATGCTGAAAAGAGCAAGCAGGCCTAGAAGGGTGTAGGACCCTTCCCTGAAGGGTCTGCAGTCTTTGAGAAAAGTTGTAGATCAATGTACAAATAGTTCTTCAGCAATCTGACCTTGTTAGAGCTGGGAACAGTCATTGTAGTACAGCCATCAGTGATGTCAGCTCAGCATTGGCTGCATCTGGTGGCAACACAAGGAAAAACGGCTGGAGAAGTGCTTGGGCTCTTGGGTCTGAAGTAGATTGCCTTTTCACAAAAAATCCAAAACACACAAGCACGGGTGTTTGGGTAAATGTTTCATTTCCGACAGTGGCCACTCCTAGATCTAACGCCTGACCCCCCCCTCCCCCATCTCCCGTGCTCATGGGCTTTTATCTTTAAGTAGGGGTTTGCTTGCTTTACTGTTCACTTTTTACAACAAGCCCGTTCTCTCCTTTGCTGAGGTAGTTGTCCCTTAAAGAACATTTTGGGTTTGGTGCAGGATCAATGCAGGTCACTTTGTGCCCGTGCCGCGTCTCACAGCGCCTGCCTGTATATCTGTATACACTGCTTGGGTTAAAGGCTGTTCTGTGAACCCTATGCAGAAATGTGATAGGGGTACTTGATGGGGGGGGGGGGGCGGTTCAAGGAAATGAAAATGGAAATTACACTAACCTGGTAATTGTAGTTCCTGTAGGATCCAGTTTAGTCCTCCATAATCGGGTAATGCCCCTCCTACTGCAGCCTGGAGACTGGACCAATCAAATCTTCTGTAGTACATATCCAGCAGGAGCTCCCAGAAGCCCCCCAGTGTACTAGTAACAAAGCAAACTTAACGAAGCAACACAACAGATTTTTATTAGGCTATCAATAAACTATGTACTTCCCCCCCTGGAATAACCAACTCCCTCCCCAAACGAGGAAGGCAGGACACTGCATGGCGCCGGTATCGACGCCTTTAAATTTACACCGAGCTTCCCCCAGAAACTAAGGAGCTGACTGAACTCCAAAAGAAAGGGAAGAGCCATAGCGATAAGCACGACTGCCGACAGAGTCCGAACGGGACGAAAACCATCCTACAGGCACCCGCTCGGGACAGCGCGCCGCAAAATCATACAGATAGTCGGGAGGGAAGGAGGACTAAACTGGATCCTACAGGAACTACAATTACCAGGTTAGTGTAATTTCCATTTCCTGTGCGGATATCCAGTTTAGTCCTCCACAATCGGGATGTAACAGAGCAGTTAAGACCGGACGGGACCTTGCAGGCCGGCGCGCAAAACCGCCGAACCAAAACAAGAATCCCGAGCCGCTGACACATCCAAGCGATAGTGCCTGCTGAAAGCATGCAGAGATGACCAGGTGGCCGCCCTACAAATCTCTGCTGGTGGAACCAGGCTATGCTCCGCCCAAGAGGCCGCCTGAGCCCGAGTAGAATGAGCCGGAGCCCCTCCGGGACCGGCCGCCGCTGCAACAGATACGCGGACGCGATCGCTTCCTTGGGCCATCGAGCAATGGAGGCCTTAGCCGCCGCCTCCCCTTTTTTGTACCCCCAAAGAGCACAAAAAGCCGATCAGTCTTTCGAAAGGACTCGGTAGACTGCAAATACCGCCGCAGCGCGCGGCCCACATCAAGCCGGAGAAGACTCTTGTCCACCGACTCGACCGAGCATGCCGAAAGCACTGGCAGAAATACCGCCTGATTTAAGTGAAAGGGAGACACCACCTTTGGTAGAAAGGAAGGAACCGGACGGAGCACAATCCGCTCCGAAGAGAAAGACAAGAAAGGCTCTCGGCAGGACAGGGCCTGCAGATCCGAAATACGCCGTGCCGAGCAGATGGCAACCAGGAACACCGTCTTCAATGTGAGATCCTTCAAGGACGCCCTCCGCAAGGGCTCAAATGGTTCCCGAACCATAGCCCGCAGACCTAAATTCAAGTCCCATGAAGGAATCACCGCTCTGCGGGAAGGCCGTAAATGAAAAACGGCGGTCAAGAAACGCCGCACATCTGCATGAGCACCAAGAAGGCGGCCCAAGACCTTGCCTCTATAACACGAAATCGCCGCCAGCTGGACCTTCAGGGAACTGGCCGCGAGACCTTTCTCGAACCCATCCTGAAGGAAGCTTAACACGACGGGCACAGAGACCGTCGCCGCCCGGACTCCCCGCCGGGAGCACCAGTCCTCAAAAATCCTCCAAATCCGAACATAAGTGAGAGAAGTGGAGGACTTTCTCGCCCGCAGTAAGGTGGAAATCACCGCGGGCGAATAACCCTTCTTTTTCAGCCGAGCCCTCTCAATGGCCAAACCGTAAGCGAGAATCGAGCCACCTGGGGCATCCGCAAGGGGCCCTGAAGGAGAAGGTCCGGCAACGCCGGGAGGCGCCATGGCACGCCGTCTTGAAGCCGGACGAGGTCGGCATACCAGGGCCTCCGGGGCCAATCCGGAGCCACCAGCAGCACTCGGCCCCGATGGCACTCGATGCGCTGTACGACCCGGCCGATCAGCGCCCAAGGAGGGAGACATACAGTAGCCCGGACGTCGGCCACGGCTGAATGAGAGCGTCGAGTCCTTCGGACATTCGCTCCCGTCGTCTGCTGAAGAAGCGACTCGTCTTGGCCGATTGGTAGGTCGCCATGAGATCCATGATGGGCGGACCCCACCGCCGAACTATTTGCGCATACACCTGTGGATTTAACTCCCACTCTCCGGGGTCCACCCGCACTCTGCTGAGGAAGTCGGCCTGGACATTTTCTGCGCCCGCTATGTGCGCCGCCGAGATCGCCGGCAGGCGAGTCTGCACCCAACTGAATAAGGCCGTCGCCTCCGTCTCCAGGGCCACACTCCCTGTGCCCCCTTGGCGATTGATGTACGCCACCGTGGTCGCATTGTCCGACCAGACGCGGACCGCCCGACCCCGGACCAGAGGCTCCAGGGCCAACAGGGCTAGCCTGACCGCCCGAAGCTCGAGACGGTTGATCGACCACGCAGCTTCCCGAGAGGACCACACCCCCTGCGTGAAGCGGGCCTCGCAGTGAGCTCCCCAGCCGGCTAGGCTCGCATCCGTAGTGAGGGGAACCCACAGGGGAGGCTCCAAGGGAATCCTCCGCGTCAGGTTCTCGGAGGAAAGCCACCATCGAAGCGACCGCCGCACTGCCTTCGGACAGGGCAGCCTCTTGTGCAAGGAATCGCACTGGTTGGACCAGCGGCGAAGGAGCGCCCTCTGGAGCGGGCGCATGTGGAACCGTGCCCATGGCACCACCTCCAAGGTCGCCGCCATCGTTCCGAGAAGTCGTAGGTACCACCACGCCGACGGAGCGGGCATCCCCCGAAAGAGTCGGACAAGAGCCCGCAACGCCAGGACGCGGCGCTCAGGGAGACACACCAGTCCCCGAGCGGTGTCGAAGCGCACTCCCAGATACTCCAGGTCCTGCGAGGGACGCAGACAACTCTTTCTTTCGTTCACCACCCAGCCGAGAGATCGCAGCAGAGCCACCACCCTGCTCGTGACTCGCAGGCACTCCCGACTGGATTTTGCCCGTATCAACCAGTCGTCGAGATACGGATGGACCAAAATGCCCTCCTTGCGCAAGGCCGCCGCAACGACCACCATCACCTTTGTGAACGTGCGCGGAGCCGTAGCCAAGCCGAACGGCATGGCCCTGAACTGGAAGTGGCCCCACGGAAACGCAAAGCGGAGAAACCGCTGATGAGATGGATGTATCGGGATGTGCAAATAGGCCTCGGTGAGATCGAGGGACGTCAAAAACTCCCCCTGTCGCACCGCTACAATGACTGACCGCAAGGTTTCCATACGGAAATGCGGCACCCGGAGCGCGCGATTCACGCCTTTGAGGTCCAAAATCGGATGCAGGGAATCGCCCTTTTTGGGAACCACAAAATAGATGGAGTATCGCCCGGCGCCTCTTTCCAAAGGAGGAACCGGGATCACCGCTCCCAGCGCTAACAACCGATCCAGGGTCACGCGGATGTCCCGCGTTTTTTGCTCTCCCCTGCTGGGAGACAGAACAAATGAATCTGGAAGTGGGAACGCAAACTCCAGAGCGTAACCCTCTCCTATAATTTGTAGCACCCAGCGATCCGACGTGATTTGGGCCCAAGAGGAAAGAAAGTCGCGCAAGCGACCCCCGATAATCGGGCCTCCCTCCAGAGCCTGCCTCGCGTCATTGTGGCTTGCGCCCAAAAGAAGAGCCCGAGGAAGAGGCGGCTCCGGAGAAGCCTCTGCCGGCTCCCCGGAAGGTACGAAACCCTTGATTACGGGCTCCAAACCTGCCCCGCTGCGAAGCCCACAGGCGGGAGGAACGAAACCTGCGCTGATCCCGAAAGGACCCCCTCGCCGAGGGGGAGGACCTGTTGGACCTTGGCCTATCCTCCGGGAGCCGGCCCTCCTTGGACTCACCGAGATCCTTTACCAACTTCTCGAGAGCCTCCTCAAATAACAATCTGCCCTTGAAGGGCAGCTTACTGAGGCGGGACTTGGAAGAACCGTCCGCCGCCCAGTTGCGCAACCAGAGGGACCGGCGCGCCGCAACCGCGGAGGCCATACTGTTAGCCAACGCGCGGATTAAATCATAAAACAGATCCGCCAGATAGGCCGAGCCGGACTCCAGCCGGGTAACCTCCAACAGGCCCTGCTGGTCTAGCCCGGGGCTCGAGCGCAAATGCTGCGACCATCGCAGACACGACCGAGCCACCCAAGCCCCACAGATAGAGGCCTGCAATGACACGGCATCCGTATCGAAGGTTTGCTTGAGCAAATTATCAATCTTCTTGTCCTGACCGTCCTTGAGGGCAGCCGCCCCCTCAACCGGGATGGTGGTTTTCTTGGTCACTGCGGAAACCGCAGCGTCCACCCGGGGGGACCTGAACAAGTCCCTGTCCTTGTCGGCAAGGGGATAAAGCCGATTCATGGTCCGAATCCCCTTCAAGCCGGATTCCGGGTGCTCCCACTCCGCCTGGATCATATGATCCACCACGCGGTGAACGGGAAAAACCACCTGGGAATCCCTGACTGCCTGAATTAGAGGATCCTCAAGACCCTCCTCCTCCAGGGGCCGCACCGCCGAAAGGTTAAGCGCCTGCAGGGACTCCATGACCAGAGGAACCAGCTCGTCCCTACGGAACACGCGAATGATCCGAGCCTGGTCCTCCGGCTCAAGGATCTCCCCATCCTCCAACTCCTCCGCTTCAGTCTCAGGATCGCCCTCTGCCTCGGAATCCAGGAGACCTAGGGCGTCCTGCTCCTGTTCCCCCAACCGAAGACGCTTGCCCCCGGGTTGCGAGGTGCATTGAGCCGCCCCAGAGGACCCCGGGGGGAGAGAGGGGGGCCAAACTGCCGGCAACTGACCGGACCTGCTCAAGCGAAACGCCTGATGCATGAGGAGCACAAAATCCGGGGAGAAATCCATTGGCGGTGCAGCTATAGCCGCCTGCTGGAGCGCAGCCACCGACCCGCTGGCCGGTGGAACCGACCCAGACTGAGGGAGGCTCGGGGAAAGAACACTAACCCCTGAATTAGAAGCATCCCCAGGGGTAGGCTGATCCGGGAGACTCACAGATTGCTCTAACTCTGCAGGCACTGCAGCACAGCTCCTGCAGATGCCAGAGTCAGTCCCTACTGCTCTGCGGGACCCACAAATCACGCACTGGGGCTGGGAAGCCATCCCAAGGCCACCTCTGCCCAGCGGGATAGAATACAACAGTCACAGGGAAGCCCACACCACAGGGGCAATCCTATGCAAATCAGCCCCGATTTGAAATTAAAACTTTTTTTTTTTTTTTTTTTTTACAAGAAACAAAATATGCCCCAGACTTCCTGGGGTGCCCTGAGCAAAATCGCCAGCAAGAGGAACCCCAAAAACGCCAGGGGAACCTGTGCACAAGTGCTCAAAAGTGCCTCTAAAGCACACTTTTAAAATTCAAAATGGCCGCCGGACTTTTTCACCCGCGGTAAAAAACGGCGCGAAAATACAAAAGCCACCAAATAATATGGAAAAGAACTAAAACGACCCTCTAAGACAGGGCAAACGACCAAATTTAAGAAAAATTGCCAAATGGGCTCAGGAGAGCCTACAGAAATGCTGGCAGCTCTAACAGAGCACTGCACACAAGAAGAAATGAAATGAAAATCTCCTACCAGCTCAGGAACCACCAGGATTCAGCCAACATCTCCAGTGCCAGCCACTACTGTATCAGGTATGGCTTTACCCCGTACTGTCCAGGGGGAGCTCACCCAGGGCTGTGAAAATTTGCTAGGCAGGAACACAGGAGCCAACAGGTCTGACTTCCCCCTAGTCCCCTGTGGCAGTGCTCCAGAGAGACAGACTTCTTCTTTTGTCTTCCTTTTAAAGATACAGCTAGCTATCAAAGAAATAGCAAGGAAATGCCCCAAAACAAACCCTAAAACAACTAACTAACAAGTGTTGCTCCTGCAATAGTCACTCAGTGTGCCCAGGAGGACACACTTTTACGTCTTCAAGCTGCTAGAGACTGGACACACTGGGGGGCTTCTGGGAGCTCCTGCTGGATATGTACTACAGAAGATTTGATTGGTCCAGTCTCCAGGCTGCAGTAGGAGGGGCATTACCCGATTGTGGAGGACTAAACTGGATATCTGCACAGGAACTGCATTTAGCAAATGAACAAACATGTATTCCCTACCCCCCACCTCCCAAAACTTACATCGGCCAAGCAGGAATTAATAAAGAATTTCTCAAAATGGATTTCAGCTGCAGTGCCAGACCTGTTTTCTCTTTCGTTCTCTGCTACCCCCTCCCTCCCCCCCCCCCTTCTTCTCCTCTTCTCTTTTCCTTGTTTCTCTCATTCTGTTTTTCATCCACAGGTCTGAGTCTCTTCCATTTCTCAATCTTCGTTACTCCTCTATCTACCATTCCCCTTCTCAATCCCCTTTCCTAGGACTGAGGCTTCTGGCTGATAGCGGATGGTGTGTTTCCACTTATGCCATGTCTGGCCTCCAAAAATATGCAGCGCCTTTAGTGGTACTACTAATTACTAAGAGTCCCCAGTGCAGGATGCTGGCACTGTCGTTTTCAGATCAACGGAAATTGCTATTAATTCAGTACTGGCTGTAACCAGCCTGGAGTCGGACAAGGCCAGTGCGTCATATTAACAAAATACACTCAATTTACTTGGCCAGTTGAGGTAGCCCAGTAGAGGGGGGAGCTGGTGGACTGGTCTTCAGGTGCTTCAGCTAATCCCTTCTCTGCCTAGAACAAGTTGCTTTTAAGAACCACTCTTTCCCCCCCCCCCCCCCAATCCAGGTACTAAAGTTTTGCTAGCAAACATATTTATAAACCTCTCTTCAGAGCTGAGGAAAGGGACAGAATATTTACACTGCAGCCCTGGACCATTTCACCCTCCTGGACAAACCTACATGATATCGCAGATGCAGCTGGAATCCTCTAGCAACAGCTGAGAAAACAAATTCCCAGTAAAGTAGCCAGAGCCTACCAGAATCTCTCTTATCCTTGGCTGACACTCTGCAAACAACATGCCCCTTCCCCTTGCACCATGCCTCACTGAAGCCAAGTAAACCAAACGAGATTTCATACCGGGGGTGGTGGCCAAAAGAATCACCCAACAGTTGAACAACTGCCAAAAGTATTAACAACTGGCTTTATTTTTTCTGGACCAGCTGAGCCAGTCCTGTCTTTACCCCATTACATGTATGGACTTGTAGTTCCCATTTTCTAAGAACAGAAGGACGACGTATCCATGAATCGAGTGAATCAGCCTGTTCTGTTCAACATCAAGGTGCAGCTTTTGATGCCTTTGGATTAGATGTGCTATACAAATGTTTTATTAATAATAATACAGGGGAGGGGCATTTTCAGTGGTGGTGGCCAGCACGCTTAAAGTTGCTGGTCGTCGCTGCTTTGATTTCTCCCTGGATATTCAGTGCTAAGGCCACATCCAGGCACCGGTGTTGACTATTCAGGTTGGCTGGTTGCAGTTTTGCAAGCCAGCCAATGGCCATGTTCTGCTGCTGGTCAGATTGCAAAACCAGCTAAAGTTAGGACAGACATTCAGTGTCCTAACTAGCTCATTAGGGTTAACTGGACCGCACCTGAATATTGCTGCTGATCAATTAACCTGCTGTGCAGTCCCCGTTCCACCCTTGCAACGCCCCAACACTAGCTGCTTCATGCCGGGGTCCTTCGCAGCATAAACCAGGGATATTCACTGGCACTAACGACTGAATATCCCGATGAACATTATTTATGTGGTTGCAGGTCTGACCCCCAATAATCATAATAACCAGCTACTTATTCACAAAGCAATTCTAAAAAATTCAAAATGAAGAAACGTGCATCCGTGTATGGCTTGAATTGTTTACAAAGAACCATTTGATGCCCTTCCACAAAGAAGGATCATAAAAAGTGTGGACATTTTTTGGCATCAGTGAAAAATCTGAGGGTTTTTAGAAACAACAATGAAATTATGGAAGACAGAGTTAATCCTTAATGATGATGAATTTTGTCAAAGTCAAAATAAAAAGAGGATCTTTCAAGGTGATTCCGTTATTCAAAATGGCAGACTGCATTTTGTTATGTGTTGCAGTTTTATGGAACAGTCTCCCTAAGGAACTCCGAACTGGATTGTCGTACTTGGCTTACCGTTCCAAAGTCAAAGTCTGGTTGTTCAGGCTAGCTTTCGAAGAATGAGTCCTTTTGTTTTCTGCAGTTTATGTTGTCCTTGTGCAGTGGATAATATTTTTGATGTGCATGGACTTCTCACGCCAACATAATTCAACATTGTAAATTGTCCTGTCATTGTCTTAAGGGTGCCTTGCCTTTTTTAATGTTTGTTTATCATTTTTACTTTGTAAAGTACCTTGTTGTGCTACTAAGGTGGTATATCAAATCAGTACACTAGACTAAACTAAACTAATCCTGTTGACAAGGATATTTTAAAAAAGGCAAAGCATGGCTCCTGCTTGTCAAAACAAGGTAAAAAAAATCTCCCATTTTTTTCTACATAAATAATCTAAAACTGAATTCTAAATCAAAGCCCAAACTGGAATCATTACTAAGTACTGTTTAGACATTTAGTGATTATATTGGAGTTTAATTTGGACTTGCTAAATGTGCAATCACTGAAGTCCAAAAAAGGAAAAACACAAGAAGGTATTCAACTCCTAAATGAACGACCATCAGAGGTCTAGAACATATTTGGGCATCCTGGAAACATCAGCTGTTTTGCACAACCAAATAAAGAAAAAAATAAGCCCAGAATGCTCTTAGCGGTTAAGGAAAATAACTCAAGTGAAGACCAGATGGTGGCAATAGAATCAGAGCTCTCACCCCACAGGCAATACCAGTGATACAATATATTGCAGAACTAGTCAAATGGACTCTGATGGATCTTGATAATTTTGACCGGCAAACCAGAAAACTGAATAACACCCTACGCCCTCGTAGTGATGTTGATGGATTATATCTTCCAAGGAAGATTGCTTTACCTGAAAAAAGCCTCCGCCCACCAAACTGTTGAAGAGGAACAACCAGGGCTTAATGATTGCATGGAGGCAAGCGAAGAAACTTTATTATTCAGGAAAAAGGGCTGTTTGGAAAATTGTAATCCAAGAAAGAATATAAAAAGCCGGAAGTGGAGGAATAAAGCACCCCGTGGGCAGTTTTTGAGGGGCGCTGAAGGGAAACTGGATAAAAGCAGAACATGGCAGTAGCTTAAAACTGATTCAGTTAATAAGGAAACTGAAGGCGCTGCATATGAATGTCATTGAGGCAGAAATCGAGAAGACTACCAATGGCAGTAAATGCTGACTGCTCAAAGAAAGAGAGGATACCGTGGACTATATAATTAGTGGCTGCAGCAAAACTGCACAGTCTGACTGCAAGCAAGGACACGGCCGAGTGGCAAAATGTTGCATTGGTATCTATGTAAGAAACAGAGCTACTGAGACCATGAGATATAACAGAAAAAGTGCTGCAAAATGATAATGTGAAGATTTTATGGGATTTCATAATACAAATTGACCAGCATCTAGAACACAATTTACCTGACACTACAGTTTGTTGTAAAAAATCAAGTCTGGCTTGTGGACCTGATAATACCAAGAGAGAAAGAGAAGACTACCAAATATTGTGACTTACAAACTGGTGCCATACCAAAAGGACTTAAAAAGAGTTTGGACTGTCTGAATTTGGGACAAATTACAACCCAGCAACAAAAAAGAGCAATTGGGCTCTCCTATATTATTCAATAATACCTTTAGGATGGGCCAGTGCAAGGACTGGAGACATCCTAGATAAGCCCCTGCATCCTGCTGCCCTTCCCCTACTGCCAAATGGCTCAGTGCTTACCTCAACTCGCTGGCACTGCCCTGTGGTTTCTGCCCACTGCTATTTGTCTCTTCTACCCCTCTCTGATGCAGACTTCAAACCGGGACTGCCCAGTGGTAGTGCCTGCCGTGTCGTTAGGATTCCCAAGTCCCTGGGTAGGGTTGAATCATGACTAAGAAATCCAGCCAACATAGGCTGAGACACACTATTTGTGACTTGAAAATAATCACCTTATCTTAGGAAAATGGTGTGTAAGTGCAGGGCTGGATTTAAACTAGGGGCACCCTTAGGCAGTTAGGACAGTGGAGGGGGGTTGTGTATTCTCCCATTGACCCTTCCTCAACTGCTACTATTTGAAGGGTGAACTCTTCTCTAGAAAGTAAGTTCCGTGTGGGGCTCGACTACCCTTGTGCACCAACAGGCCCTCCGGGTTCTGCCTCTTGCAGGGGTATCATGACAAAAGAAGGATGGGGGTGCCTGCAGTGCATAAGAACAGTCAGGCCCCACACTGAGGAGTTTCTTCTGCAGCCATTTGCTCTTCAAAATAGTGACGCAGCAGTAGCTGATCCAAAGCAAGGCAAGGCTGCGGTCATCTGGTACCTCTCAAAATTTGGCCTATAACTAGAGGGAAAGAAGTTCTCCTGTGAATATTTCATAGTGACGTTGTGAAAGCAATGCCGGAGCGGATATCAATCATAGGCAGTGGAACCATGGCCATACCAATAGTTTGCCCAAAGCAGCATGAGCAATTGGAGAATTCAGAGGCAGGGCTGGAGATTGCTTAATTTGGCCTATGATCTCCTAGTCTTCCAACTTCTACAACAACAAAGTGTGGTCAGTTCTATCAAGAACCAAGAGAGAATCATGACCCCTGTTCCGGTGTCTATGAGCCTTATCTGTTAGAACCACCAACCCGGTGCTATGATAATCTCTAAATCCAGATTGCCTGCACCAGAAATTCTAAGGTTCCTCCACTATATGAGAGTTATTTTATGAGTCATGGAAAGTTATGCACCATCTACAAGGGTAAATCATGGATTTGTAGTGATTTATGTGCACAAAGGGGCCATCACATGAGCATTTTAGCTAGTCACTGGTCTATAAGTTTGTGCGTAAGGCCAATGACGCATCCTTTCGCTCTGGGGGCGGAGATCTCGAGTACTCATGTAATTTATAAAATAATCTAATTTATGTATGTTCTTAAGAAATCTAGGTGTGGGCATTTAGACCAGCCATAGGACTGGTGTAAGTAACCGCACCTAGATTTAATGTGCGTTTTCAATCCTTACGCCCCCTACTTCATAATGTAAAGTATGCTCATACCGTACTTTAAAAATAGGCATGAAATATGCGCAGAAAGATGTGTAACTATGCATGACTTTATAAATTTACCCTTCAAATGTATTGATCTTATGGTTTAGGTTCTAGTATTTGCATTTTACTTCTGTCCATCCCTTTCCCTCTTTTATTGATTTATTTAATTAATTTTCAATTACAGTCCAAGATATGACTCTTCTGTCAAAAGATAACAATACCAAGTTATAAGTATATCAATAAATCCCTGACTGACGAAACCATAAAGTCCTCAAAATAGTAGGGTAGCAGAGCCCAAAGTTCCAGAAAAAAAAAACAGGCAAATATCTAGTCATAATAATTCCTACGGTACCCTATCAAGTCCTGTCTTGAAGGGGGATGGAGGTCATAAGAGAGGGGTGAGACCGCTTCCCAGCAAGGAGCTGCGTCAGCTGCATTGATTCAAAAAACACATACTTAACGTTTTTATATTTAACCCCACAGCAATAGGGAAAACTAAGCCAAAGCAAGGCCCCGATCTGTAGTACCCCAGGGTGCAATAGAAGGAACCGCCGTCTTTTCTGTTGAGTGACTTCTGATACATCAGGGAACATACAGACTTTACAATCAAGAAAGGCTCTGACTGATGTCGAAAGTACAGGCAAAAAGAAAATCTATATCAGGCTCTAACACCAAAACCTTATCTTCAGATGAACCATTGTAGCGGTCAAAAACTTATCTTCAAATGATTCCAAAACAGTGGTTAATCCTGAGGTGTCCAAGGGTTGCTCCTGCTGGGCAACTAACTCCTTTGGCGGAGACAAATAGTAAACATCCAAAACTAGTGAGCTGCCAGTCTCAGGAATTTTCAAGTACTCCAGCATAAACATTTTAAACATATCCTTAGGTGAGGTACAAAGTGATGTCGGAAAGTTTATCAAATGTAAATTCCTCTTCTTGATGCCATTCTCCTAAGTCTCTAGCTTCTTCTTTACAAGAGAATTCCTTTTAATCAGAGGGGTAAGGATGTCATGGTCCTGAGAAACCTTTGTCTCAAGTATAACTAACCATGCTGACAATCTTTTAACTTCCTCTTCCTGGGTTTTTACATCACATCTGGGACTCAATCTGAGTTGTAAGCAAAACAGTCACCAACCTCTCCCAGATGGCATACAGGCTAACAACTCGAGGCTTAGAAGGCACTACAAATGTTCACGAACCTTTTCCCCACAGACGGCACTCCTCTAGGGGGACAAGGGCCTCCAGCCCCTCCATGCTGGGCAGACATCCCCTCCTAGGGGCTCGAAACATATGAAGATCTTAAAGTGGAAACTTCCCCCATAGATGTGGCCTGCTGCATTGATCCCAGAGGGGATAAAATTTCCCCTCCTAATGTTGTCAGCTGCCCCAAACTGGTTACCACAGCTTTCACACACTGCACCCCAGGCATAGGGGGTGTACCTGGGAGACCGGGCTCAATGATGTATCCAGCTCACGGGCCCGGGGCAACAGAGCCTCTTCCACCCTGCACCCAACGAGACAGACTGCTTGCTGCTTCGCAATTGGAATCAGGTGACGATCTGTGCTCCAGCAGCCTTGGACTGCCGTTCTCGCACCCTTCCTTTTAGCCTGGCTTTACCCATGCATAAATAATGAGGAAAACAGTTTAAAAAGGAAACGTATCTCCCGAAAAGAGAGAGCCAAGTGCATGCAAGCATCTAGGTATTTGCCATCTTTCTCGGCCCTCCAGTCCATCCCTTTCCCTCTGAACACAATGTTTACATAACAGAAAAATGGAAGATCATAAAAGTTACAGCTTACATTACACAAACCTAATCATTATCTTATCCCCTGTTCTCATTAAAGGTTATGACAGGTTATAATGATAAATAGAAAGATAAGAACGGTAAAATCAGATTCTGAACACAACTCAAAAACACAATTCTAATCCATAAATAAACAGCTCACTTCAGAGCATCATCCTATGTGTGACCCACCCATCACAGTCACCACCACTTCCATTCCACCTCCCCCCACCCCCCCCCCCCCCCCGCCCCTCTTGCTCCTATTCCTTTGGGCTTCTAGCCCAGTCAAAATCAGTCTTTATAGGAGTCTTCATCTGCAGCTACCTGATGGCTTTACCCATATTTAACCCCCCTCCCCTATCCCCAACTAGCCTTGTCGTTGCAATAATAGTCCTTGACCAGGGGCCACAGACTGCAGCGCTCTCAGAAATCCATTGTGCATAAACCCCAAGTCTGGCCAGTAGGTGTCGCCATTGTACAATGGCCAATATTATCTTTAGCATATGGCTGTGAACACTGCCTCCAGAACATTCCCAGCCCCCGCCAGCCCAAAGAGCAGAATCTGAATTTAAGAACCAAGAGTCCTTTTACTAAATCCCACAAAGGTTTTTTTTAATTAATGCATGTTTTCGTTGTGCAGTAAGTGCAAAGCCTCGGCATTAACCAATCAATGGGGCTGCACCTAGTGAAACTCATAGAGGTATCGTTAGGTGCACCCATGTTAATTAGCACATTGCTTCTCCACACCCACACTTCACCCCTATCCTGACCACTTGTCACCCTAGTGTGCAACCAGGGGCGGCCCAAGGGGGGTGCGGGGCCATGTGCGGAGACTCGGTGCGGGGCCTCATTTGCATAAGTGGTCTTATTTGCATAAATATTTGCATAATGTTACCATTCACTAACTTTTAGTAAACATGTCTCTTAATGAGTGTATGGGATAAAGAAAGACTAAAAGATTCTACATTACTATAATCCAGTGCCAACCGCCAGGCACATTAGGAACTACTACAAACGCTGCCCATTTAGAACCCATAGCAAACCCGCTGTATCCTGACAGCATTACCAGGACTCACAAAGCACCAGACCCTACCTATCAAAAGGCAACACTGCAAATATTAAACCAATACATTTCAGAGAATACTGGGGAAAGAGAACAAGTGCAATGTCAAATAGGAATTACATAAACAGAATACCTCAGCTCAGTTACACATGCAGAACATAGACCATCACCAAACAAGGAATCGCATTTAGAAACAGGAAGGCAATAATTAACTGGGAACCCCAAAAGCCAAACTTGGAATGTACAACAACACTGTAGAAATAAAACTATAAATCAATTTCCTCTTGTACCAAACAAAGCGCAGACGTTAATGATGCACATTTCCCAGAGCTTTCATATTCCAGTTAATAAATTCAAAATAAAATGATATCTTTCTACCTTTTGTGCATTTTTTTTCAGTTGCAATTGCTCCTGCCACTTTCTTCTTTCTGTTCTTCATGTTTTCTGCTAACTCTCCATCGTCTGCTGTCCATTGTCCTTTCTTCTCTCTTCTAGTTTTCTTTCCATCCTCTCTCTCTACATCTGCTTTAAACATACTAATCTTTCCTCCTTTTGCTCTTTCCTCATTCTTATTTCAATCCACACAAATTTTAACCCCTCCATCCTCAATCCCCACTTACTCTCCCAATACCCGGCCAAGTGTAGATTTTTTCATCCCTCCCACACAAAATATTTTTCCCCTCTCCATTTTACTCTCCCAGCCCATCCCATTCTAATCCTCCCCCAACATCAGCTCCCTTCTAGTTCCAGTCTCACCCAGCATCCATTCCCTTCTAGTCCCTGCATCAGCCCATTTCCAGTCCTAGCCCCCCATCAACCCATTTCCAGTCCTAGCTCCTCCCCCATCCATTTTCAGTCTGAGTCCCTTCATCAGCTCATTTCCAATCCTAGCCCCCCATCACGCCCATTTCTAGTCATTTCCTAGCCACCATCAGCCCATGTCAAATCCTAGCTCCCCTCCACTCAGCCCAATTCCAGTCCAAAGCCCCCCCCCCCATGAGCCTACTTCCAGTCTAGCCCCTCCATGAGTCCATTTCAATTCAAGCCCCCACCACAGCCCATTTCCAATCTTAGCTCCCCCCCCAACAGCCCATTTCCAGTCCTATCCTAGCTGCTCCATCAGCCCATTTTCAGTCCTAGCTCCCTTCCCTCACAGCCCCATTTCCATTCCAAGCTCCCTCCCCATCAGCTATTTGCAGTTCAAGCCTCCCCGTCCACTCAGTCCATTTCCAGTCATATTCAATCCCCCAACCCATTACCAGTCCTAGCCCCCCATCAAACCCATTTCAGTTTAAGCCCCCCCCTATAACCCATTACCAGTCCTAACCCCCCCATCAGCCCACTTCCAGTCTTAACCCCATCAGCCCACTTCCAGTCTTAACCCCATCAGCCCATTTCCAGTCAGCCCCCCATAGCCCATTGCCAGTCCTAACCCCCCATCAGCCCACAGCCCATTACCAGTCCTAACCAAATCAGCCCACCTCAAGTCCTAACCCCTCCCCATCAGCCCATGTCCTGTCCTAGCGCCCCCATAGCCCATTAGCAGTCCTAACCCCCCATCACCCTATTTCCCAGACAGCCCCCATCAGCCCCACAGCCCATTACCAGTCTTAACCACCCCCCCCCAGCCCCATGGCCAGTCTAACCCCCCATCACCCCAGTTGCAGTCAGCCTCCATCAACCCCCAGCCCATTTACCAGTCTTAACCCCCCTAGCTCATTCCAGTCCTCCCCCCCCCAGCCCATGTTTCCAGTCCTAACCCCCCCCCCCCACCCCCCCCCATTTCCAGTCAGTAAGCCTCCTCCAGCAGCCCCAGCCCATTAGCAGTCTTAACCCCCCCTAGTCCATTTCCAGTCCTAACCCCCCCCGCCCATTTCCAGTCCTAACCCCCCCGGCCCATTCCAGTCCTACCCCCCCCCCCCCCACCCCCATTCCAGTCAGCCTACAACAGCCCCAGCCCATTAGCAGTCCAAACCCCCCCCCGAGCCCATTTCCAGTCCTAACCCCCCCCCACCCAGCACATTTCCAGTCCTAACCCCCCCGCACACAGGGCCAGTCCTAACCCCCCTAGCCCATTTCCAGTCCTAAGCCCCCCAGCACATTTCCAGTCCTAAGCCCCCAGCACACATTTCCAGTCCTAACCCCCCCCAGCACATTTCCAGTCCTACCCCCCCCCCCCAAGCACATTTCCAGTCCTAACCCCCCCCCCAGCACATTCCAGTCCTAACCCTCCCAGCCCATTTGCAGTACTAACCTCCCCCCTAGCCCTTTTCCAGTCCTAAACCCCCCCCCCACCCCATTTCCAGTCAGCCTCCATCAAGCCCCAGCCCATTAGCAGTCCTAACCCCCCCCCTAGCCCATTTCCAGTCCTAACCCCCCCCCACCCAGCACATTTCCAGTCCTAACCCCCCCCCCTAGCACATTTCCAGTCCTAACCCCCCCCCCCAGCACATTTCCAGACAGCCTCCATCAGCCCCCAGACCCATTACCAGTCTTAAAAACCCCCCCTCCCTTCCTTCCCTTCCCTTCTGGCAAATTTAAAAAAAAAAAAAACACCTGGCTCTAGCTGCTGCCGCTGCCGCGTCCGTCGCAGCAGCGGCAGAATGGAGTGTCCCGCGGGGCCCCCTCTCCTCGTTGAGCCCTCTGCAAGGGGGCTTCAGATTCGCGAAGGGAGAGTGCCCCTCGCGTCTCTGTAAAGCCCGCAGGGGCTAATGGGAAATTTCCCATCTGCCCCTTTAGACGCGAGGGGGCTGATGGGAAAATTTCCCATTAGCCCCTGCGGGGCTTTACAGAGACGCGAGGGAGCACTCCCTTCGCGAATCTGAAAGCCCTTGCAGAGGGCTCAACGAGGAGAGGGTTCCCCGCGCGACACTCCATTCTGCCGCTGCTGCGACGGACGCGGCAGCGGCAGTAGCCAGAGACAGGTTGTTTTTTTAAATGTAATTTTTTTAAAAAAAAGCAGAATGTTCTTTGCGCGGGGCCCCCTGAAACGCGGGGCCCTGTGCAAAAAACATTCTTGCTCAATGGACGGGCCGGCCCTGTGTGCAACAAATGGGAGCTGGCATTCACTGCAGCCATATAGCACACGCTAAAATGTGCATTAACCAGTTAGTGGCATTTAGTAAAAGGGCCCCTAAATCTAGATCTCCCATATGACAGCGCACAGCATTGCTACAGAAGAATCATGCTGGCTCCAAATGCTACCTACAGCAATCACAGAACAGGTTAGAAACACAATTGAACTTGCCTAATGAGCACATATACAGTACTGTACACTGTGGTCTGAAAGAAGGGCAGCTTATTGCTATGATTAGGCTTTCCCTGTTGAGGATAGCCACCTATTAGGGAAGAGTACCTGGTCTTTACGTCTGGCCTGAATCCGTCAGGTTTATCATGGATGCCAGCAAAGCAGTACATAGCTCGCAAGATATATCCAGAACTGAACGGATGATATGTCTAGTAACAAGCATCGGGCACAGAAAGAGCGCCTCATGCCCTGTTTTACTTCAGAGGAAATGGACATTTGGGTTGGAAGGAAAGGCTTTTTTCTAGAAGCCTCCTCTTCAAGGCTATAGACACACTCTGCGGTCATGATTTAACTCTGCCAAATCATTCATTTTTCTGTGTGTTACCCAGTCACCCCAAATGCAGGTCAAGTGCCTACAGGTGGAAAATGATGTTTAGGGTTTTATGGATGATAGTAGAAGTCATTTCACATAAGCAGGGCAAGAGGAGAAGGAGATTACATGAATTTACTGCTCAGACATGTGAAGGCTGGACGGTCCAGTCGCTTCCAGTCTTGTACCAGCTCTTCAATGTCTGATTACGTTTCCCACTGGGTTAAACAGCCACAGAGCAGCCCCAATGTCATTGGGAAGAGCTGAGCATTTCCCCTGCGATAGCTCTGGCTGTTTGGACAGAATTATCATTGCCTTCACACTGAGCCTTGATATCTTATCCTTGTCTTAAAATAAATACATAAATCTCTGGGCTTATTGTCATTACCTTGACGTGTCGTGTCTCTTCTCGGGCAAGAGGCTCCCCAGCCATCTCTTCCAGAGAATAAAAGTTTTCATGAAGATCTTCGGGGCTTTCAGGGGCCCTTTGACTGAAGTGCGCTCTGGTTTTGCACTTAGCACTCTGCAGTAACTGCGACCAGCAGGTTCCCAGCAGTTAATACGTGGATGTTTACAATAATGCACAGTGCTATTACTGTGGGAGCACTTACCTGCACGTATAGTGATGAAAGTAATTGCAATATTGACAGCACGAGATACGTACCTTTTGAGGTGGAATAAGCAGTCCATTCCACAGGCCTAGCAGCACATACAGGGCCATGACCTGAATTGGCCCTGTACACGCTGTCTGGCTGGCCCACTCCTGCTCCGCCCTAATCCTGCCGGCTCTCCCTATCCTGATGCACAGGACGTACAGGGAAAGTCGGTGGGAGAATCGGGCCCTGCAACCCATGTGCTGGAATGGGGCCCATAGTGTTTTAAAAAAAAAGACCTTTGTTATATCTGACCTAGCATGTCCCTAAAGCGAGATGGAGCTCCTCCTATTGGTCATGTTGTGGCTTGTGTCTGCGTGGGCTTGTGTGCCTTACAACCTCTTCCACATCCCAGTTCTTAAGCTCTTCATTCTAGAATCTTATGTAGTCAATAGGAAATTCAGAACTACATGTCCCTGCATACAATGGGGTAAAAACCAGAAATGGATCATCCTCACCTGAAAATCTGGAGCCTACTGATTTTCCATTTACAGAGCTGCCAAGTCCATATACAACCAGTCCGCTGACTGCTTAAAACAACTAATCTAGATGATGCGAGACACCTGATCAAGAAGGACACAACTACATCCATCAAAATCAATACCTCACAAACAGCACTCCAAAGAGCATTCGAGCACTTCAGCCTGTCTCTCTGGAAGTCACTCCCTCATCAATAAAGATTAATTAAGGACTTCTCCGACTTCTGGAAAAAAACCTAAAAACACATCTCTTCACTGAATACTTCGGTACAACACTGGGCCTACAGCCTTAACACTCAAATAACCCTGATAATCACCCTTCCACAATACTAAACATAAAATATGCCATACTGGATCAGACCAAGGTCCATGAAGCCTAGTATCCTGCCTCCAACAATGGCCAATCTAGGTCACAAGTACCTAGCAGCTTCCCCATAAGGCCCAGTTTTCACAATGCTTGTATTGGGTCAAACAGTGATATTCCAGGTCCCTTTTAATAATGCTTTATGGACCTTTCCTCCAGGAACTTGTCCAAACCTTTTTTAAACCCAGCTACACTAGCAGCTTTTACTACATCCTCCGATAACAAATTCCAGAGTTTGATTTCACGTTGAGTGAAAAAATATTTTCTCTTATTAGTCTTAAATAGGTTACTCTGTAGCTTCATTGCATGTCCCCTAGTCTTTCTATATTCTGATGATGTAAACAATCTATCTATGTTTACCCGTTCCATTCCATCCATTAATTTATGGACCTCTATCATATCTCCCCTCAGCCGTCTCTTTTCCAGGTTGAAGAGCCCTAATCTTTTTAGCCTCTCTTCATAGGGGCATCCTTCCATTCCCTTTACCATTTTGGTGGCTCTTCTCTGTACCTTCTGTAATAATGCTATATCCTTTTTTAGATACGGCAATCAGAATTGCACACAATATGCAAGGTGCGGTCGCACCATGGAACAATACAGAGGCATTATAATATCCTTTGTTTTATTTTCCATTGGACAAGTTCCTGGAGGAAAGGTCCATAAACCATTATTAAGAAGGGACCCAGGATATCAATGCTTGAACCAATACAAGCATTGTGGAACCTGTGTCCCTTGGGGAAAATGCTAGGTACATATGACCTAGATTGGCCACTGTTGGAAACAGAATACTGGGCTTGATGGACCTTGGTCTGACCCAGTATGGCATATCTTATGTTCTTATGTTCATTCCTTTCGTTATGATACCTAGCATTCTATTTGCTCTCTTGGCCGCCGCTGCACACTGGGCGGAGGATTTTAACATGTTATCCACAATGACGCCTAAATCTTTTTCCTGGATGGTGGTTCCTAATGTGGAACCTTCCATCGTGTAACCATAGTTTGGGTTGTTCTTTCCTAGGTGCATAACTTTGCACTTGTCCACATTAAATTTCATCTGCCATTTGGATGTCCAGTCTTCCAATTTATCAAGATCCTCTTGCAAATTTCCACACTCCTCATGGGTTTTAAAAACTTTAAATAGTTTTGTGTCATCTGCAAATTTGATAACTTCACTCGCTATTCCCATTTCCAGGTCATTTATGAATATGTTAAAAAGCAGCGAACCCAGCACAGATCCCTGGGGTAAACCACTATTCACCTTGCTCCATTGGGAAAATTGGCCATTTAGCCCTACGCTCTGCTTTCTATCTTTGAACCAGTTCCTGATCCACAATAGTACACTCCCTCCTATCCCATGACGTTTTAGTTTTGCCAAAAGTCTCTGATGAGGGAACTTGTCAAAGGCTTTCTGAAAGTCCAGCTACACTATATTAACAGACTCTTTTGTCTACCTGTTTAGTCCCAGCTTTAAGAAAAACATAACAGATTAGTAAGACAAGATCTTCCTTGTCTAAAGCCATGTTGGCTGTCTCCCATTTGCCATGACTATCTACATGTTTGGTAATTTTGTTCTTTATGATGGTTTCTACCATTTTTCCCGGTACTGACATCAAGCTCACTGGTCTGTAGTTTCCCGGATCACCCCTGGAACCCTTTCTAAAAGTTGGTGTTACATTGGCCATCCTCCAATCTTCAGGTATTACAGATGATTTTAATGATAGTTTTCAGACCTGCTATTAGTAATCTGTAATCTCATATGTCAGTTCTTTCAACACCCTTGGATGTATACCATCTGGTCCAGGTGATTCGCTACTCTTCAGTTTATCAAATAGTTGTAATACATCTTCCTGGTGTATCGATATTTCTTTCAATTCTTCTGCAGTATCACCTTTAAATACCACTTCAGTCATAGGTAACATCCCTACATATTCCTCAGTAAAGAACAAAGCCTTGTCCCCTTTTAGTGCCCCTTTTACCCCTCTATCATTTAATGGTCCAACTGACTCTCTCACAGGTTTTTTGCTACAAATGTACTTGAAAAAGTCTTTATTACGTGTTTTTGCTTCCGAAGCATGCTTCTTCTCAAATTCTCCCTTTGCCTGCCTTATCAATGCCTTGCATTTAACTTGCCAGTGCTTGTGCTGTTTCCAGTTTTCGTCATTTGGCTCTTTTTTCCATTTCCTGAAAGATGCTTTTTTGGCAACAGCCTCTCTGACCTCACCTTTAAACCATGCTGGCAGTTTTTTGGACTTCCTTCCACTTTTCTTAAAGCGTGGAATATAGCTGCTCTGGGCTTCCAAGATAGTATTTTTAAACAACACCCAAGCTTGATGTAGGTCTTTAACCTTTGCAACTGCTCCTTTTAGTTTTTTCTTAACTATTTTCCTCATTTTATCAAAGTCTCCCTTTTGAAAGTTAAAAGGTAGTACTGTGGATTTCCTTACCATCCCTCCTCCATTAAATAAATCAAATGCAATCATGCTATGATCACTATTGCCAAGTGGCCCCAACACCCTTTTCTCTTGCACCAGATCTGGTGTTCCACTAAGGACTAGGTCCAAAATGGCTTCCCCTCTAGTCAGTTCATGAACTAGCTGCTCCAAGAAGCAGTCATTTATTTCATCTAGAAACTTTTTCTCCCTAGCATGTCCTGCCATGACACTGACCCAGTCAATACCAGGGTAATTGAAATTACTACCTAAACTGAGTACCCCATATTACAAATGTTGTTGAAATGTTACATAGTTCAGCTTTGTGATGTATAAAGTTATGTCAACTGTCCTATGTAGAACTGTTCTAGTCAATGTAAGCTGCGTTGATAACACGGAAAGGTGGTATGTAAGAAATGCTAAATAAATCAGTCACCCAGTTCCAGGAGTTAGCAGGGATAGTGCTTCCCATCGGGCACACTAGACAGTTACAGGGATAGTCAAAAGCAGAAGGCAAGTAATTTAAATACCCTCAGGGCTTACCCCAGCAGCTCAGCTCCCATGGCCATCAGGAAGGAGGTCACTTAATGGTGTTATTTCCTCTTTAGCGCAGGGTCAGTCTTGCAGTATGAACTTTGACATACTGTGAGACTGGCCCCAGGCAGCAGAGAAAGCTGCCGTACTATTAAGCCACAAGCAATGTGAATTGGGGGAAAATCCTGAGTTATGCCTCTGGGAGACAAGCCGAGCGGGTGGGTTGCAAGAAGGGCCAGAGCCGGGGGCCTACAGCACCTGCCCTGGGAGGAAGACTTTTTGGTTGGTCCTGATTTTGAACTCACATCTCCAATGCAGTGAAATAAATGTTGCAAAACCCATTATGCTTCAAAATGGGATAGTCTTGGATATCTGACAGCCCTAACATCTCCCTCCTGGGACTGAGTAACTTGGAAGCTTTGCACTTACTATGTAAGAAACCTCTATGTAGGAGTAGCAGATGCCTTATCCCAGCGACAAGTGAGCTGACCCTCATCTTTTAACTCTGCATGAATGGATGTAGAGCCTTGCTTCTTCTCTGAGGTTAACCAACTGCGCTAAAAGTCTGTAAATGTGATAAGGCAAAATCAGTCTCGCTCAGTCTGTCTCTGATAAAACCTCAAATTATCTCTTACTGTACTGTCAAAGGGAAACACCAATCCCTAACTAAAATGTCTTTCACCTAAGGGTTGCCAACCAGCTCCAGATTCACCCTTAAAAGGTCGATCCAGTTCTGGATTTATCTCATACATGCAAGGATTTGTAGTTCTGATTTCTGAATTGCATTCCCTAAGAAAAGCAAGACTGCAAGCTCCTATTAATACCCCCCCGCACCCCCACCCCACCCTACCCTACCCTACCCTACCCTCTCGCTCATGGTCAGAATCTTCTATTTTCTGGTTCCTCCCCTCTGGAATACCCTCCTAAGTATATCCATTGTATCTATTTCTTTGAGTCTGCCCACGGAGACTGAGGTGTATGTACTTAGACCGTTGCCTGTTCCCATTTGGCCCTTTGACCTGAGCACATACAGTTGCATCGATGGGCAGCTCCCATCACAGGGTCTGTTTATTTTATCCCTCATTGTAGTTTCTTTCACTATTTTTCCTCAAATGTCTAGTAAACTGCTTTGCTGCTACTTCAGTGAGAGGCGTATAGCAAAACCAGAATAAACGTGAGCATGCAGTGGGATAAACCCAGGACTGGATCAGCACTTTTGGATGAATCTGGAGCTAGTTTGTAATCTAGTGACCAGTGGCATAAGCTTAAATGAGGGACCCCCCAAGCAAAATCTGCTCAGGGGCCCCCCATGATGATGATGACGACAGCCACAAGAAGGGAGGCGAATGCCTGCCCTCCCCCTCCCTGAAAATGTTTTAAAAACCTGGCAGCCAGCAAATATCAAATTTACTTTAAAAGAAGTTGCCACACCACCTCCTGCTGCCACTCTTTCTGTAATCCATGGTTTAAAAAACATTCCCAGGGATAAAACACTGGTGCAGGTTTTGAAGAAACATTGAGGAAATGTACATATTATTACCACTAAATCGTAATTCTCATCTAATACCAAAAAAAAGCTATAAAATCTTTTTTCTGTGGGAGACTAAGGAGAAAGAGACCTAGCAGTCAAACTAAATCCATCAAATCCCCCCCCTCCCCCCGCTTCCACCCCCTTGCAAACAGGAAATCAGCATCAGGCACTGGAGGGGGCTGAAGCGCAGAGAGCCCAGCAGCGCCGGATGTTTAGGTAAATACTGTGGGGCTGTTTGTAGCCACTCCCAGCACTGCGGACCCTGGAGACGGATGGCAGTGGCACTGGGCTGCCCTCGAACCATTGACGTTCTAGTTTGCCTCATGTTCACATTGGCCCTGCACACAAATTCTGACCATAAATCTAGCCATAGATTCAGCCACTTAGGCTTAGCTGTAGCTGAATGTCTGGGCAAAGTTAATTGGTTAATTTTGCTTCTGTTTGGCTTTTTGAAAGTCTGACCCATGATCTCTATGTTGTGATTACATTTCAGGACCGGCCGTCCCTCAGAGTATCACTTCATTGCAGGTGCACCTCTGAAACCTTTTCTAAAAAGAAATGGTTCCATTTAAATTAGGCGATATTGGTGTGTAAGTCTTTTTAAGGAGCTCCTGTCAGTGTTATAAATGTAAAGCAGGCACTGGCTTGGCCCTCATCAGACCTTATGCCGGCTCCCACCAGGAGCCCAAGACAGGGAATGGGAAGCAGGGTGGGGCTGTAGTTAAAGGTGCACATATTTCATTTTAAGGAACATGAAAATACAAGGAATACAATATATTGGGGAAACAAAAGGAAAAGAGAAGTAGGAATGTGATCAAAACAGGACTGAAAAGGCCAAGGAACAGACCAGCGGATACTGGAAGCACTTTGGCTTCGTATCTCTTAGTTGCTGAGAGCTGTTGCTTCCTATATCATGATGTCTGTTCAGCTGTTCTTTCCACCCCCCTCTCCCCCCCCTCGTACTGCGCCACTCTGCTGAAAACTTTGCATTTCCTTCTTTATTGAGAGTCTTGGGCTGGCAGCAAATGCCTCAGAGCTGAGAAGCCTGGCGATTAGTGAGGGGCAGCGCTCTCAACCCATCCCTTCACCCCACTGCCTGCAAGGAGAGCACTGGGACAGTGTCTGTAAAGCATGTCCAGGCGTAGATGGGGAAGTGTGTGAACGCTGGTCTCTGTGTGATTAGGTACCATTCCAGGGAACAGGAAAGCACCCACTGTATCTGACTATAACTCACCTTGGACTACTACTGAAAAGGCGAAATACTAATTACTAAATGTGTGGACACCATGGGAATTGAGCTTTTGGCCTTATTCCCTGTTTGTGCAGAACATTATCAGTGAGCTGCGGCTGGTGCATGAGAATGGGTCATGATGGTGGCAGGCGGCTTACCAACGGGGCAGACAGGGAGAAGCCCCCACCCATCCCAGTACATGTTCAGGGGCATCTGGGCCTGTCATGTGCTCTGCTGTCTAATCACAGCTCCCCCGGTTCTGTCATCACAAGCAGCATAATCATAAAGATAAACTAGAAAAAAACAAACTGTACCACCTCGTAAAATATTGTTTTAAAAACCTGCTTTGTTGTTCCCACAGGAAACGAATTATCAGGACCGAGACGATCTGGAGGGAACAGGGACTTCCAGGCTGCCACTAGGAAAACTTGTGGAGTGGGATTTTCTCCTATGGAGCAGTGAACTGCTGTCTCCAAAACTCTCTGTAGATTCCCCTGTGCTAAGACATGGGCCATAATGTCATCGAGACGGTAAGAAAGACTGCAGGGAATCTTTTCCACAGTTAAGCTAAGTTCCTCTTTAATTCTGTCTTCTAGGACGTCATTCTCTCTTTTCTGTTGGCTTGATGTAAGTAGTGACAGAGTAATTCATCTCTCTCCATGCCAGTCTTCCCCCTGATTCCTCGGGGCTGTGAAATGCTGTCAGGCTGCTTCAACACCTATCTCTGAAACACCAGCTTCCCGTGAATCAAGAGGTGGACACACACCTCCAGCATTTAGTAAGCAAAGCAGAAGGCTACAGTGCAGGAGTGTCTTTTTTTTCAAAGATGTGATGGGAGGGGCTTGCAGGGACTTCTCATTGAGTATCTGACTGCCTGAAGCAAACTAACCTGGCTCTCTGCTGCAGGGAGATTTTGCTGGCTTCCGCAGTGACTTGCCCTTCACTTATTTAGACTGTAGCTCTCACCTTTTCAGTGGTAACTCATAGCACACTAGGTATGTCCCTGTCCCTGGAGAGCTTACAGTCGGACCCTGTACGTGGGCCAATGGGGGATTAAGTGACTTGCCCAAGGTCAGAAGGAGCTGCAGCAGGATTTCACCCCTACCTGTCAGCTTGCTGCTGAAACCGCGAGGCTGCCCTAGTAAGCTAGCCCAGTAGCTTTATAGGAGCGTTGGGCATGTAACCAGATGCTGCAGGTGGGGAAAGGGGGACAGAGAATAGAGAGAGAATTTGTAAAAAAAAAAAAAAAAGGGTTCAGGTGGGCAGGAGGAAGCCACAGGCCCAAGGCCCTGACGGCCTGATCACACTAGGGAATACTACTCACTTTAAAGAACCCGGATCTGCTCCAGAGGATCTGTTTCTTAAAAGCACCTCGGAGTGATTGTTTCTCAGGATCTCAAGGTGGCAAAACAAAGTGTCAAGGTGGTGGCCAAAGCCAGAAGGATGCTGGGTTGCATACAGAGAGGAATTACCAGCAGAAAGGAAGAGGTACTAATGCCCCTGTACAAGTCTCTGGTGCAGCCTCACTTGGAATACTTTGTTCAGTTTTGGAGACCATATCTCGCAAAGGATATAAACAGACTGGAAACGGTTCAGAGGAAGGCAACCAAAATGATTTGGAGCCTGCGTCAGAAGACTTATGAGAAGAGACTTGAAGACCTAAATATGTAACCTCTGGAGGAGAGGAGGTTTGGGGAGATATGATTCAGACCTTTAAATACTTAAAGAGTATTTATGGACAAACAAACCTCTTCCGAAAACGAGAGAGCTGTAAAACCAGAGGGCATAACTTGAAGCTGCAAGGGGGTAAACTGAAAGGCAACATCAGGAAATACCTTTTCACTGAAAGGGTGGTGGATGCTTCCCGATGGTAGTGGGGCAAATACAGTGACAGAATTCAAAATGGCATGGGACAGACACAGTGGATCCCTTTATAGCAACAGGATAAAATCAAACGTAACTATCTCTTATATCTCAGCAAATAGGGCTGACCTACAAGGAGCGGTGGGTACACCCCTAAACAAAGGCATGGGGAAGGGTGACCTGCACGAAGCGGCAGGTGCACCTACTCTTGCCACCTTGCTGGGCAGACTAAATGGACCACGATGGTCTTTATCTGAAGAGGGTGGCCTTCATAAAATACAAGTGATCATAGAGAGAGGAAGACAAGCATCTATATTCAGAAAAACTTAAAGAGGCTAGGAAAGTAGTCGGGAAATCAAAGATACAAAAAGAAGAAGAAATAGCCATCGCAATAAAATGGGGGAACAAGACATTTTTCAGATATGTTAACGAAAGGAGGGCGTGCAAAAATGGTATTTTCAGACTCAAGGGTGAATATGTAGAAGCTGTTGAGGATAAAGTGAAATTGCTTTGCAAATATTTTTGTTCCATGGTCACAGAAGTAGGAAATAGGAACAGCAGTGAAGGGGATCTTGAATGATTTTCAGAAGACTGTGTTCCTGAGGAACTAGCTAAATTAAAAGTTGACTAAGCAATGTGGCTGGTTGGGATACAATTGTGGTCAACGTTATTGGCACTCTTGCATTTTAGGTATGTTGTGGACAATATCTTGAGAAATAATTGGAAATATCCCAACTGTGTCATCATAATTTGTTAATAGTATGTTCAAAGGTATACAACAAAAAAGATGTCTGCGCAACTTAGACGTAGTAGCCTGAAAAAGAAAAATATGACCTGTACAGGATTACTGGCACCCTTCAGTGCCATTAGGAAGCCTTGGCAGTAATGATAGCCTCTAAATGTTTCTTGTAGCCATCTATAAGTTTCCTACATCTGTCTGCTGGTAGTTTCTCCCACTCTTCAACTGTGATTTGTTCCAGCTCATGAATGTTTTCAGGACTCATTTTACCAATGGCAGATTTCAGCTTTTTTCAAAGGTTCTCGATTGGACTGAGATCAGAACTCATTGCTGGCCAGTTTAAAACAGTCCATTTGTTCCTTTTTAACCATTCTTTTGTACTTTGGGATGTATGTTTTGGGTCATTTTCCTGCTGAAGGACTTATGACCTTTGACCCAGACCTAGCTTTCTGACACTAGGTATACATTTCGCTCCAAAATACTTTGGTAGTCCTCTGACTTCATGATTCCTTTAATACATTCCAGACCTCCAGTTCCTGAGGTAGCAAAACAGCCCCACAACATTATGGAACCTCCACCATATTTAACAATAGGAAGGGTGGGTTTTTTTCCTTATATGCTTAATTTCTTGTATCGCTGGTCTTCATTTCCAAAGAGTTCAAGTTTGGTTTCATCTGTTCACAGAACATTTTCCCAGAATGATTGTGGTTTCTCAAGATAGGTTTGGCGAAAGATCAGACATCTTTAAGCATTGGGATCCTCCTTGGCCTTTGTCCATGAAGTACTTTGTTTAGTGGGCAGCATATACTGCAGGTTGAAACCACCACTCCAGATTGCTCTAGGTCAGCCTTAAGCTCTTTGGATGTTGTACGTAGTGTTTTTCTAACTGTTCACACTAACCTTTGAAGACTTCTTGGATTAATTTTCCTCTTCCTACCACGTCCTTGAAGGTTCTTGACAGTTTCATGAGCAGAAAACTTCCTAGTAACATTGCGAACTGTAGACACAGGAATCCCAAGGTCTTTGGAGATGACTTGTACCCCTTTGAAGTTTGATGATAATGTTTTTTCTGATGGTCTCATGCAGCTCTCTTGTCTTCACCACTGTGAAAATGAAACAGGGAGTGAATGTGGCCATTTTAAACATTAGAGCCATCATTCATTGCTTGATTCAAGTCATGTGAGTACTGACAGTTGATCACAGGTACGTCTAAGTTTACTGCATTAGGAATGTGGTTCTTCTGTTCAAACTAATTTGAATTGTTTATAAAGGTGCCAATAATCATGTCCTATGCTATGAAAAAAAGACTTGCTCAGTCCCCTAGAAATCTATCATTAAATTAAGTGAGACCCTACTAAACGCTCTAAAGTTATGACCTTACTAGTTCCTAATGATTTTTTGTTGGATTGTTTGCCTTGGAAAAATTACCTTTCTCATGATAAACCTTCTGTTTTTATCTTTTTCTTTCTTTCAAAGGCCACCTAGCCCCATAAAAGTAATCTGGTGGCCTTTGAATACAATAAGTGGACCCTTAGATATATACTTAACTGTATGTTAAGCTTCTGAACACCCTGCGTTATGCGAGCATAATGACAAAGAACTGTTCCGTTATTCTCACCAGGATAATACTTGGTGTTGATAGGAGTTCAGCATTATCAGCTCCATGAATGAAAGGATTATATATGGAGACGCCGTTGGGAAATATAATTCTACCAAATGCTTGAAGCAGTGGTGTTCAGAAGCTCAACATGTAGCTAAGTATATCTAAGGGTCCACTCACTCTGTTGTCCCTTTAGATTACTTTTATGGGGCTAGGTGGCCTCGGGGAAAAAAAGATAAAAATGGGAAGGTTTGCCACAAGAAAGGTAATTCTTTCAAGGAAACAACCCAACAAAAAATCATTAGAAATTAGTAAGGTCATAACTTTAGAATAATCATGTCCTGACAATGTTCCAGTTTTTATATTATTTCCTTTTTTAATTGGTCTTGTTTTATTTGATTTTTTTTGTGCGTGTCAAATATATGTGCATATATAATCCAAAGCCATTTCACTGGCCTTGTTTTTTAGGAGATATCGGACATTAAGGGGTTGAACCTCAAGGGTGCCAATAATGTTGACTATAATTGTAAGAGCAATTTGCCCCATAAGAAGAGAGAAGTAACGGGGTGGTGGTGAGTGAACGCACTGTAAGTGAGCAATAGACGATGAGCCGCTCGCAGAAGGTAATGACTTGAAGAGACGGGGTTACATGATTGTAGTGAGATTACAGGAAGATGAATGAAGCAGCTGCAGTGCAGAAAGATGGTTCCAAGGAGCAGGTTACAGATGGAGTGATTTAGCAACACTAGCATGAACCTTTGATAACGTTTGCTGCTTTCAATAACTGCTCAAAGCTGGTGCTCCCACTCCAGACCCTCCTTGGCTGTACTCATCTCTTAGACTAAGCTAGCCTAACAAGGGGCCTCCTTTCCTATCTCACGACCTAACTGGCCACTGGCGGAGAGGCTGGACCCCTTGCTGCTTCTCAGCAGCGCACACTGCCCAAACCTGGTAAGAATCCCCCAGACTCAGATGAACGAGACCTTTTATATCTCACTCCTGCACCCACTGACCCCATTAGATCACTTTAGATATGGGCCAAATTATGGGCAGAAGCTCCAGAGACTTCCTCATTATAACAATAGAGGAGGATTTTGGTGCCCTGCTGCATAAAGTTCAGAGACCCAGGTTCCAGTCTGTCACTCCTGCCCTAATAGCTTAATGAGTCACCTCCGCTTCCCTTCCCCATGCTTTTTTCTTCGGTTTTGGTAATGACAGATGAGAAAATACAATATTTGTATCTATCTACATCCTAGTGATCCAGTAACCTCTCTCTTTCCCAAATTCTAAGTCTTGGAAGCCAGATCCATCACACCTATATTAATTTTCCAAAACTGATGAAGTGTACAATGATCTGCCCCATCAATCAGTCCAGGGTGAGACAAGGAAAGTCCCAGAATACTAAAGGCCCCTTCCCAGTCCTGTTGTTTCTCCCCTCAGTATGATGAATCCAATAAGAAGCCTTATGTCATCGGCAAGAGTTTATTTATTTAGCTGCTTTTCACCAGGTCAAAGCGGTTTACAGATAAATGCTAACAGGCACTTTTTATTCCCTTGTCCGCAAAGGGCTCACAGTGTAAGTGTACTTGAGGCAATGGATGGTTAAGTGACTTGCCCAAGGCCACAATTTATTTATATTTATTTATTTATTTAGCTGCATTTATATCCCGCTTTTCACCGGGTCAAAGCGGTTGGGGGATACATTTAACACGAGGGGATATGAGACACATACACTAATACTTATAGGGGAACATGGGCAATGGAGGGTTAAGTGGCTTGCTCAAGACCACAAGGAGCACCTGTGGGACTAGAAATCCCAGTCCTTCCGGCCCAAGGTTGCTGTCCTCTAATGGGATTTGCCCCAACCACTAGGCCACTCCTCCCTCTGGCCTGAGGTTACTTGTCCCTACGTGGGAATTGACCCCTGGCCCTCCAGCCTGGGGTAACTTGTCCCAACCACTGAGACACTCCACTGGAAAGGAAGAAGCAGTGAATAATGCAGGTTTGTTCAGGAGCTCAAGAGCCACATAAAAAGCTTCTACGAACACTGAGAGCACAGATCCACTGCATCAACAGCTGCAGGTGCAAACCGTTTGGATATGCACTTGACGGACACGTGGTGACTGGTGCTGATGTTTACGTGCTGGAGAAAAAGGCCCCATTAACCTGCCTCATGCATCAATAGTGCTATCAGCAGATGCAGGAGAAGAGGAAATGGAATGACACTCTCGATGCCGAAGTCACACAATGCACATCTCTCAGGTTAGTATCGGAGGAGGCGGCTGACTGGCTAGCTGTGTTTCTCTTCTCCTCATTCCTGTATCACGTTCCCTTTTAAATATCTTCTCATTTATGCCTGTATATCAGTTCTTTTGTTCCTGCTATGTTGCTGCACTTTCCATCTTTAGGATATGAGGATTGAAAACAGCTAATGTACCGTGCAGAGCTTCCTAGAGGGTAAATAATGAAGCCAGAAAATCTCTTAGTTCGGTTTCTATTTTTGGAATCACAAAGTTATTTTTAATTGGATTTGTTTTGGGCTTGTTTTTTATTTTATATATTTTTTTGACAATTGCCCTCCAGCTGTAGAAAAACAAAGATAAGACTATATTATGGTGGAAGAGAATCTGATATTATCGAGTACCTTGCTCACAGATGGAGGCCAAAGGCCATGACGATGTGTAAGAGAAATATCACAAAATATTGCACCAAACTGCAGAGAAAGGAAGGGAGAAAGACGGAGCAGTGGGGTGGATGGAGATGTTAAAATCACGAGCAGGGTGAGGGAGATTTTAACCAAGGCAATGACCGTATATTAGAGACATGGAGCAGAGGTTCAAAGGCAACTGAAAAAAAGGGAACTTTCAACTGGAATTTGAAAAAATTTGGTCTCGTCTCAGGAATGGTCCTGTGTGTTCTTGACGGGTCCTGCACAATAACATACTGGGGATGTTGGTTCAATACAAGATCTGCCTTTCTTTGTTTGGTATTTGTGCAGCTCTAGAGATATCGAGGGAATCCACGTTGTACCTTGATCATGATGCCCTAACAGGTGGAAGAAAAGGTAGCATACCTGCAAAGAATCCAGTTTTCTCCAGTACCGTGACGACTACAGTACAGATCTGAAAAGAGAAAGAATGGGTGACATGAAAGGAGGTTATTGCAAATTGTTTTAGGGATAAAGGAAGAGAAGAAAGCTGGTTCCACCAGTGGTAAGACTGGGAGATAGTGGAAGATGGAAGTTGTAATCCGAGTTGCGGTGATGATGCATCTGCTGAGAGGTATTGAGCCTGGCCAGATAAGCAGGATCTCTTTCATGAAGGATTTCAATAAAGTTGCCAACTGGCTCCATTTTCCCAGGACAGGGTGACTCGGTTCTGGTTTGACCCCATTGCATGCAGATATTTAGATCCGATTGCCCTGAGATGAGCAGGATTCCAAGTCCATGCGTTCAGTATTGGATCAGCCTGTCCTGAGAAGGTGCAGTTAGTCAAGATCCTTTATTTTAAAGAACATTTGAATAATTGTATATTAAATCTTGAATGACATAAGGAGTCAGTAAAAGGTATGTTACCTAGCGGTATATGGCACAAGATCTGAGATGGGATGAAGGCAGCCATCTTGCCCCCCATGCCCTAGGGTCAGCTCTCTTCCAGGGCCCCCAACTCTGTGGATTTCACCAAAGCCAGTTCCTGAGCAAAGGGTCAGAGCATAGGAAAAAGTCCTGACAGACATGGGTGTGGGTTGCTTAACTCAAAAGCTGTTTTACTGAAGAAATCCTCAGCAACAAAATCCAACAGGCAGCAGTAAATCAAGGTTACTTACCTGTAACGGGAGTTCTCCGTGGACAGCAGGATAAGTCAGCCACACATGGTGACGTCATCCGACGGCGCCGTGGACGGAGTACTCTCTCTAGCCCAGAAGGCGTTTGCCTCCTGGGTTGAGCCCCCTCCCCTCCACCTGGCCCAGCCCCCGGACCGCCCCTAGCCAGCCACTATTTCCCAAGCTGGTCCAGCAGGTGCTAGGGGCGAGGGCATGCCAAGGGCCCCTGAAGGGGAGGACGGGTGGGAGAGTGTGGCTGACTTATCCTGCTGTCCACGGAGAACTCCCGTTACAGGTAAGTAACCTTGATTTCTCCTAGGACAAGCAGGATGAAGTCAGCCACACATGGTGCCTCCCTAGCTATGAAGGGCTGAGGTGCAGGGGCCCAATAACAAAGACACAAAGTGTATAGATAAAGATTTTATCAAGTTATGGCAGGTGAGAGACAACTTGAACATAACATTACGTGCGATTAGCATGTGCAAACAACGTGTGCAAAACAGCAATTAGCATGTGCAAACAACGTGTGCAAAACAGCAAACCAATTGTGCAAACAGTAAGCATACAACGAACTCAATCAGTGCAAATACTTTGTGCAAATGCAGATAGTAAGCATAGAACAACAACAATCTGTGCAAATAGCTTGCGTAAACATTCTGTGTAACCAGTATCCGTAGGAGCATGTTCTGCGAGGGCAGACAGCCTGGGAACAATTCTTTAATTTAGTATTATTATTTTTTAGATATTAAGGATCCGTCGGCGGAGCATGGGCCGATGTTAAGACCGCTTGGCCGAAGGCCTGGTTACGATTCAGATCAAGGCTGTAGTGTCTCTGGAAAGTCTGAAGGGATGACCAGGTGGCCGCTCTACATATGTCCATCGCCGGAACAGAGCGGAGGTTCGCCATTGTGGCAGCAAGCGCCCTCAATTGATGAGCGTGGACTGACGGGGCGTGATCAGTGCCAGCCTTGTCTAGGCAGAAGGCGATGCAGGCCGAGATCCAGAGGGATAGGGTGCGCTTGGAGACAGGGCGCCCCGGTTTGTTCGGGTCATAGGAGACAAAAAGCTGGGTGGAACGGCGCTGAGTGCTCGTTCTTAGGAGGTACAGACGTAGCGCTCTGACACAGTCCAGTGTGTGGAGTCTCGCCTCCTCTGGGGAGGAATGTGGCTCCGGGAAGAAGGAGGGGAGTTCAATGGTCTGGTTAATGTGGAAGGCCGAGGATACCTTCGGGATGAACCTCGGGTGTGTTCGGAGGGAAGCCCTGTCGCTGGAAAGCTGTGTGTAAGGTGGGTGTGCCACGAGGGCCTGAAGCTCACTGATGCGCCTGGCGGAGGTGATGGCTATGAGGAACAGGGTCTTCCAAGAGGCGAACTTCATCTCTGCTGACAGCAGGGGCTCGAAGGGGGGAAATGTGAGCTGGTTGAGAACTGCGTTGAGGTCCCAGTGTGGAACAGGCTTCCTGACCGGGGGATGCAGATTGAAAAGGCCTTTCATGAAGCGGGCTACGATGGGTAGCCGTGCGATGGGTATGTCCCCTGAGCGGTGGTGGAGAGAGGAGATCGCCGCTAGGTGCACCCGGATGGATTGGGGCTGTAACCCCAGTTGAGACAGGGAGGTCAGATACCGCAGAATATCGGGCACGGGTGCCGAGAAGGGGTCTAGGCCTTGAGAGGAACACCATATAGCAAAACGGCGCCATTTGAGGCCGTATGACTTCCTGGTGGCGGGACGGCGGGCTGCGAGGACCACGTCCTCCACCTCATGCGAGAGGCACAGGGGGAGCAGGGTTACCCGCTCAGCCGCCATGCTGTCAAGGCCAGGGTCTGAAGATTGGGGTGGAGGGTGAGTCCATCCTCTTGCGTGAGAAGGTCCGGGAGGAGCGGCTGCCGCTTTGGTGGTTGGAGTGACAGGCGCCTGAGAAGTGGGAACCATGCCTGGCGGGGCCAGTGGGGGGCCACCAGAATGGCTCGTGCTCTGTCGGTGATGATGCGTTGTATGGTCATGGAGATCAGGGGGATGGGGGGAAAGGCATACACTAGCGACCATTCCCCCCATGACTCTGCAAATGCATCCGCTGATTGTCTGCGATGGGATGGCCTCTTGGAGCAGAAGTGTTTGCACTTGGTGTTCTGCTCGGTGGCGAACAGGTCTATCTCTGGATGGCCCCACGTTTTGAAGAGGGATAAGGCGATTTCCGTCTTGAGGGACCATTCGTGGGGATATAGCTGCCGGCTGAGCTTGTCCGCCAGCTGATTCTCCGTTCCAGGCAGGTATGAGGCCTGGAGAAAGCAGCCTTTGGAGACTGCGAAGGCCCAGATCCTGAGGGCTTCCCTGCATAGGACTCGGGAGCCCGTTCCACCCTGTTTGTTCACGTAGAACATTGCTACCTGACTGTCCGTCTGGATAAGGATGGCTTTGCCTCTGATTATTTTATTTATTTATTTATTTATTTATTTATTTATTTTTCTTATATACCGCACTCTTTAGCATCAGCGCGGTTTACATGGAACCATAATTAACAATAACAGTTTTACATAGAACAGGGAAGAAAAACTTGGATAACTTAGGGAGAAATGCACAAAATTATTTACATATATAACAATGAGTTTTGTGAATATCTTATGATAAATCTATGGATATGCATTAGGACTAGAGGATGGGTGTGTCTATGGTGTATTAGGATTGATTTGGTAGTATTGTATAAATAAGTGGTGCTTGAGTGCTTTCCTGAATTGCATGAGATCAGAGATTGATCGGATTTCTGGAGGCAGTGTATTAGGTTCTGAAAAGCGCTCAAGGCGTAACGAATGGCTCTGAGTTCCAGAAGGTTGATGTGATGCTGCATCTCCCGCTCTGTCCACGCACCCTGGGTCCGGAGTTGCAGACAATGTGCCCCCCATCCCACCGGAGAGGCGTCGGTGGTGATGGTCACTTGGTGAGGTGTGTGTGCGAGGGGTCTCCCATGTGAGAGGTTGCCCCGCCGAGTCCACCACAGAATTGAGTTGCGGACAGCTTGGTTCATTGGTACGTGCGTGTTCAGAGGCTGGGAGTGCTGCGACCAGTGTGCTCGCAGATGCCACTGCAGATGGCGCATGTGGAGTTTCGCTAGCGGGACCGTTTGGGTGGCCGCTGCCATGTGGCCAAGGAGTTGTAGTAGCTTCCGGGCGGGTGGGGTTTTGGTTGTGGCAGATGTGCATTGCCAAATCCCGAATGGATCTCCTTCGTAGTTGCGGGAGGAAGGCTTTTGCTTCGTTGGTATCTATTAGCGCCCCGATGAATTCCAGTTGTTGCGAGGGGTGCAGGTGGGATTTTTGGTAGTTCACCAAGAAGCCCAGTGCGGATAGTAGGGCAATGGTGGAGTGAGTCGCCCTCTCTGTTTCTTCGGGGGAGGGTGATGTGATCAGCCAATCTTCTAGGTAGGGAAACAGGCAGATTCCCTGCTTGCGGAGATGCGCTGCTACCGCAGCTATGCACTTTGTGAATACCCTCGGAGCTGGGGACAATCCGAACGGGAGGACCTTGTACTGGAAGTGTCTCCCATCGCCTGAAAACGCAGGTACTGGCGGTGTCCTGGGTGGATCGGGATGTGCGTGTATGCGTCCAGCAGATCCAATGATGTCATCCACTCCCTGGCCTGAATGAGTGGTAGAATGGACCCGAGGGAGTGCATTCGGAATTTTTCTTTGGTGATGAAGAGGTTGAGAGCTCGGAGGTCGAGGATAGAGCGCATGTCTCCGGATTTCTTTGGGACTAGAAAGTACCTTGAGTAGAAACCAGAAGATTGCTCCGAGGTTGGCACAGGCTCGATGGCATTGGAGGAGAGAAGGGAGAGAATCTCCTTTTCCAGGGCAATGGAGGAGGGATCCGGTGCCCTGCAGGGTGGGACTCCGTGTTGCACTGGGGGAGAAAGGAACTTCAAGCGATATCCATCCTTGATGATAGCCAGCACCCATTTGTCCGAGGGTGATGGACTGCCAAGCGGAGAGAAATAGGGTGAGGCGTCCCCCAGTGGGAGTCTTGTCCAAGAGCTGATTGTCAAAAGCTTGGTTAGATTAAACCGGGCCGGGTTGCTGGCTTTTCTGTGGCTTTCTATCTCTCTGTCGAGGTTTTTGCCGGTAAGACTGTTGCGACGGCTGTTGCTTGTATCGGGGTTGCCATTTTTGGTAAGAGCCGTATTGACGCTTAGAAGAATTGTAGTAGTTATGCTTCTGGTGGTAAGAGTTCTTGCGCCCGGTGCGGTTCAAAGCCCTCGTCCGACAATGTTTTCAATGTGGTACAGCGATCCTTTAAGGCGTTAACGGTGTCCGTGGACAGTGTCTCCAAAGAGGGACTCTCCAGTGCAGGGAGCATCCGCTATGCGATCATGGGTGTCCTCTCGTAGGCCGGGAAGCCCTGAGCCACGCCATGCGGCGGGCGGTAATGGAAGAGGCGGCCGTGCGGGCTGCTGTGTCAAAAGCGTCAAAAAGCCGCCCGTACCTGGTGCTTCGTGCATTCTTGAAGGTCAAGGATGAGGTCGGCACCATCATGCTGAGTTCCCTGAGTCGGCATAGGGATTGTAGCTTTAAGCTTCTCTAGGAGTGAGTCCAGGTAAAGGGCCTGTTGCAGTTGGTGGGCCGAAATCCTGGCACTGAGCATGGCTCCTTGAAAGACCCTTTTTCCGGTGTCGTCTAGCGACTTGAGGTCTTTTCCCGGGGGACAGTTGGCGTTAGGACGTGTGGACTTAGTCCTTTTTAGAGCTGACTCCACCACAATGGATTGGTGCGGGAGCTGAGTCTTGTCGAATCCGGGTGCGGTTTGGACTTGGTACTTGTTGTCGAGTTTCCTTGACACTGCTGGCCCAGAAGAGGGGTTCTTCCAAAGGGTGACGAGTTCTCAAGCAGTAATGGGTACACCGGGACGGTTGCCAGAGGTTTCGGTGCTTCAAGGAACTTGCGTGCCGCCTGCGTCTCGGGGCGTTGGTCGGAGGCTTCAGAGGTGCTCGGGAGACTGAGCGTGTAAGCCAACTTCTGCAGGAATTTGTGGTACGAAAGGTCCTCTGGACTGGAGGGGCATGTTTCTGCCGACGGTCCAGGGATGGAATCCAAAGCCCCTGGAGAGGGATCCTCGGGTGGAGGTTCTGTTCCTGCTACAGTGGCAGTCACGGGTGTTGTAGAATGGTTGTCATTGGGGGCGACCGTGGCAGGCTGGAAGATGGGCGTTGGGATAGGTGCTGCCAGGTTGTTTGCTGGCTGTGTCTGCGCCCATTGTTGAAGTAGAGAAGACAGCAATGAGAGGAATTTAGGGTTCTGGATGCATCCCTCTGCAGCGGGTGCTGGGTGCTCTTGTAGATCGTGTTCCTCATATGCAGCCTCGGGGGAGGACCCGAAGTCGAGCAGTTGCTGTGGGGAGAGTGCAGCGTGGCTGTCATAGGAAGCCCTAGAGGAAGGTGAAGAGCTGGACTCACTGTACTGCCGTCTGCCCCTGGAGCGGCGTGTGGAATCGCGTCCGGAGGAGCTGCTCCTGCGGGTCCTCTTGGTGTGTCTTCGTTGGTGGTGCGTGCTTGCACGGTGCCTCCGCGCGGAAGACCGTCGGTGCTTCAGCGCGGAGGAAGATTGACGTCGGCGCCTGCTGCGGCTGGAAGCGGATCGCTGTCCGGATGAAGACCGCTGTCGGCGCCTGCTCTCTCGGCGCGGAGAAGAGCTCCTTCTTCTTCTTCTTTTGCTTCTGTGTCCGCGCCGGTGCCCGTGCCTGATCGTCGACGTCATAGAGAGCGCGTCACGATGGGCGGAGCTAGGGGCGGGAGCAGCAGGATCCAAGATGGCCGCCCCCATCGCGTCCACATGTTCGCTGGCTCCCGGGGTGTCCTGAGATCGGGGTCCGCAGACAGAGCCCGGGAGAAGGGAGGCTGAACCCGCAGCGTCAAGGCAAGAAGCGGAGGCCGGTGGAGGCGCGCTCGGGGCAGCAGCCGAGAGTAGTGCTTCAGCCTGGCCCAGGATCGCAAGGAGGTCGCGGCAGGGAGCGGAGGCCAGCAGGGGCACGCCCGAGGCCGGAGCAGGTACTTAGCTGGACGCCGGAGGCAGGGGCAGAAGAGCCTTGACGAGGTGAGGGTGCAGGAAACAACTCCCTGAGCAGGTTTTCCCTTGTTTTCTTGCTCTGGGGGACATCCTAGCACAGTGAGAGCAGCCGTCTACTTTGTGTGCGATGCCGAGGCAACGGATGCAGCAGGGGTGAGAATCCGAAGCGTTCATCTTGCGGGAGCATGCAGGGCACTTCTTGAAGCCTGGTTTGGGCATTTTGGATAAAATAAAATAAAATAAAATAAAATAAAATGATGAGAGAGTGTAGGTCCGTCTTGCTGGCAAGGCGGAAGAAGTGAAAGTGGCTGGCTAGGGGCGGTCCGGGGGCTGGGCCAGGTGGAGGGGAGGGGGCTCAACCCAGGAGGCAAACGCCTTCTGGGCTAGAGAGAGTACTCCGTCCACGGCGCCGTCGGATGACGTCACCATGTGTGGCTGACTTCATCCTGCTTGTCCTAGGAGAACCTGGATATTCTTCCACTGCAGAATTTCGAGACCGAACGAAACAGACTGCCCCTGCTGGCAGGTGAACTCACTGCATCCTCCAATTCACTCCTCTACAAAATCCCAACCCACTTTCCCTTGCAGTCAGGATCAGGCTTTACAATGCAGAACTGTCAAGTTACCCAGTTCCAGGAGGGAGACTCTGGCTAGTTCTGATTTTAAATTCACATCCTAAAGGGGAAGAGTGGCCTAGTGGTTAGGACACAGTATTTCAGGCTGGAGGTTCACGTCCCACCTGGGGACAGCAATCTCAGGCTGGAGGGACTGGGGTTTCTAGTCCTATAGGCATTCCTTGTGGTCTTGGGCAAGCCACTTAACCCTCCATTGCCTCAGGTACACATAGATTGTGAGCCCTTTGGGAACAAGGGAATGTATCCAGTACCTGTTTGTAGTGATTACATAATGTGAACCAAATTGATTGAAGGATAAGGCAGTATAGAAAACTGGTTAAATAAAATAAACAAATAAAGTAGTATGGCCATTGTAATCCCTTATTCTCTCCATTGAAACCAGTGCTGCAGATCCCATAATGCATCAGGATTGGTTGTCGGAGATCTAGGACTGGCCTTAAATCTCCCTCCTGGAACTGGGTAACATGGCAGCTCTACAAATGGATACCCAGATCAGCTTTTCCACCAGGTAGATCCAACTGCTCACAAAAATTTATTGGGTGCAACAAGGCGGTTTACAGCACTGCATATGTCTAATAGCGCTATAGAAATAACAAGTGGTAGTGGTTTAATAGAAAGAAAATAGACAGGGGATGTGAAGAAGCTAATCACAAGTGCAAACATACATAGATAGTAGCTCGTTTTGTGGACTCCCACTCCAGCCGAAGCTTCATGGATTCCCAATCTTGAGTGTATAGGTCTGTTTTCAGTGCAGCTTTGAATCTTTCCTCTAAATGCTGGAAGAAGAGTATTCCAAAGGGAGGGACCCTAGAATGAAAAGGAAGCATGCTGGAAGAAGAGTATTCCAAAGGGAGGGACCCTAGAATGAAAAGGAAGCTTGCCTGGGAAGGTGGGGGAAGAACCAGCGGTACACATATTGAGACTGGAGGCATCTGATTGATTGTTGATTCAACAAATATTAGGTTGGAGAGGTGGACTTGGTAATCCTGTATGCAGGACTGTATGTGTGATGACTAAGGCCTTGAAGTGGATTCCAAAACAGATTGGAAACCAATGGAGGTCTCGTAGCCCAGAGGTGATGTGATCAAACTTACTAGTGCTTGTCAACAGTCTAGAAGCACTGTTCTGAAGTAGTTGCAATCAATGCAATGGCAATTACTTTAGACTTTCCTTCTGTTGTCTAATGGTTAGAGCAGCAGACTGAGAACCAGAGAAACCAGATCTGAATCCCATTGCTGCTCTTTGTGATCTTGGGCAAGTCACTTAACTTTCCTTTGCCTTATGTAACCTCCCTTCTGTGTGGTCCAGGCAGCTGCCCTACCAGCTGCTTCACAGACAAGGGAGAGCACCAGCCCAAGAGCCTTTCTGCAGTCTGTCAGTCTTGTGCTCATTAAATTTACTATCGGGATTCTTTGATGGGGACCAGTAACTGCCCTTGGCACTTGACACACTCACACCTCTTCCCTTCTTAAATAACAGACCAGAATTAGTGTTCTGGACCAAGGGTTTACTCAAAAGATTTTAGGATCACTGAACAATAACATTTGGCAGAAGCAGCAAACAAGAACTATGTTACAAGCAGTTAAGGCTTTCTTCTTAGTCGAAAATGGTTACACATAAATTACTCCCTTCTCTCGTTAGCGTAGTTACTCACCTGTAACAGGTGTTCTCCAGGAGCAGCAGGAATCAGTCCTCACTTATGGGTGACGTCGGCGCCGACGGAGCCCTCGCGGAGCAATTTTCCCCAGCTTTCAAAGAAAGCCTTTGGGAATTGCAGCGCGCATGCGCGGTCGTCTTCCCGCCCGAGGGTGCCATCTTAGCCAGTCAGATGACATAGCTAAAAAAGACAGCATAAAAATATTTGCAAAACATAAGCAGACGATTGCAACTCCAAGGGGAGGAGGGAGGGTAGTGAGGACTGATTCCTGCTGCTCCTGGAGAACACCTGTTACAGGTGAGTAACTACGCTTTCTCCAGGACCAAGCAGGAAGTCAGTCCTCACTTATGGGACTCCCAAGCTCAAGGCTACCGGAGACCCTAAGCACAAAAATGAGCTCCCTCTAGCTCAGCAGCACAGAAGGATAGAATCTTCGCTGAATTATCACCCACCGGTAGCCCACATCCGGGATGGAGGGTAGGAGTTGCTCAGACCTCAAAGAGATTACGGAGGACTGCCTGTCCGAAAGCACTGTCCCTACGGGACTCCCTCTCGAGACAGTAATGGACCGCAAAAGTCTGGCTCGAAGACCAAGTAGCGGCCCGGCAGATGTCTGCCAGCGGAACAGAGCGGAGGTAAGCCACTGACGTGGCCTTTGCCCGAACGCAATGAGCCGTGACTCGACTTTCTAAGGAGAGTCCGGCTGCCCCATAAGCCCAAGAGATACAGTCCGCAACCCAGATGGACAGAGTACGCTTGGAGACCGGGAGCCCCAATTTATTGGGGTCAAAAGACACAAAAAGCTGAGCAGCTTTACGGTGCTCCCGCGTACGGTCAAGGTAGAAGTTCAATGCCCTTCTACAGTCCAGGGTATGGAGGACCGTCTCAGCTCGGCTGGAGTGTGGTCTGGGAAAGAAGGTTGGAAGTACCACCTCCTGATTGATGTGAAAAGGGGAGACCACTTTAGGCAGAAATTTTGGGTGAGTCCGTAGGACTACCCTATTCTTGTAGAACCTAGTGTAAGGGGGATCAGACACGAGGGCCTGCAATTCACTTACGCGTCTAGCGGAAGTGAGGGCTATCAAGAACAGTGTTTTCCAAGACAGAAAACGGAGAGAGAACAGGTAGCCATAGGTTCAAAAGGCGGACAGGTGATCCGCTGCAAAACCACATTCAGGTCCCAGTCAGGCGCTGGCGGGCGCAGAGGTGGTTTAAGTAGAAGGAGACCTCGGAGAAACCTCGCTACGAGAGGGTCATTGGAGAGAGGTCTGCCGTCCACCGGCACATGATGTGCTGAAAGAGCACTGAGGTGAACTTTGACGGAGTTGGACTTAAGTCCCAGATTAGAGAGGTGGAGCAAGTACTGCAAGATCACCGGCACCGGGCAGGAGAAGGGATCCTGAGACTGTTGGGTACACCAGACTGCAAAGCGACGCCATTTAAGGGCGTAGCATTTGCGGGTAGAAGGCCGTCGCGAAGCCAAGACGACCTCCTCCACCTCCGCCGGCAGGAGAAGGGGAGCAAGGACTACCCTCTCAGCAGCCAGGCCATGAGGTTGAGAGACCTGAGGTTGGGGTGCAGGAGGGACCCCTGATCCTGAGTGAGGAGATCCGGTTGCACCCCCAGAGGGATTGGATCCTCCACCGCCAGTTGCAGCAGGAGCGGAAACCACGGCTGCCTGGGCCAGCGAGGGGCCACCAGGATCATGAAGGCTTTGTCTCGGAGAACCTTGAAAAGAGTCCGAGAGACCAGCGGGATGGGAGGGAAAGCGTACAGAAGGCTCCCCGACCACGAGATCAGAAAGGCGTCCGCCGCCACCCGAAGGGGGTGTGGCCGACGAGAGCAGAAGCGAGGAAGCTGCCGGTTGTGAGGACTGGCAAAGAGATCCACCGTGGGGAGACCCCACTTGAGGAAGAGCTTCTGAACTACCAAGGGATCCAGACGCCACTCGTGCGGCTGGAGGACCCTGCTGAGTTTGTCTGCAAGGCAATTTTCTTGGCCCGGGAGATAAACTGCCTTGAGGAGAATGCCGTGACTGACGGCCCAAGAGCAGAGCCTCTGTGCCTCCCGGCAGAGGAGGAAGGAGCCCGTGCCCCCCTGCTTGTTCACGTAGAACATGGCAACTTGATTGTCCGTCTGGACAAGGACGGACTGTTGGGAAGTCAGGTGGGAGAAGGCCTTGAGAGCCAGGCGGATCGCCCTGAGCTCCAGGAAGTTGATCTGCTGAGCAGACTCCCACGTGGTCCAGAGGCCCTGAGTACGTGCCTCTTGGCAATGTGCTCCCCAGCCCAGGAGGGATGCATCGGTGGTCAGCACCCGGGTCGGCTGAGGTGACTGGAAAGGCATTCCGAATATCAGGTTCGGCTGCCGGAGCCACCACCGGAGAGACGAGACCAGCGGCTCGGAAACGCGCACTAGGTCTGCTAGGCCGCCCGTGGCTTGTCGCCACTGCTGGCGGAGACACCATTGAGCAGACCGCATATTCAGGCGGGCATTGGGGGTCACATGGACGGTGGAAGCCATATGGCCGAGCAGTCTCAGGAAGCGCCTGGCGGAGACCAGGGGCTGGCTGCGAAAGCGGTCGGCTAGGTCCATGAGCCGCTGAGCCCTGTCGAGCGGTAGGTACGCTCGCGCCTGAGGAGTGTGCAGCCTTGCGCCGATGAACTCGAGATCCTGTGAGGGGAGCAAAGTGGACTTTGCGAAGTTTATGACAAAGCCCAAGTGCTGCAGCAGAGTCACCGTGCGGCACGTGGCGTTGGTGACCTCCTGAGCGGACGCTGCTCTGATGAGCCAGTCGTCGAGGTACGGAAAGACATAGAGGCCGTGAAGCCGGAGATGGGCCGCCACGACCGCGAGACATTTTGTGAAGACTCGCGGTGCGGAGGACAGGCCAAAGGGCAGTACTCGGTACTGGTAATGATTTCCTGCCACCACAAACCTTAGGTATTGGCGGTGGCTTGGGTGGATGAGGATGTGCGTGTAGGCATCCTTTAGATCCAAGGAGCATAGCCAATCTCCCTGCTGGAGGTAGGGCAGAAGGATTCCAAGGGTACGCATTTTGAACTTCTCCCGCACAAGGAACTTGTTGAGGTTGCGCAAGTCCAGGATGGGTCTGAGGCCCCCTGTTCTCTTTGGTATCAGAAAATACCTTGAATAAAAGCCTTGACCTCTCAGGTGGTGTGGCACCGGTTCCACCGCCTGTTCCTGCAGAAGACCTGCTAACTCCTGAAGGAGCAACTCCCTGTGCAGAGGGGGGCGCGGAGGTTCTCCCGGAAAATAGGAGGGAGGGACCTGATGGAAGTGGAGAAGATAGCCTTCTCGCACGACCTGAAGCACCCAGGCATCTGCGGTGATGCTGGACCACCTGTGGGCGAAGTGAACCAGCCGGCCTCCGGTGCTGGGAGGAACCAGCGGGGGGGGAGAGGCTATGCTTAGCGAGTCAAAAGCCCCCACCCTGCTGAGCAGGGGCTGGTGGTGCAGGCTTGGGGGCTTGCTGCCTACGGGACCCGTTACCCCGTCCCTTGGCCTGCTGGCCCTGTTGGGGAGCTGCAGGGGCCTGATAATGGGGGTATTGTTTGTAGGCAGCCGCCTTCCTCGGGTAAAAGGACTTTTTCCCCGAGCCCTTCTTTTTCTGGGAAGGGGCGGAGGTCTTCCTAGAAAGCCTGGTCCGGGTGAGAGTCTCAGTCTCAATTTGCGCAGCCTTTTCCGCCATGGGCTTGCCAAAGAGGTTTTCGCCTCGGCAGGGGACATCGACCAACTTGTCCTGCACCCAGGGCTCAAGGTCTGACGACTGAAGCCAAGCCTGTCGGCGGGCACCGATGCCGACTGCGGCCACTCGAGCCGAGGCTTCAAAGCCATCATAGGCTGCTCGGGACATGAACTTTGAGCATTCCCGAATGCCAGTGGACAAGGCTAGGAACCTCCGCAAGGGCTCCTCGGAGAGACCAGCGGAGAATCCGGCTAGCTCTTTAGCCAGATCCCGGAGATACATGCCCATGTATAGCTGGTAAGTCTGGACACGACATGCGAGCATAGAGCCCTGGAAGCACTTCTTGCCAAGGCCATCCAGGTTACGGGCCTCCCTGCCAGGAGGCACCGAGGAGTGCATCTTCTGGCTCTTAAGACGATGCATGGCCGATTCCACTACCATGGAATGGTGTGGCAGCTCTGCCTTTTGAAAGCCAGGGCTCTTGCGGACTCGATAGATAGAATCGACCCGCTTGCTTAGGACCGGCGAGGAGGCCGGACTCTCCCACATGCGGAAGAGTAGTCGTTCCAGCATAGGAGGAACCGGCACAGTAAAGTGTTCCCTCGCGGGAGAGTCATACTGGAGGGCGTCGAGCTCTTCGGCTCGAGGCTCCTCCTCGGGATCCGCAGGGAAGGCCAAAGCCTTGGCCATATCCCTAACGAAGTCCGAGAACCGGGCATCCTCCGGGGGGGACTGCTTCCGAGGCTCGGACTCCGGTGAGTCCGATGGGACACACCGAGTCCGGAAAGAATCAGGTGACTCTTCCTCCTCCGACTCCCAGACCGACTCCGACGAGGACTCGGTGGGGTCGGCCCGGGCAGGGTGCGGCGCCAGCCGCCCCGACGCCGAGGGAGTCGGCGTCGGCGACCTCGGTCCCGAACGGGAGGCCGAGGGCGACCTCGACCGAGGATCGACTCGAGTTCTCATCGACTCGAGGATCGGCTCGGTCTCCGGGGTCGACTTGGACGTCGACGTCCCGGCGGTCGGGGCAGCGACGGCAGCGAAGCCAGCGAGCAGTGCCCTCTGCTGGTCCATGAAGGCAGACAGTCTGCTCTCCAAGGCCGTCAACCTGAGTCCGAGCTCAGGTGACCCAGCAGCCCCCGACTCGGGCCCCGACGGCGTCGGGCCCGACGTCGGCTGTCGCGGAGGCGAGTCCAGAAGGACCACAGGACTTACCCGGGCAGGCATCTCCGACTCCAGGCGAGGTCGCTTCGGGACGTGTTCCTTCTCCAAGGACCCGGGGCGGCTGTCGGGGCTATGCGACCTGGCCCTCGCGGAACCAGGAGCGTCCACCGACGCCGCCCTCGCGGGTTTTTCCTTCCGACGATGGTCCCGGAGGGAGAACCCCGGTCGGAGGAGCTCCGGCGACGGTCCGAGCTGGAGCCTTTCGACACGGAGGCCTCCGACGAGGTCCGGGTACGGCTGGGGTCAGCGAAGATTCTCTCACGCTGATGCCGCCGACTTCTCAACGCCTTTGAGGACAGTTTGCTGCAGGGCCCACAGATCAGCTCCTCATGATCCGGGCCCAGGCAGCGGAGGCAAAAGTCGTGTGTGTCGGTTAGTGACATATTTCGGTCACACCGACCACACCGCTTAAACCCACTGGCAGCCATCGGGGGAAAAAGGGCCCCTGCGAGGTCAAAGGACCGGGCTGCCAGGGAAAACGAAAACGAAAGCTGACTAAGTCAGGAAAACCGAAAAAAGTGAGAGGACTCGAGACCGGCGTCGCGAGTCCGGGCGGGAAAACGATCGGCGTCGAACCGAAAGAAAAAAGGATAAAATAAAGAAGAAAATCAACTTTTTCGCGGGGACAAGACGGGGACGTCTGTAGGGCTCCGCGGAAAAAAGAAGACTGGCTAAGATGGCACCCTCGGGCGGGAAGACGACCGCGCATGCGCGCTGCAATTCCCAAAGGCTTTCTTTGAAAGCTGGGGAAAATTGCTCCGCGAGGGCTCCGTCGGCGCCGACGTCACCCATAAGTGAGGACTGACTTCCTGCTTGGTCCTGGAGAAAGGTATGTTAACATGCTCCCTTCAATTACCCTTTATCTTAAGCTGAACAGTTAGTCCACTCCTCACCACTCCTGCACCTTTGCTACTTAGTTTGGTTTGCCTGAGTAGGAACCACTCTCTCCTGTTCTAATATGCTTTCCATAGTGTACTGAAGCTTGGTGGGTGATGCAGATACAGGTCCCTGAAAGTGTGCAGGGCTCACTCCTAGATCCGGTGTATGATGAGTGCTTGGGTTTCTTTCTTCCTGAGAGCAGGTGGCTCCTGGCTCTGATGGACTAGAAGGTTGAGCTTTTGGTACATTTCTTGGAACCTCTCTCCTTTACCTTTGGAGGCTATGACTTTCCCTACTCTTAACACAGGCAGAGCTACTCTCCTTCTGAGACAGTGGGGTGCTGGCAGCTTTTGTACAGACATCAACCCTCTGCTCTCTTCCCCTATGCTGCTGCTCTGAGCTGTTGCTCCCTCTAGATGGTGTAAGGGGCTATGTGCCAAAGACACCTGCCAAAGAGCAGACATCCTTGTTCCCTTCTGGTGCAGTGGCTGTGCACCCAAGACAGAGTTCTGTCTTTGAGAGTGGTTTATATACAGGGCCGGCCCGTCCATTGAGCGAGAATGTTTTTTGCACAGGGCCCCGCGTTTCAGGGGGCCCCGCGCAAAAAACATTCTGATCCAAAAGTAAAATGAAAAAAATTTTTTAAAAAGCTGTCTGCTGCCGCTTCCGGGGCCGCCGCGGCAGAATCGAGTGTGCCGCGGGGCCCCCCCTGTGCCCGGCAGAGCCTGCCCTCCCCTGTATCACCTCTCTTTCAGCTGCAGTCAGTCACACGCGCCGGCTTTCAGAGCGCGAGGGGAGAGTTTCTCCCTCGCTGCTCTGTTAAGCCCGCGGGGGCTGATGGGAACTCCCAGCAGCCCCGCGGGCTTAACCGAGCCGCGAAAGGGAAACTAGTCCCGTCGGGCTCGGAAAGCCGGCGCGTGTGACTGACTGCAGCTGAAAGAGAGGTGATACAGGGGAGGGCAGGCTCTGCCGGGCACAGGAGGGGCCCTGCGGCACACTCGATTCTGCCGCGGTGGCCCCGGAAGCGGCAGCAGACAGCTTTTTTTTATTTTAAATTTTCCCTGGGCTGGGCTGGGCTGGGGGGGGTTAGGAGTGGTGATGGTGATGGGTGATGGGCGCTGGGGGGGGGTAGGAGTGGTGATGGGCGCTGGGGGGGGCTAGGAGTGGTGCTGGGTGCTGGGGGGCTAGGAGTGGTGATGGGCTATGGGGGGCTTAAACTAAAAATTGGGTGATGGGGGATTAGGACTGGAAATGGGCTGGTGGGATTAGGACTGGGAGTGGGCTGATGGGGAGGTTAGGACTGGTAATGGGCTATGGGGGGCTTAAACAAAAAATTTGGTGATGGGGGATTAGGACTGGAAATGGGCTGGTGGGATGATGACTGGGAGTGGGCTAAGGGGGGCGAGTACAGGTAATGTGCTGGGGGGGTTGCTAGGACTGGAAAGGGGCTGAGTGTAAGGGGGCTTGAACTGCAGATAGCTGATGGGGACGGGGCTTCGAATGGAAATGGGCTGAGGGGAAGTGGGGGGCTTGAACTGCAAATAGCTGATGGGGACGGGGCTTGGAATGGAAATGGGCTGAGGGGAAGTGGGGGGCTTGAACTGCAAATAGCTGATGGGGAGGGGGACTTGGAATGGAAATGGGCTGAGTGGAAGGGGGCTTGAACTGCAAATAGCTGATGGGAAGGGGGGCTTGGAATGGGCTCTTAGGGGAGGGAGCTAGGACAGGAAATGGGCTGATGGAGGGGCTAGGATAGGACTGGGAATTGGGTGTTGGGGGGAGCTAAGATTGGAAATGGGCTGTGGTGGGGGCTTGGATTGAAATGGACTCATGGAGGGGCTAGAACTGGAAGTAGGCTCATGGGGGGCTTGGATTAGAAATGGGCTGAGTGGAGGGGAGCTAGGATTTAACATGGGCTGATGGTGGGGCTAGGAAAGGACTAGAAATGGGCTGATGGGAGGCTGGTATTGGAAATGAGCTGATGAAGGGACTCGGATAGGACTGGAAATGGATGGGGGAGCTAGGACTGGAAATGGACTGATGGGGGGCCAGGACTGGAAATGGGCTGATGTGGGGACTAGAAGGGAGCGGATACTGGGTGGGGCTGGAACTAAAAGGGAGCTGATGTTGGGGGAGATTAGAAGGGGATGGGGCTGGGAGAGTGAAATGGAGAGGGGAAAAATATTTTGTGTGGGAGGGAAGAAAAATGTAGAATTGGCCGGGTATTGGGAGACTAAGTGGGGATTGAGGATGGAGGGGTAAAATTTGAGTGGATGAAATAGGAATGAGGAAAGAGCAAAAGGAGAAAGATTATTATGTTAAAGCAGATGTAGAGAGAGAATGGAAAAAAACTAGAAGAGAAGAAAGGACAAATGGACAGCAGACGATGGAGAGATAGCAGAAGACACAAATAAACCAGAAAAAAGTGGCTGGAACAATTGCAACTGAAAAAAAATGCACAGAAGGTACAAAGATATCTCTTTATTTTGAATTTATTAACTGGAATATGTCAGCTCTGGGAAATGTGCATCATTAATGTCTGTGCTTTGTTTAGTACAAGAGGAAATTAATTTATAGTTTTATTTCTACATTGTTGTTGTACATTCCAAGTTTGGCTTTTAGGGTTCCCAGTTTAATTATTGTCTTCCTGTTTTTAAATTGTGATTCCTTGTTTGGTGATGGTCTATGTTCTGCATGTGTAACTGAGCTGAGGTATTCTGTTTATGTGATTCCTATTTGACATTGTCACTTGTTCTCTTTCCCCAGTAGGTCATGTATTGTTATTCTCTGAAATGTATTGGTTTAATATTTGCAGTGTTGCCTTTTGATAGGTAGGGTATGGTGCTTTATGAGTCCTGGTAGTGCTGTTAGGATACAGTGGGTTTGCTATGGGTTCTAAATGGGCAGTGTTTGTAGTAGTTCCTAATGTGCCTGGCGGTTGGCACTGGATTATAGTAATGTAGAAATCTTTGTCTGTCTTTATCCATACACTCATGAAGAGGCATGTTTACTAAAAGTTAGTGTATGGTAACATTATGCAAATAGTTATGCAAATGAGGCCCCGCACCGAGTCTCCGCACATGGCCCCGCACCCCCCTTGGGCCGCCCCTGTTTATATATGACTTGAATTTTCCCTCACAAAGGAATCTTCCCCCAGCACAGTATGACTGGCAGCAAGAACCTCCTCTGTTCTGGAAAATGTTGGGCTTTTTCTAGCATTCATTTATTAATTTAGTAGGGACAGTAGATGGTGCTGCTGCTGACATAACAACATCCAAGCAGTCTCTACATTTAGATACAAATTTAGATTGTATGCCTTCTGGAGACAGGAAAATACCTACTGTACCTGAATGTAGCTTGCCTTGCGCTACCACTGAAAAAGGCTTCAGCTAAATCTAAAATCCCTTCTTCTTTTCTCACTATCTTGGAATTGTTGCAGAACAAATCCACCATCATAAGATCCTTTAGTTCTTTGTTGGCTCCTTCTTCCAAGACCTAGACCCTTATGGATTTAGGGGCCTACTCGCTCATGGCTGGGTGCTCTTCCCCGAGGCTCAGCACAGCTCAGAAGGGGATGAAGAAGAAAGGACAAGAGAACACACTCTTGTTTTGTTAAATACACGTCTCCCTTGACACCTCTCCATGGAGAAAGTTTTGACCTCTGCTCCTTCAGCACTGATATCACACCTCTGGAAACCCCGCAGGAAGGGGAAACTGGTTTACTCTAGGTGTTAAAAAAACAGGATTTGCCGTCTTGGTGGAAGCAACAAGCCTGGAAGCTGCATGTTTTGTGTGCTGCAGTCCAAAGAGAGGCGGCATCTTAAAAGTTCATTAAACCCAAGAGAGTGTCTGTCTTGGAAACATTTAGAGGAAACCCACCAATCCATGACAGTAAGTAGAAGAGGTAGTTCAAGAGGTGCAATAAAAGGGCGCTCGATGAAGAATTTACATCCCATCAGTCTGCCTCTAGCCCTCCAACCCATCTCTTCAAGAAGCTCTTAAGAACTGACGTACCAGTCCCAGAAAAACCACACAACATTCCATATGCTGGCAAACTTCACTTTTCTAGTGTCTTTTTTTGTCTCCTTCCATAGCTAGAAAACATGGAAGACCTTTGCTGTTTACTACTTGGGTTCCATCCAGCTCTCTTCGGTGTACTGTCCTCCCACTTGCAACTGTGTGTTTGTCCAAGGATGGGTTGACTTAAGCAGAGACTCTTCCAGTTGCAGCTGTCAGTTGGTCCATCTCACTGTACCAGGCAGCTCCTGTCCGCACACCTCTCTGACAGCTGCTCAGCTGGAAACTTTTTCTTATAGTTATTCACCACTGAAATCTGAGCTATCTGCAGGTCAACATGATCCAGGATAACTCTACGAGGAGCTTCCAGTCCGGTTTTTGTTTTTTTTCTCCTGCATTCTGCAATTTGTAGTTTTGTCCTCTGCTGTTGGAGAACTTGTCACAGCATCAGTGGTTTACAATTCAAGAGCGTAAAACTTTTGAAATGAAGATAAGACACTTTCAGTCGGACCACACAGGACTTAATAATGATATGAGCTATTACATTATAAACTATAAATATTTATAGCCTTCATCTCCTTTCTGATCAGCTATTCATCCCCCCCTCCCCCCCCACACACACACACACCCTTCCCCTGACACTGAATGGAATGCTTTGGTGATCTGCTTATATACATATTACAGTATTGTCATCTGTTGTTCATACTATCCTGAATTGAAGAGGGCTTTAAGCTTCAAAAACTAGTCCAAAATGTATTAAGTTAGTCCAATAAAAAGATATCACCTTACTTTCTTTTTTGACTTCTTTTTTGACTTCTCTTTTGATTTAACTAGTTTTGTTCTGACATAGGAGTCTAGCAGGTGACAGCAGAAAAAGATCAGAATGGTCCATCTAGTCACCCAGCAAGGTGCTTGAGGTTGTAACTGTCTGTCTGTACAGTCTGCCCCCTATGGGCCAGATTCTAGAAGGGGAATAGCCCCCGGGCAGTATTCTGTTTGACTCCCCCGCTGCATGCACAGAGCTGCTGTGCGTGCATTGGGGGACATAGGTGGGACCCCCAGACATACAGGGCTGATTCCATTGACGGCCCTGTACATCTAGGTGTCACCAGGGGGACAGCCTGGTTATTCCACCTCAGAGGCCGCCCCCTACGGGAGCATGACGGCCCACCACCAGAGATGTATCCCCACCGCCCAATCTGGGCTTTGGCAGTCCCCGCCAGGGTTCGGGCGGCAGGGTAAATGCTAGGGCACTGCGGGCACACATGGGCCTGCGGGGTGGACATCCTGCAGGCCATGCGGGGGCGCTCCGGCCCATCCTCAGGTCCGATTCTGTATGTTGTGGGAATGTTTTACTCCCACATTACAGAATCGGGTCCAAATAGGCCCGTCCTGCTCGGTGCTGCCTGGATGGCCAGATGTGCCCCTTCCTGAATCGGGCTCCACGTCTTCTTAAGAAATGCAGAGATCATTGCAGTGTTTTGAGCTGAAAGGTTGAATGCTTTGCGTTCCTTCCTTTGGCCTTTTAGGGATCCTCTATGCATATCCCGCTCCTTCTTAAATTCCATCACCATTGCTGCCTCTACCATGCTCTCCCTCAGGTTTCCTGCCACCCTTTCTGTGAAGAAACGTTCCCGAAGTTGCTCCAGAGTCTATCTTCTTACATCTTCATATCATAAGCCCTTATTCTACAACTTCCTTTCCTCTAGAAAATGTTTACATTTGTGCATTAATACCTTTCAAGTGTTTAAACACGTGCAACATATCTCACCATCCCTCCTCTCTTCAGGAAATGTCTCAGTACAGAAGCTTCAGAAAAGACAACCAGCTCACCCTTTCTAAGTTTGGTTCTTTCACAGTCCAACTTTCTAAAATAGGCTTTATTCTTCGTGCCTGCATTTGGATTGTAGGCCGTCATTGTTATAAGAACTATACAGGTACTGGAAGGGAAGATTGTGTGTGTTATACTTGTTAAACTCATTTGATTGTTACTATTTTATGATGGGGGTATTATTGTTTTAAGTTATTGATGGGGAATATTCAGACATGCAAACTTCCTAAATAGCACTACCATGGTTAGTGGTGCTGAATATCCCTTTTTTGCGGTCTCTAAGCGCCATGACGCTAGCCAGCTAATGTTGGGGATTCTCGGGGCGGAGTGGAGGTGGCTCCCAGGGATAACCGGCTGGCGGTGATATTTAGCTGCTAACCAGTTAGGCACTTTAATGGCTGTCCTAACTTTAGCTTCTTTAGCTAACCAGTCAGTGACAAAAATGACAGGTTAGCTAATTCACTACCCAACCAACCCAGATATTCAAGGCCGGTGACCAGATAGGACCCTGGCATTGAATATCTGGCTTTGCAGTTATCCATCTGATCAAGTTTCTAAGATTGGAGAGTTATGATCGTGGAAGTTTCCCTGAAGAAGCCGTTAATTCGGTGAAACTGTGATTTATGGTGCTCCCATATATTTTGGTGGAAAGCCGCACGGATCTTATTGAATACTTGTGCGATTGCCTCTATGTCTCAGATTTCTCTTCTTGATATTTTTTGATCGAGCCCAAGGGATTTTACACTACATGGGACGATTTATGGTTATCTTTTAAGGATTGTAACCATGAGGAGGTGTTAAGAGAAGAGTAGGATCTTTGAATATATATTTTTATTCTCTACGGTTTTGCAACGCTCCATTTTCTGAGGCTGTGACATCATGTAGACTTGTTCACAGGTTCCGGGGGAGAATCACCATAATCGATGGTTAGACCTGTATATGAATTTGAGTGTTATTGTAGGACAGCTGAATACAGCTGAGTATTGTCAAATTGCAGTAACTCAGATTAGAGTGGCTCAGTGGTTGGGACAGGTTACCTCAGACCGGAAGGCCGGGGGTTCAATTCCCGCATGGGGACAAGCAACCTCAGGCCGGAGGGACTGGGGTCTCTAGTCCCATGGCCACTCCTTGTGGCCTTGGGCAAGCCACATAACCCTCCATTGCCTCAGGTACACTTAGATTGTGAGCCCTTCGGGGACAAGGGAATAAAAAGTACCTGTTAGTATACATGTAAACCACACTGATTCTAAAGAGAGCGGTATAAAAAAGAAAGAAATACAATAAATAAATAAAATAAAAATAATCTGCAGAATGGTTGAGTATAGCTAATGAAACATTTATGTTATTGTAAAGTAGGTAATTGTGTGGAAACCTTAATATATTTATGGTTGTATAATTACAGTGCAATATTGTGATATCATGTTTTTGTGATATAAGTAGAATAAGAGGTATTAGTAATGTGTGATATGTATGGATTTTGATAATGTTGTTAAATTATATTTTCATAAGACACTGTTAATTTTGTAATATGTGTATTTGATATATAATATGTGGAATATGGTTTTCATTTGATGTTTTAAAAAAAATTAAATTAGTTAAGTATATTTCTTTTTTGCATTGTTGTTTGATTGAATATCTGTGTTCAGTGTTCAGCGGTGACAGGTGGCCACTTTAACCGTGCTAGCCTCCATCACTGAACATCCCTCCCTTGTTTTTATGTAATGATTATAGATGTATTGTTGTAACCCACAGAGGACAGTGGATAGATGGGAGATAAATTTGATAGGTGGAAAGATTTGTTTATTTCTTTATCTATTTTATTGCTGTATCTTCCTCTAATGCCGATACGACCCCCTTCTTGTAGCTCCCATCAGACTCTACATAATCAAACTGCTTGACCTTGCTCTGCAACACCTTGTTACCTTTCCTCTTGCATTTCCCCTTACACCCCAAAATCCACTCAGCGAGCAAGCTGCTGTTCTCCACGCCTTCTCCACCATTGCCAGATCTCAACTTCATGCCTTTGCTGCGCCCATAGTCTGGAATAGTTTCCCTGAACACATACATTGTGTCCCCTCTCTTGCTGGATTCAAATCCAACCTGAAAACACACCTCTTCGAGGTCACCTTTGAAATTAAAGCTTACTTGGTTCACACATGGCCTCCAAGAGATACCTAGTAGGCTTCACTTCATGCAAATGGTGTCACTGCTTTAATTTGTCTGGTCTGTGTTTCTTGTCTGTTTGTCTGTCTTATTAGATTTTAAGCGTCAAGAAGCAAAACCTGTTTACTATATGTGCCTGTAAAATGCTGTGTTCACCTGGTATCACTATGCAAATGCTAATAAAAATAATAGGAATTTCCAAAACGTATTATTTGGGTCTCATTTATTGGATGGGGGGGGGGAGCGCTTGGTACCTGTCCAGAAACTGCCCCAGATGAGTCAATTGACTTATGGATGCAATCCTGTCCCAGGATAGTGAGACTTTGCGGTCCCACGTTTCTTCATGTAACTAGAATTGCAACACCCTGCATGCTATGAGATGAAACTGGGGCCGTCTGGGATACCTTGCAACCCATACTAATGCAGTCCAACCTAGAGCTTGGGGTTGTACAATGAGGCCTGCATGGACAGGGACACTTTTAGACCCAGAAAAGTGCTTCTTGCATAATTTAATAAAAAGAATGTAATACAGGGCATCATATTGCAGACAAAATGCTAATTGCACTAATTGTTTTATCTGCTACCAATATGCTTGAATTATTATTAGAGTCAGGTCTCAAACTTTCCTGTTGTAGACCAGTTTCATCATTCTTTTGAACTGAGCACAGGATCCCATAATGCAACAGGTTAATTATTTGTGGGAAAAATGCTGGAAAAAAGTTCAAAACATATGCCATCTACCTTCCACAGTGAGGACTTGGGAACTTTATGATTTGGAAGGTCTTAAGCAGATTTGGAAGGTCTTAAGGGAGATGAATGGTCTTCCCTGCATCTAACAATTCCTTTGAAAAGGCATTTAGGACTCGCCTTTGCTGAGCGGTCTACTGCACACACATGAGTTGACGGGGAAAGTCGCTGGGTGTCAAATCTGTGACTAGCAGAGATGTCACAGCATTGTGCTTTTAAAAAAAGACCAAGAACCAGACGCCTGCAGCATGAGATCAGGAATGAGCAATGGAATAAAATGACAGGCCCAGCGTTCACACTGCTCCAAAGATGTCAACTTACCCATTTAAAGGAGGGAAGTCTCTTGACCAATCCTGCTTTTATAGCTTATATCCTAAAGCAGTGAGGTATTAGTAGTCCCCAATTCTACCCATTGAAATGTAGCTCTGCAGATTCCATAATGCAACAGGATAGGGTTGTCAGAAACCCAGGACTGACCCGAAATCTCAGGCAACATGGCAGCTCTGCTGTTCTGTACTGCACAGCTCCATGAGTCCCTCATCTAAAAATACAGCATTGGTGAAGGAACACGGTGAGATGAACCTAAAGTGGCTTTCAAAATGCATAATAATGTTGTGATTAGCCTGCTGAGTGGAACAGGAACATGCGGCTTATCTAAGGTAAGCAGATCCTGGTAGCGTGAAACTCTCTTTGCAGCATCACATCGAGTACAGGGCAGCTCAGGCTTTTGTCTTAGGGCCAAGTAAGGATGGTGTCAGGTCAGCATTTCCCACTAGGCAGAAGCTTAGAGGCGCCAGGCTGAAAAGAACATATCCAACTGCAGCAACGTCCCATTGGACCCACTTGCAAGGTGTAGGAGCCTGCGGATCAGCAGCATTGGACTGTAAAATGGACTTGCTGCCTACCCCTGCTTCTTTAAAGCGGAGAGGGAAGGGGGTCTGGAAAGGAAAGTGTCAGAAGGATGGGGGAGGAAGCAGTACCCCTTTTTCTCTCTGGAATTTTAGGAGATCGCCTTCAGATGAGGCTTCAGAATTAATAGATGTGCTTTCATCCCACCCCATGCTTCGGAAATACTGTAGCTACGGAAGAGTCATATGTTTGGATCTGACTGGAGCTCTACACAAATGCAAATTCTGATTATGACTCAAGTAACAATACTGGTAGACCGCTTCTAATCAGTGGTGGCCTTTGACTTAAGAGAAGCCTTCAGGCCCCGCATTCCCGCCAAGCTGCGAGGGAGTCCTGTAGCACTGCTGTGGTCAGAGGGAGGTGCTACGATATCGTAGAACATAAGATATGCCATACTGGGTCAGACCAAGGTCCATCAAGCCCAGTATTCTGTTTCCAACAGTGGCCAATCTAGGTCATATGTACCTAGCAGTTTCCCCAAGGGACACAGGTTCCACAATGCTTGTATTGGTTCAAGCATTGATATCCTGGGTCCCTTCTTAATAATGGTTTATGGACCTTTCCTCCAGGAACTTGTCCAAACCTTTTTTAAACCCAGCAACACTAACAGCCTTTACTACATCCTCCGGTAACAAATTCCAGAGTTTGATTACACGTTGAGTGAAAAAATATTTTCTTTTACAGGTATTAGTCTTAAATAGTTTACCCTGTAGCTTCATTGCATGTCCCCTAGTCTTTCTATATTCTGATAAGGTAAACAATCGATCTACGTTTACCCGTTCCACTCCGTTCATTAATTTATAGACTTCTATCATATCTCCCCTCAACGGTCTCTTTTCCAGGTTAAAGAGCCCTAACCTTTTTAGCCTTTCTTCATAGGAGTATCCTTCCATCCCCTTTACCATTTTGGTGGCTCTTCTCTGAACCTTTTCTAAAATCGCTATATCCTTTTTAAGATACGGTGACCAGAATTGCACACAATATTCAAGGTGCGGTCTCACCATGAAACGATATAGAGGCATTATAATATCTTTTGTTTTATTTTCTATTCCTTTCCTTATCATACCTAGCATTCTATTTGTTCTCTTGGCCGCCGCTGCACACTGGGCTGAGGGTTTTAACATGGTATCCACAATGACGCCTAAATCTTTTTCCTGGGTTGTAGTTCCTAATGTGGAACCTTGCATCGTGTAACCATAGTTTGGGTTGTTCTTCCCTAGGTGCATAACCTTGCACTTGTCCACATTAAATTTCATCTGCCATTTTGATGCCCAGTCTTCCAATTTATCAAGATCCTCTTGCAATTTTCCACAATCCTCTTGGGTTTTAACAACTTTAAATAGTTTTGTGTCATCTGCAAATTTGTTAACCTCACTCGTTATTCCACTTTCCAGGTCATTTATGAATATGTCAAAAAGCAGCGGACCCAGCACAGATCCCTGGGGTACACCACTATTCACCTTTCTCCATTGGGAAAATTGGCCATTTAGCCCTACCCTCTGCTTTCTATCTTTTTTAACTTTACCTCAAGGGTCATCCCTTTCTGCATTAATGTTTAATATCTATATGCAGCCCATCTGCGCATTGATCTGTTCCTTCAACATCCAATGTCTAGCCTATGCGGATGACATCCTGATGTATGCTCCTTTCAAGACCCACCAGCCAGACTTCACACCAATAGTATGATGTTTTGAAGCCGTGGCGAACTGGCTCCTCACACAAAACCTACGTATAAACCATAACAAAACAGATGTCTTGTTCGTCACAAGGAACTCAAGCTTCAAACCACCATCTTCACTTCAAGTCAATAAGATGGAACTGAAGGCACAATCCACAATCCGATATCTAGGTATTACGCTAGATCAGCGGCTCGACATGTCAGCGCACATCAACAACGCCACCAAAGCAATATACCATAAGATCTGATCACTTCGACATCTCCGCCCATTACTTGACTTCTCCGATTACCGTTCAGTCTTCCAAGCCTTGGTAATCCCACATCTAGACTTTGCCAATATCATCCTACATGGGCTCCCACAATCAACACTGAACCCTCTCCGTCTGGCCATGAATTCAGCTGCGAGAGTTCTCGTAGGATTATCATGCTCCAACCACATAATGCCAGTCTTGAAGAGCCTACACTGGTTACCTCTACAGGCCAGAACCCTCTATAAAGCTCTAGTCATGACATTCAAGGCCTCAAGGATCCAACCCCTCTCGCCCATTAGTAATCTTATACATGCCACTCCAGCTAATAGAACCAGGAGGCCCTCTTCTTTGAACACCATTGATCTTCCAAGATTGTTGACGAAATGCTCTAAAACAACAGCCTCCAGAGCTTTCTCCCTTTTCGCACCCAGAGCCTGGAATGCCCTCCCACCTGAAATCAGAACCATCACAAACTTAACATCATTTAGGAAAGCTCTTAAATACCACCTGTTTCTAATATATTATTCGGAATCTACACCCAGTGAGCACTGTTCTCCAGGCGACTCCATTTCTAGGACCCCTTCAGAAAATGGTTAACCGACATGTTCCCTTACACTCACCATGCCCTGTTTTTACCCCTTTTGATACTCAGTACTGCACTCGTAATGTAATGTATTTACTACAACCATGTTAATTTAATGACCATACCATGTATATAGTTCCCCCAGTTATCTCCATGTTTAGTCAACGTTGTTCATTGTGTTTGTTTTGTTGTTCATATGTACACCGCACTGATTATAAGAGCGCGGTATATAAGAAATGAAAATAAATAAATAAATAACCAGCTCCTGATCCACAATAGTACACTGCCTCCTATCCCATGACTCTTTAGTTTTGCAAAAAGTCTCTCATGAGGGACCTTGTCAAAGGCTTTCTGAAAGTCCAGATACACAATATCAACCGACTCACCTTTGTCCACCTGATTATTCACTCCTTCAAAAAAACATAACAGATTAGTAAGACAAGATCTTCCTTGTCTAAAGCCATGTTGGCTGTCTCCCATTAGGTCATGACTATCTACATGCTGAGTAATTTTATTCTTTATGATGGTTTCTACCATTTTTCCCGGTACTGACGTCAGGCTCAGCGGTATGTAGTTTCCTGGATCACCCCTGGAACCCTTTTTAAAAATTGGTGTTACATTGGCGATCCTCCAATCTTCAGGTATTAGAGATGATTTTAATGATAGTTCACAGATTACTAATAGTAGGTCTGCAATCTCATATTTCAGTTCTTTCAACACCCTTGGATGTATACCATCCGGCCCAGGTGATTTGCTACTCTTCAGTTTATCTAATAGTTGTAATACATCTTCCCGATGTATCGACATTTCCTTCAATTCTTCCACACCTTTAAATACCACTTCAGTCATGGGTAACATCCCTACATCTTCCTCAGTAAAGACCGAAGCAAAGAATTCATTCAGTCTCTCCGCTATCGCCTTGTCGCCTCTTAGTGCTCCTTTAACCCCTTTATCATCTAAAGGACCAACTGACTCTCTCACAGGTTTTTTGCTACGAATGTACTTGAAAAGGTCTTTACTTCACGTTTTTGCTTCCGCAGCAAGCTTCTTCTCAAATTCTCCCTTTGCCTGCCTTATCAATGCCTTGCATTTGACTTGCCAGTGCTTGTGCTGTTTCCAGGTTTCGTCATTTGGCTCTTTTTTTCCATTTCCTGAAAGATGCTTTTTTGGCAACAACAGCCTCTCTGACCTCACCTTTAAACCATGCTGGCAGTTTTTTGGACTTCCTTCCACTTTTCTTAAAGTGTGGAATACAGCTGGTCTGGGCTTCCAAGATAGTATTTTTCAACAACAGCCAAGCCTGATGTACGTCTTTAACCTTTGCAACTGCTCCTTTTAGTTTTTTCTTAACTGTTTTCCTCATTTTATCATAGTCTCCCTTTCGAAAGTTAAAAGGTAGTACTGTGGATTTCCTTATTATTCCTCCTCCACTAATTAAATCAAAGGCAATCATGCTATGATCACTATTGCCAAGTGGCCCCAACAACCTTATCTCTTGCACTAGATCTGGTGTTCCACTAAGGACTAGGTCCAATATGGCTTCCCCTCTGGTCGGTTCATGAAGCAGCTGCTCCAAGAAGCAGTCATTTATTTCATCTAGGAACTTTATCTCCCTAGCATGTCCTGACGTGACACTGACCCAGTCGATACCGGGGTAGTTGAAATCACCCATTATTATTACTGTGCTGTAACTTTTGTTAGCTTCCTTGATTTCTTTGAACATTTCATCATCCATTTGGTCATTCTGGCCAGGCGGTCGATAGTACACCCCCACTGCCATCGCCTTCCCCCTTTTACATGGAATTTCAATCCATATAGATTCTACAGCAGATTTTGTTTCCTGCAAAACTTTAATCCTTTATGACTCAATGCCCTCTCTAACATAGAGAGCAACCCCTCCACCAATTTGATCAGCTCTATCATTACGATATAGTTTGTACCCAGGTATCACAGTGTCCCACTGGTTGTCCTCCTTCCACCATGTCTCTGATATTCCAATCATATATAACCTTTCATTTAGTGCTATATATTCTAACTTTCCCATCTTATTTTTTAGACTTCTAGCATTTGCATACAAGCATTTTAGAGAATGTATTTTATTCATATTAATTTGGCTATTGTTAGACATGGGTAATTTGGGATCTTTAAGCTCTGTCTGCTCCACACTTGAGGGCATTTGGGCTAGTTTACTCTTTTGTGGAACCTCTCTGCTTTTGGTAGTATCCTTCAAAGATACATTCTTCCGAACCATCCACTCTTGGGCGACTGTCGGCTTTCCCCTAATATCTAGTTTAAAAGCTGCTCTATCTCCTTTTTAAAGGTTAATGCCAGCAGCCTGGTTCCATCCCGGTTAAGGTGAAGCCCATCCCTTCGGAAGAGCCCCTCCTTTCCACAGAATGTTCCCCAGTTCCTAACAAATCCAAAACCCTCATCTCTGCACCATTGTCTCATCCACGCATTGAGACTCCGGAGCTCTGCCTGCCTTTTGGGTCCTGCACGTGGAACAGGAAGCATTTTGGAGAACGCTACCCTGGAAGTTCTGGATTTCAACTTCCTACCTAAAAGCCTAAATTTAGCCTCCAGAACCTCCCTACCACATTTTCCTATGTCATTGGTACCGACATGTACCAAGACAGCAGACTCCTCCCCAGCACTATCTAAGACCTTATCTAGGTGGCGCGTGAGGTCCGCTACCTTCGCACCAGGCAGGCATGTTACCAGGCAATCCTCACGTCCACCAGCCACCCAGCTATCTACATGCCTAATGATCGAATCACCAACTATAACGGCTGTCCTAACCCTTCCCTCATGGGCACATGGCCCTGGAGAAACTTCCTCGGTGCGAGAGGGTTTTACATCACCTGGAGGACAGGTCCTAGTTACAGGATCACTTCCTGCCACACCAGGGTGATGTTCTCCTGTCACGTGACCTCTCTCTTCCATGGCAACAAGGATGCTGCCAGACTGGAGGTGGGACTTCAGGACTATATCCCTGTAGGTCTCGTCTATGTACCTCTCTGTCTGTCTTATGCTTTCCAAGTCTGCTACTTTAGCCTCTAGAGAACGGACTCGTTCCCTGAGAGCAAAGAGCTCCTTGCACCTAGTGCACACGTAAGACCTCTCGCCAACTGGGAGAAAATCGTACATGTGACACTCAATGCAAAAGACTGAAAAGCCCCCATCCCGCTGCAGGACTGCTGTCTGCATCTTAGTTTTAAGTTTGTGTTTAGATCTAAGTTGTTTACTTACTAAGGGTTGCTATGGATATTTATAGTAATAAAACTGTACCTAATACGTGTAATATACTTTGTTCACCTGAAGCTTAACTAATCTCAGGTCCTTAGGGTATGATTGATTTGGGTAACGAGCTTCACCTGAGAGCACCTCTTGCCTTTTAAGATGTGTAAGTACCTATAAAGCTACGATTATCCCAGGGGAGGGAGGGAAATAACATTTATTAAAAGAGGGCTGCTACACAGTACCCTGTCTTGTGCTGCTGAGGTAAGCTATATTCTGATTTGATTTAAATTATAGCTCTTAGCTGCTGCTAGGCTCTAACTTCTTATGAAATTTAAACTACAGGCTCTCTGCTGGGTTCTAAATTTAACCAGAAAGCTCTCTTCTGTGTTATAAATTTAAATTAAAAGTACTTTGCTGTTACTAGGCCCTGAGTGACTATTAAATTTAAACTACAAGCTCTCTGCTGGGTATGAAATGTAACCAGAAAGTTCTCCTCTGTGTTTTAAATTTAAACTTAAACTGCTGCTACTAGGCCCTGACTGATTTAACAAAAGATAGTGGGTTCACAGATTATTTAGCTTTAATACAAAGAATTCCTTTTAGAAAATTACCAGAAGTATATACTCACAGTTGCAGATCTCTCTCCAGAAGTAACAGTCCCTTTTTCTAGTCCTTCCTGTACTGGCTGCAACGCAACTGGAGGATCCCCACGCAGCTTGGCAGCAACGTTTTTCAGGACCCCTTAAAGACTTTTATAATATTCAAAAGCACTTATCTGATTACTAGTATCTGCTAACCGGATAAATGTTACTGAGAGTGATATTCAGCCAGTGCCTCTAGCCTTTTTCTCTTTTTTTTTTCTGTGTCCTGAGGACCTCCTGTAATGTTTTGCATACCCCCAGGGCCATGGACCACAGCTTAGGAACCACTGTTCTAAAAATTGAAATTCCCCAATGTTATGTATCACACTTTTTGCAAAGGCCAGGTTTAACCTTCAGAGAATGCTGGCAGCAGCATCTCGGACATGGTTTCTGGGATGAGGTCCTGAGAGATCTCAGTCTATTCACAAAAATACTTCACACACAGTTTATTTATGAGTGTTTAGCTGAGATCTTTCCAGTAGGTGTTCAAGGACTCACAATCTAAGTTTGTACCTGAGGCTGCAGAGGGTTAAGTGACTTGCCCAAGGTCACAAGGATTACTAGTGGAATTTGAACCCTGGTCTTTCTGGTCCCAGGCTGCTGCCCTAAGCGCTAGGGCTCTCCTCCAGTTTTATTCCAAACCAGCAAAAATGGATGTTACTGAAGGGGAAAAACATGCAAAAGAGTACACAGACAGTCCACAATCTAGAAGATATGGTCTGTAGCTTTGCACAGTCTAGTCCTTCACAGAAATATATAGTTCAGTGGTTCCCAAACCTGTCATGGGGGCTCCCCAGCCAGTTGGGTTGGAATTCATTACCGGAGGATGTAGTAAAAGCTGTTAGTGGAGCTGGGTTTAAAAAAGGTTTGGACAAGTTCCTAGAGGAAAGATCCATAAACCATTATTAAAGGGGACCCGGGATATCACTGCTTGACCCAATACAAGCATTTTGGAACCTGTGTCTTTTGGGGAGACTGCTAGGTACTTGTGACCTAGATTGGCCACTGTTGGAAACAGATACTGGGCTTGATGAACCTGGTCTGACCCAGTTTGGCATATCTTATGTTCAGGATGTCTGCAATGAATATGGAGGAGGTAGATTTGCATGCAGTGGAGGCGGTGTATGCAAATATCTCTCATGAATATTCATAGTGGATATCCTGAAAACCTGACTGGCTGGGGAGCCTCCAGGACAGGTTTGGGAACCACTGATATAGCTCAAGGATCAAATCCACATACATAACTTCTCAAACCTTCTGAGTAAATCAGTGGTTCTCAATGCAAGCAGTGCATGCAGATCTATCTCATGCATATTCATTGTGGATATCCTGAAAACCTGGCTGGCCTGGGGGTCCCAGAGAACTGGGTTGAGAACCACTGGAGTAAACTATCAGAAAGTTAAACTCCCGAGGGCTTCCTTTGAATCTTGCCTCGAGTCCTTCTTAGAAATTCCTAAATCCTCTTCTCCCAAGACAATAAATAATCTTAGTGTAGGGCAGTGGTTCTCAATCCATTCTTCAGGATACACCCATCCAGTTGGGTTTTCAGGATATACACAATGAATATTCATGAGCTAGATTTGAATGTACTACCTCCTTGGTATGCAAATCTCGCTCATGCATATTCAATCTCAGAGTTGGATGCTGATGTTTAAGACTGTAAATAGTTATGTTTTGGGCACATATTGAGAAATAATTACACCTTCCAGATAATTTCTTCAACATATCTCAAAAAATAGCCAACCTTTCACACACAAATGATTTAGGAACTTCAGAAATCTACCACATATGTAACATCACTCTTTCTGCATCTTTTCCAAAGAATCCCAAAGAGTTTTTCAACTTCTTTCTCATATGCCATTAAAAAATTGACTCCCCCGAACACCCCATCAAATGACCCAACATGGGTCTGTGTTTCGTTCTTCACTGCAGCAGGGCTCCAAACACTGGAGTAAGGAAACTTGTCCAAAGAAAGGTGATAGTGAACATTCACGTCATACAGGTTCTTGACCAAGAACCTGCCCAACGTTGTACCACGTGACTTCTAATAAAAATAAAAAAAAAGGCACCTGCCATAGACCAGCAGAAACACGTGAGGGAAAAGTGCCGAGTACTGGGAAGCATGCAATGTCTGCATACACGAGATAACACATTCTGTACTCCGCCACCGCCGGAGACTGCACGTACGCTGAGCCCAACTGAAAAAGAATATTCTGTTTGTTTTCAGGGATTTTGCAGTCCTTGCGAGTTGAAGCTACACCTGAATGCGTAAGGAAATCTGAGCTCAGGGCGAGATGGGCTGTTTTATGTGGATAGTTTCAAGCAGTCTTGTGCTGTATTGTTCAAAGTCACATGTGCCCATCCTGCCCTCTCTGATTCTCCCTCTTCATTTTCTCCAGGAAGATCCTGTGCAGCTATAGTCTAATTCGATTTACAAACCAATTATTTTCTTTTCACTAGCTGGAATACTGAGCAATTGTGATTAAAGTTTCCGAATGTAGCTGTGAGTAGACCGGCTAAGGCTTGGAGTGCACCAGCTGCCTGTTTGGCTGGTTGGCGTTTTGGAAGCCAGAAGGAGTAGAGCATAGTGAAGAAACCGTTTATAAGGCAGCTAGATTTCCATGTGCGTTTATGTATGGAAAACAAGGTATTCAGGTCATTTATGCACAGAGCCTAGCTAGACGCTATATGGACCAATGGCGTGTACTTCCAGGGTGGGTGTGCATAGGGCGGAGACTGGGCAGGGCATAGGCATAATGCATATTTACAAGCATATCTTACAGACTAGACCTCGACGCGTGTCATTTATACCTGCTCTGGAACTAGTGTGAGCAACCATGATGATATCTGCACTAGTCTGCAACCACTTATGTTAGTGTTCTATAACACAAAATCCCTATGGATTTGAATTTATAGAATAGGCACCATTAACACACATATGTACACCTGTAAATGTAGATGCTACTTACAGAATTATCCTCTTGGTGACTGGTACAGTGGGCTGAGAACCAGGAACTCCAGAGTGCAAATCCCAATTCTCCCACGGATGCCCCATGTGATCCTGAGCAAGTCACTTAACCCTCCATTGCCTCTCGTGAGCTCTCCGGAGAAGGGAAATACCTGCAGTACCTGTCTGGAGCTTAGATTTAGAAAGGCAAGGAAGCAAAATGTATAATCTGAAAGCAAATTCAAGACCCTGAGCCTGAGATATTGTCAATAATGGAAGACAATCATTAGCAATGAATCTGCTGGAGAAAGGAGATTAGAGCAACCATGGTGCACAGAATGATCAGCCAATCGGAATAATATAGCCACCTCGGGGGGAGGGGGGCGAGGGGGCAGGATTCCTTTGTGCGATAACACAGCCTGGACCCTGGGCAATAAAAGCAGCTGCCTGGGAGAGACAATGACACTATGATACACTGGTAAGCCCTGGCCTACTGCCCCAGGCCACTCCTCATCTCACCTGCCAGGCTACCCCCTCCAATGGCTCTAGGTCTACAGCATTGCACCCCAAAGTAAATTAAGCAGAGACTAGGTGGGTCTCAAGTCTTTATCTATCATTGGACTCTGTGTTTCCATGAACTGACTGATTAAAGACATTGTCCAGTTCATAGGTCATGCTAGTGGTTACTGCTCGATCCCAAAGCCACAGTGCCCTCCGAGTTCCAGTATGAATGATAAAACAAAATCTGCCTGTGACATGGTGATTGTATGTATAATGTCATTTTAACTAGTCTCTCTTTTATTCCTAAGACACCATATTGACCTTTGTGTTACAGTCAAGCATACGCTGTAATTTACTCTACACACAAGTACGGTACTTTAAGATTTTGAGTATTTTTATTTCTTTGTAATTCGTATGACCCGGTCCCATTTGCTTGATCCTCCTTGAAGGGAAAGCACAGGCTCAGCTGAACCAGTTTAAAACTTGCTGCCTATGGGCTGATTCAGCTGTTCCATGCAAAGGCCTCAGACTAGTTTACACACTGGACCTTGGCTCCCAACAGCCCTTACCACTGGTTTCCACGATCCAAAAATTCTCCTGGAGGTAATCCAGATCGAGGTAAGACTGAAAAATGCAACTCCAGAAAAGTAGAAAGGAAATGACTCCATAGCAATGATCCTGAATAACAAAGTCAGTGGGGAAACGAGCATTCCTTCCTTCAGTCCATCTCGCTTAATGTCCTCAAGACCTACAAAGATGCCGTCTCTGTGAGCTGCTTCACAGACTAACCCAGTTTTTGAAGTATCACTCACCTAGATGCTTCTAGTCCTCTGCTGAGCTGCTTGCCAGGTTAAAAGCTCAACAAAGACATCAATCAGTCCCACCCCACCACTTCTGGTACTGCTCAGATAGTCACTGAGAACGAAAGCCTGATCGATGCTTTCCATTTCTACACTCAGCTGATCAATGTTTCATTAACGGGATTACTCTCTTTTCTTTATCATTAAAGGCTCAGCAGCTGGGTGCAACACACTTCGACTAGCTCTTACCGTGAAGAGCTGGACAACTGGAAAAAGAAAACAAAGGAACAAGATGAGAGGGGCTGGAGAAAAGGGGAGGGGAGCAGAAAGTGAGGTGCTTGGACTGACGGCTGTAAACACAATTCCTGTGACATAGTGCTGTAGAAAAGACCTGGTTTAAATTCCCAGACTTCGCTTCTGCCCTCAGGATGGATAGAGCCGAGGCGGAGTCTCTGGAGAGAAGGAAGTCTTAGCCATCACTCAACGGTGACACCTACCTGCCAGTCTCAGGGTAGGATCATATCAGATTCTGGAGGGAGCCTCAATCTATAGACCCTGGGCACGAACATTCACTATAACGACCAGATTAAGTGTGTCGGAGGAGAGGGTTATAAAAGAGAAAACTACCTAGGTAGTTGCAAATAAAGGCTCATTGTGCCATATCCAATCCCAGGTTCTGACCAAGCAAGCTTTATATTTACAGTTTCCCTAGCCCACGGCTACTGCACTCGAATGAACGCACACGGTGCCTTTAATAGAGGCAGATGATCTTACAAAAACGTTCCATTGGCTAACAACCAAAATGGCATACAGTAGAAATCCCCTACAGAAGCTCACACATATCAAACACTTTCAAAGGATGTAATTCAAAGTTTGACTTCATGAACGTCAAAGTCTGAGGTTGCAGTAAGCAGGAGCTGAAGGCTGTAGAGTTCCTCCTCCCATGGCATTGGGTGGTGAGCATATTGACATACATTTGCAGACGTCTAGAGCTTGAAGCTACAGGTAGTGGCTGGATTTAGGGCCCATGACTGTAGGATTCCAGAAGAAAGATGTAGTGCATAGCTCTTGGCTGAAGACTGTTTCAATGAGGAGCCTAAAATAAGTTGGAGGAGGGGATAGAAATAGGAGAAAAAATCCCCAGATAGTTGTGAACAAAGGCTCATGGAACCAAATCCCAGCACCAATTCCAACTGAGCTGACAAGCATAAAGGAAAAGGAGCAAATTATCAGGTACAAAAAAAAAAAAGGGTTGAATTATTGTGATTTCAGTAATGAAGAGAAAAGACAAATTGTGTTTTCTTTGGCTATGAGGCAAATAATTTCAGAAAAGAGATACTTGGGACAAAAACAAAATAAAAGGAAGTAGTTGTTGCTAGGTGGTCTGTGATTGGTAGACCACAGCGTGACCTGGATCTTATTATGAAGGAAGAGAGTTCACATCCCCCCTGCAGTCCAGGGTTTGTAAGTGATCATCAAGCTTACTGCAATGATGTACCCCATATAAATCCAGAACTATCAGAATGAAGAAAATAATAACTATATCCAAAAAAAACCTTCATTCCACCCATACTAAACTACAAGAATTTACAAAAAGCTTTATTTTTCAGGGAGAAAAGGATCTCAGTACCTGTGAGCCAATATATCCTGGCTAATCAATCTCGGCCAAGGATCAGCTCGATAACATCAGGGACAGATTACGCCAGTAGATTGTGTGAAAGATTTTGTGGTTATTTTTAATGTTCATAGTTGTTTCTTTATGAATGGAGTTTGGATGAGAACTGTTTTGGTTGGGTGTGTGAATTTTTGGGGAGGGGCGATTAGGATTGGCTGCTTGGGTTGATATTAGTGCGCATGTGGGGAAAGTTAAATGGCTTTTGTTTGTTGGCAGGAGGATGTGGGAGGGTACGGCCGGTGAGTGATTGTTTAGAACATGAGGTAGATATAACATGATGTAGGCCACTGGCGGTTTGTGACATAATGTGTCCAAGGGTATTTAGTATGGTCTGCGGGGAGAAATATTTGAAGTATCTGTAAAGGGAGGTTTGAGTTATTTTGTTGTATGTCACTTTGTTCCCTTGAGCAGATGAGAGTGGTCTGGATATTGAAGCAGATATGCCTGTTAACTTTGTTTATTTATTTATTTTATTTATTTAGACAGATTTGTATACCACCTTATCCTACAATCAAAGTGGTCACGTCACAATTGGAGGGTTACATTTAACATGAGGGTACTTAATGACATTATACATTGCACTTATAGGTCTAGTTGGGGTGGCTATTGAGATGGTGGAGCTAATTGCATTGAGGTAGTTGCATTACTGTCCGTGTGGAGTTTGTTGGTTGTCCGTTTGTTCATAGATTTCTGTGAAGAGCAGGGTTTTGAGGGCCTTGCAGAAGTCTTTGGAATCATTCATGGCCCTCAGACCCATCGGGAGGGAGTTCCAGAGTGTGGACGCCAGTAGCAAAGGAGCTCTTCTTGAGGTTGCTTGTTTAGTTTTGTGATATCCTGCAGGTGTGCCGATCCTGTTGTCATTTGTTCCCCTGATGAAATGCTTTAGAGCATCCATTGTGGTGTTGGGGACAAGCTGCTGTGTTAAGATAAGTGCTTGTGCTTTAATCTTTTGCATTGGCACTCGGCGTGCAGAACTGATACCGTGCCTTGCAGAGCTGCGAATAAGGCCTATGCCTTACATGTTGTACAGAATGAGAGTTTGTGGTGCAGAGTTGTTATACTACAGTGCTCATGAATATATACTAAATGAGCCATGAGGGAAACATATGTTATATTAGTTGACAATTGATGTTGGATAAGTATGAAGGGCGTTTTTCAGGATCCCTGATGTTATGGAGCCGATCCTTGGCCAAGATTAGCCCACAGGTACTGAGATCCTTTTCTCCATGATAAATAAAGCTTTTTGTAAATCCTTGTAGCTTAGTATGGGTGGGATGAAGTTGCTTTGGATATGGATGCTGTAATGATGTAGGCAACAGTGGTATGATTCTTGCTGTGCACAGGACTCCGGTCATACCGGATTGGTCTACTGCCTGACTGAAAAGCGAAGCGGCCTGATATTTTGAATGATAATGAAGTCTCTTTGGTTCTGATGTTATTTTGCTCTTTTCCCATAGATGCAATGGAAGAAAAGCTTAAGTGATTCAGGCCCTTAATTTTGATATTTACAATGCAGTTTCTTACTGGGGGGGGAGGGGGCAATTTCTCCAAATGATTTAGTTTTGTACATACACAAAAAAACAGAGGAAATCTACCACAAGGGTGCAAAATCACAAAAAGCAGCAGCAGTCCCAAACATAAAACAGATAAAAGGACAGGCATTACTTCAAAAATATTCAATAATAACCATAAAGGAACATAAATAGCATAAATCATCAACATAAAAAACATAAATACATAAAGACTGCCTCAGTCATAAAAATCATACATATATATAAGAACCATATACATACTGTATATATAAAAATAAATCATAAAACACCCAAATGTTTCGGCACTACAACTGCATCAAGGGGCATTCAATTCTATAAGGTAAGACCAATATACTTAACAATAAATAAGAAGTATGATCCAAAAAGAACCATCCGAGATGAGTAGATACCCTGGGGGAAAGGAACGGAAAAGACACTCATGAGGCATAAAGTAAAAGGTAAAACTAACTTAGACATACACAGTGAAATTTAAAAATTAAAAACGAAAAAAATAAAAATGAAAAAAGTACAGCACACCTTCTTACAGGGGAGCACTCCAATCACAGGGACAGAACTATCCTGCCACACTATAGGTGTAAAAACCTTAAAGACAACAAAACCTTTCTTTAAGAACTAAACACAAAGCATCCCCATAAAACATAATAAAAAATGAATGTAAATATTTACAGGCACCCACAACAAAGGGCAACCAGTCTTCAAATTGAAATAAAAGGTCAGATGTTTTTTGTATTCGGCCAACACAAAGCTATGGTACACCATAAATACACAACATGCTCAAAAAAGGTAGAGTTGCAGAAAGGCAAAACAACAAAACTGGCATAAAAGTGCCCTGAAACTAAAATCCTACATGTAAAAGCAAATGAATATAAAAATAAATGAAAAGACCAGACAGCCTGCAACCATCTGGTGCACAAACAGGTAAGAAGGGGAAGAGAGCCTTTAAGATCCCAAAACAGTAAAGTATTAAAACTACTCAAAACTGCTGCCAAAAACTCCAAAAGGAATCCCAGAATACTTACCTGATCTTGTTCTGTCTTCTGTAAGCAGCAACAAACAGACTGATCGGGCAGCAGCTGCCATGTAAACCGGCTTTCCCGTGGTAAAGAAAGACAGTGTGCTGGAAAGGAGGCTACAGACCCCCAGTTCTATTGAAAAAATTAAAAACTTTAGAAATAACAATCCTTTCTTTAAAAAGGGCACTTATTTAAAAATAATTGTTATTTTAATAGTTTTTAGTGTATTTAGTTTCTGCCTCATGAGTGTCTTTTCCGATCCTCTCCCTTGGGGTGTCTATTCATCTCGGATGCTTCTTTTTAGACCATACTTCTTATTTATTGTTAACCATATTGATATCGCCTTAGAGAATTGTAGGCCCCTGATGCAGGTGTAGTGCTGAAACATGTTGGACGTTTTATGTTTCTTTATTTATATGTTTATGGTTCTTATGTATGTATGATTTTTATGATTGAGGCAATCTATATGTTTTTTTATGTTGATGATTTATGCGACCAAGGTCCATCAAGCCCAGTATCCTGTTTCCAAAAGTGGCAAATCTAGGTCACAAATACCTAGCAGTTTCCCCAAAAGACACAGGTTCCACAATGCTTGTATTGAGGCAAGCAGTGGATTTCCCAGGTCCCCTTTAATAATGGTTTATGGACCTTTCCTCCAGAAACTTGTCCAAGCCTTTTTTAAACTCTGCTATACTAACAGCTTTTACTACATCCTCCGGTAAAGAATTCCGGAGTTTGATTACACGTTAAGTGAAAAAAATATTTTCTCTTATTAGTCTTAAATATGTTACACTGTAGCTTCATTGCATGTCCCTTAGTCTTTCTTTATTTTGATGGTGTAAACAATCGATCTACGTTTACCCGTTCCACTCCATTCATTAATTTATAGACCTCTATCATAACTCCCCTCAGCCATCTCTTTTCCAAGTTGAAGAGCCCTAACCTTTTTAGCATCTCTTCATAGGTGTATCCTTCCATCTCCTTTACCATTTTGGTGTTTCCAATAATTTACTCATCACAGAGGTCAGACTAACTAGCCTGTAGTTTTCAACCTCATCCTTCCACTTCTGTCTAAGGGGACCACATTTGCCTTTCTCCAGTCCTTTGGGACCATTTCTGACCCTAAAGAAGCACTGAAAAAGTCAGTCAGTGTAGTTGCTAGAACATCCCCATGTTCTTTCAATCTTCTCGGATGTACCCATCCGGACCCATCACTTTGACTACTTTTAGTTTATCTAGTTCCTCATGAACACAGTCTTCTGAAAATAGTTCAAAATCCCTTCACTCCTATTCGTATTTGTGGGTGTTTTCTGAGGTCCTGGTCCTGGTTCTTCATTTGTGAACACAGAACAAAAATATTTTTTATGCAATTCTGGTTTATCCTTATCAGCGTCTACATATTCCTCCCCTTCATCCTTAAGTCTGACAATACCACTTTTGCAATTCCTCCTCTCACTAACATATCTGAAAAATGTCTTGTCCCCCATTTTATTGCATTGGCTATTTTTTGTATGTTTGCTTTCCTGACTATTTTCCTAGCTTCTCTAAGTTTTTCCAAATATTGATGCTTGTCTTCCTCTCTCTGTGATCCCTTGTATTTTATGGAGGCCACCTTCTTTTTCTTCACCTTTTCAGCTACTTCTTTTGAGAACCATAGTGGTATATGGTATGCATGCATACCAAGCAGGCATGTGGCAAGATTCTGTCTACTTTTATGCGATCTGCATGTATGGGCAGAACTGTGACAGGATTGCGATTTTCAAATTTATTTGCTAAATTATGCAAGAAGACACACAAAGGGATGATGACCAAAAAATGTAGTGGAAAGAGACAGAAATATTTACTAGCATATTGGGAACCACAGGTCTGATTAAGAGGAATTTCCAATCGCACCTTGACAAGTTGCTTATACATGATGTTAAATCTTATGAACTCCAGAAGGAGGTACTCTTTGGCACAATACAAGTATTACAGCAAGCATTATCAACAAATTTGAGAGACTGAGATCATTTATTTATATTCTCTTATATACCGCGCTATTCTGCATCAGTGTGGTTTACATTGAACAAACTGAAATTACATTGAACAGGGCATTATAACTTACAGGGAACATGGGCTATGGAGGGTTAAGTGGCTTGCCCAAGACCACAAGGAGCACCTGTGGGACTAGAAACCCTGGTCCTTCCAGCCCAAGGTTGCTGTCCTCTAGTGGGATTTGAACCCCCGACCTTCCGGCCTGAAGTACCTTACCCCAACCACTAGGCCACTCCTCCCTGACTTAGGAGTGAGGTTCATGGCTTTCATGAAGTATATGCAAAGCTAACCAATTTAGAGAAATTGCCCCAGGAATAATAAGACACAGTTTTTCCAACAGTACCCCTGAAGCAAGCAGCTTATAGCTGAAATGCTGAGGTTTGAGAGTACATGCTGAAATATCATGCCAAGTGGAATTTGCAGAGTGTAGGAACCGATGCTGGAGTTGGACCTGACAGCAGATAAATAATGCTCTATGTTTTCTGGAGAACGCTGCTATCAGTACTGCTTGTGGATTAAGTGGAGCTGCAGTGTTGATATCTTTCTTGAAGTGAACTGAGGACTAAAAGAATCCTATTGCTGCCCGGGAGTCAGATGATGACCTTTAAGGTGTACTTTGGGATCACAAGTCATACAGCACGTGGCAAAATCTTGTTGATGTCTCCTTGAGGTTCTCGGTTTATAAGCCTGCTTTATAAACCTTGGCCGCCTTGTGTTTGTTTTGTAAAAGTATGGTGAGATCACAGTTTTTTGTACCTTTATAAAATAGGCAGCTTTCTGAATATTTCACATAGCTGCCGTCTTCTGATAGTTTATAAGTGAAGCAGGTTTGCAGCGACCTGTTTGCAAAGAGGACTGCCCTCCGAAGAAAGCATTAATGTGTTCTGATGTGTCTGGGGCTACGCCGTTGTATGGTACAGAATTGTCAGAGAGGGCATAGGCTGGCTAAAGCGTATTTACCATCCAGGCTTGTTTAAATGTCTTGCTTAAATGATCAGCTTGTGCTAGGACCTGCTATATCACAACTCACTAGAGATACCATTTATCAAATCGCCCAGTACTAATATTTGTGCACAAAACAGAAGCGGTTTTATCTTGTAAATAAAATAAATATATCCCATTTCCATATGCTGTGTCTTTAGTAAACTATTTGCACACCAAAACTTAATTATTTTCAACTCTCCCCCAGTTCAAACAGCACCCTGTAGATTTCTTTCAGCTGGGCGGGGCTTCATCTGTATGGAAACCATCTGCTGTTTTGGGTCTATGTGACTTTAATTAGGGCTGTTTGCATTTAAGCTGTACAGAAGGAGTGTGGTGTATCGAGCACTGCTCAGGTCGACTGCACAGGAGAGACAAGGGGGCTGAGCTCTGTGGTCTACAGCTAATAGAGTGGGTTCTGATAGCCCTCCATCCAGGCTCTTCAAAATATCACCTTGACTTTCTTTGGCTCTGTGGCCTCCTGTATCAATGTTCTTTGTAGATCACCTTTCTTTTACGGTCATAAAGTAGCTTATTTCATGTGTGGAATAACTTGGCTGGCGATAAGAGGAGTGGTCTAGCTGTCAGCACATCAGGCTAAGAACCAAGGAAGCCGCGGTTCAAATCCCATTTCTTGCATTGACGTCCCCTGTTTCCTCACCTACGAACTTAGATTGCTTTGGTTCTTCACAGCCATCTTCCCTTTTTTTTGATGTAGTGCAAGATGAGTTATGCTCAGGCATACTAGGTATTTTCCTGTCCCTGCAAGATTTACAATCTAAGCTTATAGGGGGGGAGGGGGTGTTACTCTAAGCAATGGGGGGGGGGGAGGTGTTACTCCTTCACAGGTTCCTTTCTCTCATCTGATCTTAGAGAAAAGACGGACATGCCAGACTCAGATTCATCTTTCTCTTCTTCCTCTAATCCAGTTCCTGTGTATTAAGGACATGGAGGAGGGATATTCAGGGGCGGCGATTAGCGCTATTAAAGTGACTGGCCATTGCCACTTTAACTTGAACCTGGATATTCAATGCCAGGGTCATCTCTGGCTATTGGCACTGAATATACCTCTCCGTTAGACCACTGTCAACACGGATTCAGAGAATCCCATGGTGTGGAGACGCTACTTACCACCCTCTTCAACAATATACTTTATGCAATTGATAACATCCGTCAGGGAGTTAGAAACATAGAAACATGATGACAGAAAAAGACCACATGGCCTATCTAGTCTGTCCTTCCATAACAACAACTACAACAGTCCCCTTTTTTCCTTTAGAGATCCTCTGTGTTGGTCCCATGCTTTTTTGAATTCAGTTACTGTCCTCATCTCTACCACCTCCACTGGGAGACTATTCCATGGATCCACTACTCTTTCTGTAAAGAAATATTTCCGCATATCACTCCTGAATCTATCTCCCTTCACCCTCATCCCATGTCCCCATCGTAGAAGAACTTGCTTTCAATTGAAAGAGGCTCTCTCCTCCTGTACATTTATGTCACGGAGGTATTTAAACATTTCTATCATATCTCTTCTATCCCCGCCTTTCCTCTAAGGTGTACATATTAAGATCCTTAAGTCTGTCCTCATATGCTTTATAATGAAGCCCATTAATCATTTTAGTAGCAACCCTCTGCACCGACTCCATCCTGTTCACATCCTTTTGAAGGTGCGGTCTCCAGAATTGCACACTATACTCCAAATGAGGTCGCACCAAAGACTTATACAGAGGCATTATCGCCTCCTTTTTTCTGCTAGCCATTCCTCTCTGTATGCACCCAAGCATCCTTCTAGCTTTTGCCGTCGCCTTTTCTACCTGTTTAGCTACTTTAAGATCATCAGACACAACCACGCCTAGGTCCCGCTCTTCTTTAGTGGACAAAAGTACTTCACCTCCTATACTGTATTGCTCCCTTGGATTGCTGCAGCCCAAATGCATGACCTTACATTTTTTAACATTAAATCCCAGCTGCCAAATTCTAGACCATTCTTCAAGCTTAGCTAGATCCCTCCTCATGTTATCTACACCTTCCTGGGTGTCTACTCTATTGCAGATTTTGGTATCACCCGCAAAGAGGCAAACCTTACCCGACAGCCCTTCCGCTATATCACTAACAAAGATGTTAAAAAGAATCGGACCAAGGACATCCCTGGGGCACACCACTGGAAACATCCTTCTCCTCAGAGTGAGCTCCATTTACTTGTACTCTTTGTCGCCTCCCACCCAACCAATTTCTAACCCAAGCAGTAACTTTAGGGTCCATCCCTAGGGTGCTCAGTTTGTTTATAAGTCGCCTGTGAGGAACAGTGTCAAAGGCTTTACTGAAATCTAAATACACCACATCTAGAGCTCTCCCTTGGTCCAACTCCCTGGTCACCCAGTCAAAGAAATTAATCAGATTTGTCTGACAAGACCTGCCTCTGGTGAATCCATGCTGCCTTGGATCCTGTAATCCGCTGGACTCCAGAAACCTCACTATTTTCTCTTTCAGCAGCGTTTCCAATAATTTATTCACCACCGAAGTTAAACTAACCGGCCTGTAGTTTTCAACCACATCCTTACTTCCGCTTTTGTGTAAAGGCACCACATGAGCCTCTCTCCAGTCCTTTGGCACCACTCCCGACTCCAACGAGGCATTGAAAAGGTCAGTCAGTGGAGTTGCTAGAACGTTCCCAAGTTCCCTCAGTAATTCTAGGGTGTATCCCATCCGGTCCCATCGCTTTGTCTACTTTAAGTTGAGCTAGTTTCTCACGAACACAGTCTTCTGAAAATTGTTCAAGATGTCCCTCGCTTCTGTTCTTATTTGTGGGTGTTTTCTGAGGTCCTGCTCCTGGTTCTTCATCTGTGAACACAGAACAAAAATATTTGTTAAGCAATTCCGCTTTATTCTTATCAGCTGCCCTGATTTTCCTGGACATAGCTGCAGCGTTCGACTCAGTATGCCACGAAACCCTCCTGAGCCGGCTCAAAGAGAAGGGCATCTGTGACCTAGCACTAACCTGGTGTAAGTCGTACTTTTCTAATAGATGGCAACACGTACAGACAGGGTCCTCCTCCTCCAAACCGTTCCACCAGAAACAGGGCATTCCGCAAGGCTCCTCCCTCTCAGCCTTGATGTTCAACATCTATATGCAGCCAATTTGTGACCTCATACGATCATTCAACGTCAAATGCATGATTTATGCCGATGACGTTCTCATGTACATGCCATTCCAGACTGACCAAATTGACCTCACACCTCTAACTAACTGTTTTAGCTCAGTGGAAAAATGGCTTCTAAACCAGAATCTTCGAATATAACACAAAAAGACTGAAGTGCTGTTCATCTCCAGAAACCCCAACTTTTCCCCTCCTGCCTGCCTAAAAATTGGAAAAATCGAACTGCAAACCAAACCTTCAATCCGCTACCTGGGTGTCACATTGGATCAAAGACTGGATATGAAGACACACGTGAGCAACATGGTAAAATCAACGTACCATAAGATCAAGACACTCAAACATCTACGCCCCCTCCTGCAACCAGTTGATTTCAGAACAATCTTCCAAGCACTAACCATCCCACATCTCGACTATGCCAACGCTACCCTGCAAGGACTCCCACAATCCACCCTGAGCCCGCTCCAGCTCGCCATGAACGCTGCAGCCAGAGTCCTAAATAGCGCCTCCAGGAGAGACCATATAACACCCATCCTCAAAAGTCTCCACTGGCTCCCAATACACAGCAGAATCACCTTCAAGACCCTACTACTAGCATTCAAAACCATCAATGGACTCGCCCCCTCCTCTCTCGCTGACCTCACTCACATTACACCCCCAAATAGAGCCAGACGATCTACTGCTATAAACACTTTGGTAATCCCCAAAGCAATGACCCACTGTGCTCAGACAACCATAAACAGGGCTTTCAGTCTCTGTGCTCCCAGATGCTGGAACGCTCTTCCACCCGATATCCGTGCAATCCCGGAACTAACTAAATTCAGGAGAGAATTGAAACACTATCTCTTCCTCAAATGCTACCCGGAGGAATGTACACCAACTCCACCACTCACAACTTAGCCCCGACCACATCCATCCACTCCTCATGTATTTGTATATAAGTATGAATATCATTCTGTTATTACAAATGTAAATAGTTAATACTGTTATCCAAGTTGAGCTACCTGTTATATGTAACACGGTGTTAACCCCCACCGTAAAATACCTCATGTTCTATGTAAACCGCACTGATGTTGAAGAGCGCGGTATATAAGCGATTTAAATAAATAAATATCCAGGTGAACCAGATAGAGTGTTAGCTAACCAGTCAGTGGTGAAATTCAGTCACTGACCAGTTAGCTAAAATGGTTGAAGTTAGGTGAGCCTTTCATGTGCCTAACCTTAGCCGGTTTACGATAACCGGCCAACGGCTTTATATCACCGCTGATTGGGGATCGTTAGCGCCACCCCCAGAACACCAATATGCAATACAGCTACAGTAGTATTGGGGTGTCTAGAGGTGTTAGAGGGGGATATTCAGTAACACAAACTGGCTCAGCATGATTAACGCGGTTAGCAAGGCAACGCAAATGGCCCCACCAAGTTTGCTCAGAGATGTGTGCGAATCCCACCAAACTCCATCCAACCTCCACCCCGAGGAAACCTGTCCAGTAGCTTGCGCCTGTATTCATCTTTACCCCCAGGCAGCTTATGTCAGCCTGTTTTAATGCAGGTAGCATGCTGTTTTATGCATAATGATTGGATCAATTGCCGATCTGAATCCACATGGGATGGAGCAGGTTCCCAGGCTGCTCTGCTAGCACGGTGTAGGTAATAAGAAACAAGGATTACAGCAGCATGGGCGATGAAAGGGGGGGAGGGGAAACGGTACACCAGTGACTTACTGAAGTCAGCATGTAAAACACGGGAAACTGAGGTTCAACTCCCAGCAATCGCTTGAGGCAACCTGAAGCAGCCATGGTTCCTGTTCTCAGTCACAAGAAGGATATTTGGCAAATCTGTGCTTCAGTTTGTACTAGTACAAGCTCTGTTCCAGATTTATCATAGTAACAGAGTAACACAGAATCCAGTATGCAAGCTCTGGGTGCCAAACTTTAACTTCTGGCTTTTTTAAGAACTTTTCCAAGCTCAGTGTCTAAATTTAGGATCATTCATTCACAAGGCACATAAATTTAAGTTCTTACAAAGGGGTGCAAGGTCAGGAACAGAGGCGGCAGGTACAGGATGTGAAATTCGGTCTTCAGCACTGATTTCCGGTACTTAGCGCCAGAAGTACATAGTTGGGTAATTCAACAGGGAATTTAACTGCGGGCACTTCAGTTTCCAGGTCCCAAAATCCAGTATCCTAGACAGAGCCAGCCAAAGGGTATCTGACACCCTATGCAATCCTTCAGTGTTGTACCCCTCTTCCCCCACAGAGTCCAGCATCTACCCTTCCCTAGCCCCCTCCCCCTCCCAGTGCAGCATCTACCCTTCCCTATCCCCCTCCTCCTCCCAGTGCAGCATCTACCCTTCCCTACTCCCCCTCCCCCTTCCAGTGCAGCATCTACCCTTCCCTATCCCCCTCCTCCTCCCAGTGCAGCATCTACCCTTCCCTACTCCCCCCTCCCCCTCCCAGTGCAGCATCTACCCTTCCCTACCCCACTCCCCCTCCCAGTGCAGCATCTACCCTTCCCTATCCCCCTCCTCCTCCCAGTGCAGCATCTACCCTTCCCTACTCCCCCTCCCCCTTCCAGTGCAGCATCTACCCTTCCCTACCCCCCTCCCCCTCCCAGTGCAGCATCTACCCTTCCCTACCCCCCTCCCCTCCCAGTGCAGCATCTACCCTTCCCTACCCCCCTCCCAGTGCAGCATCTACCCTTCCCTACCCCCCTCCCCCTCCCAGTGCAGCATCTACCCTTCTCCCTACCCCCCTCCCCCTCCATGTGCAGCATATACCCTTCCATACCCCCCTCCCCCTCCCAGTGCAGCATCTACCCTTCCCTACCCCCCTCCCCTCCCAGTGCAGCATCTACCCTTCCCTACCCCCCTCCCAGTGCAGCATCTACCCTTCCCTACCCCCCCTCCTCCCAGTGCAGCATCTACCCTTCCCGACCCCCGCCCCCTACCAGTGCAGCATGTACCCTTCCCTAGCCCCCTCCCCCTCCCAGTGCAGCATCTACCCTTCCCTAGCCCCCTCCCCCTCCCCCTCCCAGTGCAGCATCTACCCTTCCCTAGCCCCCTACCCCCCTCCCAGTGCAGCATCTACCCTTCCCTACGACCCTCCCCCTCCCAGTGCAACAACTACCCTTCCCTACCCCCCTACCCCTCCCAGTGCAGCATCTACCCTTCCCTATCCCCCTCCCCCACAGAGTCCAGCATCTACCCTTCCCTAGCCCCCTCCCCCTCCCAGTGCAGCATCTACCCTTCCCTAGCCCCCTCCCCCTCCCAGTGCAGCATCTACCCTTCCCTACCCCCCTCCCCGTGCAGCCTCTACCCTTCCCTAGCCCCCTCCCCTCCCAGTGCAGCAACTACCCTTCCCTACCCCCCTCCCCCTCCCAGTGCAGCATCTACCCTTCCCAACCCCCCCTCCCCCCCACAGAGTCCAGCATCTACCCTTCCCTACCCCCCCTCCCCCTACCAGTGCATCATATTCCCTTCTCTACCCCCCTCCCCCTCCCAGTGCAGCATCTACCCTTCCCTACCCCCCTCCCAGTGCAGTATCTACCCTTCCCTACCCCCCTCCCCCTCCCAGTGCAGCATCTACCCTTCCCTACCCCCCCCTCCCCCTCCCAGTGCAGCATCTACCCTTCCCTATCCCCCTCCCCCACAGAGTCCAGCATATACCCTTCCCTACCCCCTCCCCTCCCAGTGCAGCATCTACCCTTCCCTACCCCCCTCCCCCTCCCAGTGCAGCATCTAACCCTTCCCTAGCCCCCCTCCCCCTCCCAGTGCAGCATCTACCCGTCCCGACCCCCCCCCCCGCCCAGTGCAGCATCTACCCTTCCCTAACCCCCCTCCCACTCCCAGTGCAACAACTACCCTTCCCTACCCCCCTACCCCTCCCAGTGCAGCATCTACCCTTCCCTACCCCCTCCTACTCCTCCCAGTGCAGCATCTACCCTTCCCTATCCCCCTCCTCTTCCCAGTGCAGCATCTACCCTTCCCTATCCCCCCTCCCCCTCCCAGTGCAGCATCTACCCTTCCCCTACCCCCCTCCCCCTCCCAGTGCAGCATCTACCCTTCCCTACCCCCTCCTACTCCTCCCAGTGCAGCATCTACCCTTCCCTACCCCCTCCCAGTGCAACAACTACCCTTCCCTACCCCCCTCCCACTCCCCGTGCAACAACTACCCTTCCCTACCCCCCTCCCCTCCCAGTGCAGCATCTACCCTTCCCTATCCCCCTCCTCCTACCAGTGCCGCATCTACCCTTCCCTATCCCCCCTCCTCCTCCCAGTGCAGCATCTACCCTTCCCTATCCCCCCCCCTCCCAGTGCAGCATCTACCCTTCCCTATCCCCTCCCCCTCCCCCTCCCCCTCCCAGTGCATCTACCCTTCCCTACCCCCTCCTCCTTCCAGTGCCGCATCTACCCTTCCCTATCCCCCTCCCCCTCCCAGTGCATCATCTAACCTTCCCTATCCCCCCTCCCCCTCCCAGTGCAGCATCTACCCTTCCCTATCCCCCCCTCCCCCTCCCAGTGCAGCATCTACCCTTCCCGACCCCACTCCCCCGCCCAGTGCAGCATCTACCCTTCCCTACCCCCCTCCCCTCCCAGTGCAGCATCTACCCTTCCCTACCCCCTCCCCCTCCCAGTGCAGCATCTACCCTTCCCTTCCCTACCCCCCCCTCCCTCCCCCTCCCAGTGCAGCATCTACCCTTCCCTACCCCCCCTACCCCTCCCAGTGCAGCATCTACCCTTCCCAACCCCCCACCCCGCCCAGTGCAGCAACTACTCTTCCCTATCCTCACTCCCTCCCCCTCCCAGTGCAGCAGCTACCCTTCCCTACCCCCTCCTCCTCCCCTCGCCGCATCTACCCTTCCCTATCCCCCCTCCCAGTGCCGCATCTACCCTTCCCTATCCCCCTCCTCCTCCCAGTGCCGCATCTACCCTTCCCTGCTTCCCTGGTTTATTCCCTCCCCTTCTCTTTCCCTCCTCAAATGTTTAGCATCTTTTCTTCCCCACCATTTGCCCAAGTGCCCCAGGTGTCCGGCATCTTTCCTTCCCTTCCCTGACCCCTTCTAACATTTCTCCTCCCCCTTTACCATGTCTGGAATCATCCCATTGCCTTTTCACCATTGCTGCCCTATCTTGGCTCTTCTCCCAAGCCTCATCCACAAATAAACTCTGTGCAGAGCAAGCCTCAGGGCACTAGTATGTGCTCTAAGCAACCTTGCCCTGTCCCCTCCAACAGGACATTTGCATCAGAGGAGGAGGGATGAAGTTGGCCTAGAGCGCACATGAGTGCACAACGCGGAAGGAGAACTGAGGTAGGAGAGCAGTGGAAACAAGGGGACTGGGAGGTTCTGGACATGGCAAGGAGGGAGGACATAGGGAAGTGGAAAGGCTGGACTGCTGGGGGGTGTCAGGGAAGTGTTTCTAAATGTTTTTGTCCTAGGTGGACACCTGCCCTACAAATGGTGGGCTTGCCCCACACTTAGAATCGTCTAAATATTGGACTCCAATACGAATGACAGAAGACAAAGACCAATTGTCCCAACCAGTTTGGTTTCATTTATTTTGTTTACATTTCTATACCGCAATTTCCTACAGACCAATTGCAGTTTACAATGAACAACAATGAATTGCACAGAAGGTACAAATTCAGTTTACATGTAACAGTATTAACTATGTACAATAACAGTTAACAAACTAAATATTAACTATATACAATGAAATCTTGTCTTTGTGTATATGAAGTATTCTTCTAGGGGATCGTTGATATGGTGTGTGGCGTGTCAAGATAGTTTTCTGAAGTTATGTTATAGAGCCAAAGTGTTATGAGAATAGATGTGTGTTACATTTTTTTCTGAAGGAGGAAAGGTCTTTTATATCTCTTAAGCTGTCTGGTAGTATGTTCCAAAGGATGGGAACACAGTGGGAAAATGCTCTGTTGTTTGTGATTTTTTTAGCCTTTGTATAGTCTGGAGCTGTTATAAGTTTGTTTTTATTGCAGTCTCGTTGTGTGCGGTAGGTCTTTTCATTAGAAAATGAAAACACCTCCCGCACACAACGAGATTGTTCCTCTGGTTCTCAATCACTAAGGTAGATGAGCGTCCAAATCCCCATATACAAAGCATCAGCTCCTTTTCCTCATCTCCTATGGGCGGCTCGTGTGTGGTGATTGATTTACTGTATGTATCGTCTTTGTAGAATGTCTTCCAGGTCCAAACAGGGTCACCCAAAGCGATGCAACAAAGCACAAATAAGCCGAATGCAGCTCCTGCGGTCTGCGGCCTCTCTCTAGGTATGAATTTCTCTACGGGGAGATCTGGGGTAAATACTTAAAGGCAGGTGGCACCATCCTGATTAAGTCTAACATTGATCGTTTTATGTAATACATTTATTATCTCAGCACTCCTTTTAATGTGCTATCTTTTTCTGTGTTGTTATGTTACTTTGTTGTACCTTTCCTGTTTACTTTGGTGGTGTTTTCATTATATAGCCTATGTATATTGCTATTGTAAACTGCATAGTTTTATAGATATGCGGTACATCAAATAAACAGTAATCATCACACTTCGAAGCAGTTTACAGTTTTAACGTACATAAATTTTATGCATACATTAAAAAAACATGGGGGGGGGGCGGTATTCAGCAGTGGTGGTTAGTGATGATAAAGTGGCTAGCCATCACCGCTGCACTCTAAGCCCGGATAATCAATGTCAGAGCCATATCCAGCCACCAACATTGAATATCCGGGTCGGCTTCAGCCGCTTTAGGATAACTGAATACTGCAGCTAGCCGGTTATCCCTGGGTACCGCCTCCGATCCACCCCCAGAGTGCCCTGACGCTACTTGAGGTATTCAGCTGCACTAACCACATCGCTGCTCCATTGAACGTCCCACAAAGCACCATTTGGACGGTTTGCAGATCTACAACCACATAGATGTCTTTGCAAGTGCCCCCCATAGACCCTAACAGAAATCAAAAGAAAACCTATAAAAATAACATTTTACCAGGTTTTACTTGTTACTAGCTCTACTAAACAAATATGCTTTTAATTTCTTTCAGAACTCTGTATCCAATTCTCCATAGCAAAACATTAGTGGGAAAGAATTCCACAATTAAGGACCAGCTCTTGAAAGATCCTTGGGTGTGTAATGGTCTTCTGTAGAGCAGAAACCAGCGGCGCCTCTAATAACCCTTACTGACTACAGAGCAAAGAGATCCCTGAGATCTACAAGCTCTTCCTGCACCACGCGGCTCAGATTCACTGGGAGCTCCGTGTCGGCACATGCAGAAAGCTTGTTTCTATGGCAGAGACGTCCAGGACACTAACACCTGGCTGCCCAGGCTCCAGTTTCTAGATGCCAAAGTGACCTGGCACCTGGAATTCGTCAAGCCCTTCCGTAGGGCTTGACAAATTCAACTGGCACATCTTGAAATTCAGGAATCGGCTATAACTGTCCAGTATTTAATAGGACTTAGAAGAAGCAGTGTAAGAATTGCTGTGAAACTCCCCCCTCCCCCCCACCTAGCAATATCTGCTGCATCTTTCTGTTAAACACATTAAAGTGCCAAAAGAACACTGGAGATTCTCTTATGCTCCCTGAAAGATTCCTTAATGTTTTACATGTCTTTAGCCCAGGACATCTTTTGTATACATAGTTATGTATGTGCGTTCCAAACACATGGCCTAACCTTTAATACTGTTCATGGACTGGTTTTCATGGGTGCTCACTGTGGGGCAGGCTAGTCTTTGGAGACACTTGTAAAGTTGAGTGTCCCATAATAAAACAAGAACCTGTCTCTACTGCTCCCCTGAATATCCCAGGAACACTCAGCTGAGCCTTATCGCACGATATTATCTCTCTTCTAGGAATACTATCAGCCAGATAGAGATAAGCCCGGGGAACTTTGCTTTCAAAACAAGACTGCTGCCTTCACCATTGGTAATAAAAAGGCACCTTTCAAAGAATGTCAAGGTTGAGCTTGAGAATGGAGTTGATGAAAACTTGTCAAGTCTCAGTGACAGTTGGTTAGTGAATAGATCACTTAGAGCATTTCATGTGCATTTAGAGTGTAGTCTTAGGAAATCGAGCTTCCATTCTCTGTACGCTCCTCATATAGCCTACAAAACCCACTGATGTTGGTCCTTTCCTCCCCTCCCCCATCCTTTGGCTGCCCTTGGACAGAGAACAAGGCTCACGATAGGATATCATTCATCATAGCATTCACAGGAGAGAGGGGACAGGTGGGTTCAGGGAGATGGGCCAGAACGAGGAACAAGCATGCATCTCCTATTTGGAGTAAGGTGTCGTGCAGGGCTTCAGGAAGCTGTGCTAGTCCCGGAATAGACTAGAATCTTTGCAGTTGGTGAGACCTTTTAGTGCACCAGCAGTAAGTGTTTCAGAGTACACTACTTGGGAATCATCTTGGACCAGGGCTTAACTCTGCAACCACATATCGATAATAATCTCAAACTGGTCTACCACAAGATAAAAACAGCCCATAGTCTTCAACCTATACTAGACAACAACTTCCGCACAGTCCTCCATGTGCTGGTACTCCTGTACCTGGATTACTGCAACATTATCCTTCAAGGACTACCGGTGTGCGCAATCCACCCTCTTCAGGTAGCTCAAAACACTGCCATAAGAATTCTGCATGGAGTCTCCTCTCATGAACGCATAACACCAATACTCTACAACCTACACTGGTTCCCCATTGCCTTACCCACTAAATACAAGACCATCATCAAAACGTTCAAAGCCCTCCATAATCTTTCATCCAAGTACCTGCACACACTAATCCAGAAGACACCTAATGACAGGCCAAGAAGAACCAACAAGCAAGTCAACCTCTCCATCCCGCCAGTATATAGAAGCAGCACTCACGCAACATCAAATAGAGCATTCTCGCTCTATTCGCCACACCTCTGGAATGAACTACCTGATAATATCTGAGCCATGAGTGACCAAGACTTCCGAGAAATACTAAAGACACACCTCTCCAGGGAGCACTTTGGCAGAACTATTACGTAAGCATTATCCCATGCCAACAAACTGACCTGCCCCCCATCTCCCCTGCCCCCTAGCCCTTCTCCCACCACAGAACACAATCATGCCCCCCTCACAATGTCTCCGCTGTTCCACATCGCTCATTTGTTATACTTGCTCCCATTAAGTGCATCAGTCTGTCAACAATGAGCCGCCTGACTGAAGACCGAACACAATTTAGGACAACTATCCAGAGGGTCGCCATGAGTCAACACCGACTCGACGGCACTTAACAACAACAACAACAGCAAGTTAAATTCACCTACAATGTTCCATTTACTTCAAGTTAAACTGTTAACTGTGAGTTATAGTTTGCTCATGTTAAGTTAAATCCAGCTAAATTTACCTACTCTGTTCTATGGACCTTAAGTTAAACTGTTATCTGTAAACCGCCTTGACAATTTGATAAGATGGTATATAAAATCAATTAAATACATAAATAAAGGTATTGCTGCAAGATTAAATATATTGAAAGAAGACTGAATGACCTAAAACTCAAATATTCCCCCACTTGTATTACATTATTATTATTCTTACTTGACTTTAGTGCTCACACTTTTTTGTTCTAGGAGTTAACTTTTCAAGATAATAGAGGTGCTAAATGCTGGGCTTGGAGAAGCAGCTTGCTCACTACTGGGGGCACTCAGCATCCACAGAGATGGCATCTATGCTTTCTGTTGGTAACCCAAGGGGGTTACAATCAGGTAAACTATTTCCCTGTTCCCAAAGGGCTTAGGATCTAGCTTTGTACCTGGGGCAATGAGGGTTAAGTGACTTGCCCAAAGTCATCAGTAGGATTTTTACTCTGACTTTGCTGGGTATCAGGCTTCTCTCAGGTAGGACTTATCAGGTTAGTATGACCCATGCTACATCTGCTCCCTATTCCCTTCCTTGCAGAGTTCCACAAGACTCAGCTTTGTCACCAATCTTATTCTATATTTTTCTCATTCCCTTAGCTCAGTGATGGCTAACCTTTTTGAGCCCGAGTGCCCAAACTGCCGCACAAAACCAAAGAATTTCCTCAAAGTGCCAGCACGTCAATTAAAGCCCCATTTGCATAAGGTGCTTCATTTGCATAAATATTTGCATAATGTTACCATACACTAACTTTTAGTAAACATGCCTCTTAATGAGTATATGGATAAAGAAAGACTAAAAGGTTTCTACATTACTATAATCCAGTACCAACCGCCAGGCACATTAGGAACTACTACAAACGCTGCCCATTTAGAACCCATAGCAAACCCGCCGTATCCTAACAGCACTACCAGGACTCACAAAGCACCATACTCTACCTATCAAAAGGCAACACTGCAAATATTAAACCAATACATCTCAGAGAACAACAATACATGACCTACTGGGGAAAGAACAAGTGGCAATGTCAAATAGGAATTATATAAACAGAATACCTCAGCTCAGTTACACATGCAGAACAGACCATCACCAAACAAGGAATCACAATTTAGAAACAGGAAGACAATAATTAAACTGGGAACCCCAAAAGCCAAACTTGGAATATACAACAACACTGTAGAAATAAAACTATATATTAATTTCCTCTTGTACTAAACAAAGCGCAAAAATTAATGATGCACATTTCCCAGAGCTGACATATTCCAGTTAATAAATTCAAAATAAAGAGATATTTTTCTACCTTTTGTGCATTTTTTTTCAGTTGCAATTGTTCCAGCCACTTTCTTCTGGTTTCTTCGTGTCTTCTGCTAACTCTCCATCTGCTGTCCATTTGTCCTTTCTTCTGTCTTCTTGTTTTTTTTTTCCATTCTCTCTCTACATCTGCTTTAACATACTAATCTTTCTCCTTTGGCTCTTTCCTCATTCCTATTTCATCTACTCAAAATTTACCCCTCCATCCTCAATCCCCACTTACTCTCCCAATACCCGGCCAATTGTAGATTTTTTATCCCTCCCACACAAAATATTTTTCCCCTCTCCATTTTACTCTCCCAGCCCCATCCCATTCTAATCCTCCCCCAACACCAGCTCCCTTCTAGTTCCAGCCTCACCCAGCATCCATTCCCTTCTAGTCCCTGCATCAGCCCATTTCCAGTCCTAGCAGCCCCCCAACCCAATACCAGTCCTATCCCCCCCTCATCAACCCACTTCCTGTCCTACCCCCCCCACACCCCATTTTCCGTTTAATCCCCCCCCATATAACCCATTACCAGTCCTAACCCCCCACTTCCAGTCAGCCCCCGATAGCCCATTGCCAGTCCTAACCCCCCCATCAGCCCACAGTCCAGTACCAGTCCTAACCCCATCAGCCCACCTCAAGTCCTAACCCCTCCCCATCAGCCCATTTCTTGTCCCAGCCCCCCCATAGCCCATTATCAGTCCTAAACCCCCCCATAGCCCATTACCAGTCCTAACCCCATCAGACCACCTCCAGTGTTAACCCCCCATCGGCGCATTTGCAGTGCTAACCCCACCCAACAGCCCACCTCAAGTAGTTACACCTCCCCATCAGCCCATTAGCAGTCCTAACCCCCCCCTAGCCCATTAGCAGTCCTAACCCCCCCTCTCTAGCCCATTAGCAGTCCTAACCCCCCCATAGCCCATTACCAGTCCTAACCCCCATCACCCCATTTCCAGACAGCCCCCATCAGCCCACAGCCCATTAGCAGTCCTAACCCCCCCTAGCCCATTAGCAGTCCTAACCCCCCCTCCTAGCCCATTAGCAGTCCTAACCCCCACTTGCCCTTTTGCAGTCCTAACCCCCCCCTACTAGCCCATTAGAAGTCCTAACCCCCCCAGCCCATTAGCAGTCCTAACCCCCCCCTAGCCCATTAGCAGTCCTAACCCCCCCTCCTAGCCCATTAGCAGTCCTAACCCCCCCCAGCCCATTAGCAGTCCTAACCCCCCCCTAGCCCATTAGCAGTCCTAACCCCCAGCCCATTAGCAGTCCTAACCCCCCCCTAGCCCATTAGCAGTCCTAACCCCCCCTCTAGCCCATTAGCAGTCCTAACCCCCCCCATAGCCCATTACCAGTCCTAACCCCCCATCACCCCATTTCCAGACAGCCCCCATCAGCCCACAGCCCATTAGCAGTCCTAACCCCCCCCCCAGCCCATTAGCAGTCCTAACCCCCCCTCCTAGCCCATTAGCAGTCCTAACCCCCCCAGCCCATTAGCAGTCCGAACCCCCCCAGCCCATTAGCAGTCCTAACCCCCCCCTGCCCATTAGCAGTCCTAACCCCCCATCACCCCATTTCCAGACAGCCCCCATCAGCCCACAGCCCATTAGCAGTACTAACCCCTCCTAGCCCATTAGCAGTCCTAACCCCCCCCTCCTAGCCCATTAGCAGTCCTAACCCCCCCTCCTAGCCCATTAGCAGTCCTACCCCCCCCCCACCTAGCCCATTCGCCTTCCTAACCCCCCCCAGCCCATTAGCAGTCCAAACCCCCCCCCAGCCCATTAGCAGTCCTAACCCCCCCCCCCTAGCCCATTAGCAGTCCTAACCCCCCCCCCCCGGCAAATTTAAAAACACAAAAAGCGGGCTCTGGCTGCTGCCGCGGACGCGGCAGCATGCAGTGTCCCGCGGGGCCCCCTCCGCCCGCTAAGCCCCTCTGCAAGGGCTTTCAGATTCGCGAGGGAGACAGCGTCTCCCTCGCGTCTCTGTTAAGCCCGCAGTGGCTAATGGGAAATTTCCCATCAGTCCCTCGCGTCTAAAGGGGCTGATGGGAAATTCCCCATGAACCCCTGCGGGCTTAACAGAGACGCGAGGGAGACGCTGTCTCCCTCGCGAATCTGAAAGCCCTTGCAGAGGGGCTTAGCGGGCGGAGGGGGCCCCGCGGGACACTGCATGCTGCCGCGTCCGCGGCAGCAGCCAGAGCCCGCTTTTTCTTTTTTTGCGGACCTTCACGCGTGCCAGCTGCAAGGCCTTCGCGTGCCACAGCTGGCACGCGTGCCATAGGTTCGCCATCGCTGCCTTAGCTAGTCTTATCCAGTCCTTAGGATCCTGTTGTATCTGTACGCTGATAACATCCTCCTTATCGCCCAGATTGACAGTTCCCTTCCTGACCTCTCCTCTGTCAATGCCACTTTAGAAAACATATCTGCCTGGCTCCATGCGAATGCTCTGAAACTTAACCCATTAAAAACTACAGCCACATGGATCAGCACTTCAGGAACAGCGCCGTCCATAGTCTCATCTTTTGGTTGCACTCCCAGTGCTCTGTACCCAGGGGCGACTCTATAATGAGGCAAAGTGAGGCGGCTGCCTCAGGTGGCAAAAAATGCCCCCAAAACAGCCACCTCACTTTGACTTCAAAAATTAAAAACAAAAAAAATAAACAAGCACACAAATTGCTGCCACGGCCGAGTCCGCTTCTCAGCAGCGGTAGACTGGTCCTCTCCTTTCTATGGCAGCCATGGCTCCTGCCTCTTAGAACCACGGCTGTGCTAGCGATTGTCAGTTGTAACTTCCTTTGGGGCAGGACGTAGATGCACGGGTTCCTTCACTGAGGCAGCAAGAAGACTCCGCACCAGTTTGACAATTTGTTTAAACTGACAATCGCTAGCACAGCCACAGTTTTAAGAGGCAGGAGCCGTGGCTGCCATAAAAAGGAGAAGGTGAGCCTATGATTACTACTGTGGTTAATGCATTTGCTCAGAATAACCTGAGTGTGTGAGATAGGATTGAACAAGCCTCCCTTATCTACCCTATCACAGCTGGAGAACAGTACAGAAAAGAAAGCAAATTGCAAACGTCTAGGCAATTAGGTTTTATTCTGTTCTAGAACTATCTTTGTACTGTGCTGTGACTGGTTTGTGTTACAGAGTCCCCCTACCATAAGCCCCTTGCTTTTGAGTCTGGGGCGGTGACTTTAGACCAGATAAGCTGTTCTAATCAGGAAGAGTACACTGGATGGTACTCCTCATGGACTCCAAACAAGGCATGCCGTAAAAGCCAAGGCTTTGGGTAGGTCATGGAGTCAGTCACTCAAAGCAAGTTTTCTTCAGATAAATATGTGGAACTATCTATTTAACAATGCTACAGAACAATGTCTGATCATCTGATCTTTTTTTTTTTTTTTTATTTAATAAATTTTTCAACCAACTTACAAAAGCAAAGTTCAAGCAACTTAAAGTGGCATTATACAAATAAAAAAAAAACATTGCAATACACTCCATAAAGGAAATTCATACTAGCAAACATCACTTATTTCTAGCCCTCTATACTGGGGAGATACAAAAAAATAAAGGAAATGAAGGAAAGGAAAAAACATTAAGAGTTAAATCACTCTAGTTACTAAACAGCATTTAAACAATCACTCCAAAACCCTCCCTACTCTTTACTCTGACTCTCCTTACCAACCAAGAATAATTCCAATTGTGAAGGTTCCATAAAAGTAAATTTTGAACCCTGCAAAGTAATTAAACACTTGCAGGGATAACGAAGAAAAAAAGAAGCAGTAAGAGCTAACACTCTAGGTTTCAGTGCCAAAAAGGCCTGTCTCCTAACCTGTGTAGCTCTACATACATCTGGAAATATCTGTATTTTTGCACCACAAAATAAAGAAGACATTTTCTTAAAATAGCTACGTAATACCAAAACCTTATCCTTGTCAGAAACAAAAGTCACTATCAAAGTAGCACGTGATATTATAGTATCCTGAGAATCTTCAAGAAATTTGGTGAGCTCAAGCTCAGGACGGGCCTGAATCACATCAAATTCTCCCGGAGAGTTAAGTGTAACCCCACGTCCCGTCAAGTAATATAATTTAGAAATAGCAATTGAATCAGCAGTAGCTAAACCCAACACTTCTCTAAAATACTTCAAAAGAAGAATTTCAGGAGAAAGTAAATGGCAAACAGGAAAATTTAAAAGACGAATATTCTTAGACCGCAATAAATTTTCATACGATTCTAATTTGTGGTGAATATTTAAACTATCCTTAATAGTAGAGGAATGCACAGCTTTTAAGGAGAGACATTGATTTTCACAAACCGACATTCGAGAAAGAGTATTTCCCACATGCCCTTCTACCTCACTAATCTTACTAGAAATCTCAGAAGAAAACTCACACAACGATTTAACAGTTGGAACAAGGGAATTCTCAATCCGATTGACAGCTTTCCAGATGTCTGCTAGGGTAACCTGATCATCAGGTAAATCCCCTGCAGCACCCGTGATAGCTGTCCAGGTAACAGGTTTCAGCTTGTCCCCCAGAGACACTGGAGTACTCTGCTGGAACTGACCCTCCACGGTAGATAAGGGTACAGGGGAGATTACACATGGCGGGGAAGGAGGAGTGCGATCAGGGGAACTAAGGGATGCAGCAGACGACCCCAAAGTCAGAAAGTCAGGGCCCAAAGGCATATCAACAGTAGACAGTACCTTGATATGTTTGTCCATAGGACCCACTGTTGCAACAGCCGCGGCCGTAGCTTCAGGCGCAATCTTTTTCTTCCTCTTACACATCCAAATGTTGTGTAGCCTCGGGTCCCGACAACACTTCTCCTGCGGTTCTCCAAGGGGCCTGTCACGCCCCTTGTATCTAGCCCCTTAGATCGCTGCCCCGACTCGCGCCTCCGGCTGCGCCGGCGAGATGGGCTTATAACGAGGCCCCCTGATGATGTCGGGGCCACCGGAGCAGGAGCCTGTTCCCTCTCAATCGGGCGCTGTTCCTCTGGCTCTCCCAACTGCTCACCACACCTCCCAGGCTTTAACGAGGCCCCCTGATGACATCGGGGCCACCGGAGCAGGAGCCTGTTCCCTCTCAATCGGGCGCTGTTCCTCTGGCTCTCCCCTCATCTGATCTTTAGTGTATTTGTTTATATGAATTTTAGCAGTTTGGAAAATTAATTTTGATTTCTTACTCATCTTTCTATTTGAGCCCGAGTTTAGGATTTACTTTTTTTTTTTAGAAAGTAAGATTAAAGCAATATTGAGGGATCTAATTGTCTACCCTCCATGTTGCTTTTTATTGTCAGTGGAATTTTTCCCCCATTAAATTATAAGATGCCATCACTGGGAATGAATGTAGCTCAGAGTTACTGAGGGCTCCTAGGTAACTCAAGATCTCCAATAGATACCTTTGGTAGACATAGATAAGTGACAATGGAAGGACATACCAGTCCTGCCAGCTCAGTGGCTAGGTGACATAATGTGTACAGAATACTAGAGCGAGGATGAGCAGCTGGTCAGAATTTCCAGATCTAATTTCCATACAGGGAGGCAGCGCGTATATCCCTCATACATATTCATTAAGATTTTTCATAAAACCTGATTGGCTGTGGGTAGCACATTAAAGTGCCCACCCCTAACCAGAAGAATGGGTGGGAAGCTCCTTTGATCTATTAATAATAAAACATTTTCACAGAGACTACAGATATTCAAACTACCTAAGAACATAAGAGATGCCATACTGGGTTCATTGAGCCTGGCACCCTAATTGGCAGTCATTAGTTTTGCATATGCATAACTGATCTGGAGAAGGAGCGACACGTGAAGTGATCAAATAGAATGGGCTTTAGACATGTTGCTTTCAGGTACATAGGTGTAAGTTTGTACTTGAGGCAAAGGAGGGTCAAGTGACTTGCCCAAGATCATAAGACGCAGCGGTGGGATTTGGCTTCCCTGGTTTCAGCCCATAGCGCTGGCTATTAGACTAATACTCCATGAAGCCAAAGGACACAAGAGTATTCAAAGTCCTTAAAACAGCAGAGGATTGTGACAAATTTCAAAAAGATCTGAAACTAGCTGACTGGGTAGATGAAATTTAATGTGGACAAGTGCAAAGTGCAGTGTTCTGTTAACATGGAGTTTGTGCATAGAGATTTATACTGTACTGTATTAATTTGATTTGTTCAGTTTTTCAAATAGGTGTTTATGGATGTTCTAGAGATTATAGCAGTTTTTATAGTGTGTCATTTTTCTGCGTAGGCCCCTTATGTGAGTTTTAGATGTTTATCCTGGCATGGTATGGTAGATTTGGCCTTGTAGATCTTCAGTGACTTTTGTAGGGTTTTGGTACTGGAGAATGTTTGTTAGATGACCAGAAACAAATTTTCTTTTAATATATTGAGTTCTATTGTGAATGTCAAACTTCTGCTCTGCACCCATTGTTGAGTGAGAGGTTTCTGTGGATATAGAATATATATTCAAAAAGAAAAAGTGAGAACCATAACACATTTATAACAAAATAAAATGAGTTATAATTTTATAATTTGGTACTATAAACTGTGCTGCTGTTCTCACTTTTTCTTTTAGTTCCTTGGTGTGCGAGCATCTTGCATTTCCCTTGTTTTTTGCAGAATATATATTTACATTAATGCCCTGCTGGTCCAGTGCACATTTTCAGGAGTTATGTTGGGGTTGCCAAGCCCTTCTTGGTCACAATGTCTCTCATGTTTTTCAGAGGGTGGGAAGTACTGTGTTCGGAGGCCACGTTACTCCTGTTTTTGTGGAAGTGGGAGGTGCTGCATGGGTGCTGTTGAGCCCCTCTTGTTTGGCATAGTTAGCAGGGCCGGCCCGTCCATTGAGCAAGAATGTTTTTTGCACAGGGCCACGCGTTTCAGGGGGCCCCGCGCAAAAAACATCTTGCATCAACCCAACTAGGTTAAAAAAACACAAACTGGCTGCCGCCGTGGCAGCGACAGAATCGAGCATCCCGCGGGGCCCCCCCTGCCCTGCAGAGTCCTCCATGTGGCCTCAGCGTCGGCTGTCAGAGCCGCGAGAAAGGGAAACTCTCCCTTCGCGTGGCTCTGAAAAGCCTGCGCTGAGGCCACATGGAAGACTCTGAAGGGCAGGGGGGCCCCGCGGGATGCTCGATTCCGCTGCTGCCACGGCGGCGGCGGCAGCAGCCGGTTTGTGTTTTTTTTAACCTAGCTGGGCTGATGGGGGGGGGAGGGGGTTAAGTGGTAATGGGCTATGGGGGGGTTAGGACTGTTAATGGGCTATGGGGGGGGGGTTAGGACAGGTAATAGGCTATGGGGGCTAAGACTGGAAATGGGCTGATGGGGGGTTAGGACTGGTAATGGGCTGTGAGGGGACTAAGACTACAAATGGGCTGATGGGGGGCTTATGACTGGTAATGGGCTATGGGGGGGTTAGGACTGGAAGTGGGCTATGGGGGGGCTAAGACTGGAAGTGGGCTGATGGGAGGTTACGACAGGTAATGGGCTGTCGGGGGGGGCTAAGACTACAAGTGGGCTGATGGGGGGCTTATGACTGGTAATGGGATGTGGGGGGGGCTAAGACTACAAGTGGGCTGATGGGGGGCTTAGGACTGGTAATGGGCTATGGGGGGGCTAAGACTGGAAGTGGGCTGATGGGGGGCTGAGACTACAAGTGGGCTGATGGGGGGCTTAGGACTGGTAATGGGCTATAGGGGGGCTAGGACTGGGAATGGGCTGATGGGGGGGTTAGGACTGGAAGTGGGCTGATGGGGGGAGTTAGGACTGGTAATGGGCTGGGGGGGCTAAGACTACAAGTGGGCTGATGGGGGGCTTAGGACTGGTAATGGGCTATGGGGGGCTTAGTAATGGGCTGATGGGGTTAGGACTGTAAGTGGGCTGATGGGGGGTTAGGACTGGTAATGGGCTATTGGGGGGCTAGGACTGGTAATGGGATGGGGGTTGCTAGGACTGGAAATGGGCTGAGTGGAAGAGGAGCTTGAACTGCAAATAGCTGATGGGGACAGGGGTTTGGAATGGAAATGGGATGAGTGGAAGGGGGGCTTGAACTGCAAATAGCTGATGGGGAGGGGGGCTTGGAATGGAAATGGGCTGTGAGGGGAGGGAGCTAGGACTGGAAATGGGCTGAGTGGGGGGGGGGCTAGGACAGGAAATGGGCTGATGGAGGGGCTAGGATAGGACTGGAAATGGGCTGTTGGGGGGTGTTAAAGTTGGAAATGGGCTGTGGTGGGGGCTTGAATTGAAATGGACTCATGGAGGGGCTAGACCTGGAAGTAGGCTCATGTGGGGGGTTTTGATTGGAAATGGACTGATAGTGGGGCTAGGAAAGGACTAGAAATGAGCTGATGGGGGGCTGGGATTGGAAATGAGCTGATGGAGGGACTTGGATAGGACTGGAAATGGATGGGGGAGCTAGGACTGGAAATGTGCTGATGGTGGGGCTAGGATAGGATTGGAAATGGGCTGATGCAGGGACTAGAAGGGAGCAGATGCTGGGTGGGGCTGGAACTAGAAGGGAGCTGATGTTGGGGGAGGATTAGAATGGGATGGGGCTGGGAGAGTGAAATAGAGAGGGGGAAATATTTTGTGTGGGAGGGAAGACAAATTTACAATTGGCCGGATATTGGGAGAGTAAGTGGGGATTGAGGATGGAGGGGTAAAATTTGAGTGGATGAAATAGGAATGAGGAAAGAGCAAAAGGAGAAAGATTAGTATGCTAAAGCAGATGTAGAGAGAGAATGGAAAAAAACTAGGAGAGAGAAGAAAGGACAAATGGACAGCAGATGGAGAGTTAGCAGAAGACACGAAACTAGAAGAAAGTGGCTGGAACAATTGTAACTGAAAAAAAAAGCACAAAAGGTAGAAAAATATCTCTTTATTTTGAATTTATTAACTGGAATATGTCAGCTCTGGTAAATGTGCATCATTAACGTCTGCGCTTTGTTTGGTACAAGAGGAAATTAATTTATAGTTTTATTTCTACAGTATTGTTGTACATTCCAAGTTTGGCTTTTAGGGTTCCCAGTTTAATTATTGTCTTCCTGTTTCTAAATTGTGATTCCTTGTTTGGTGATGGTCTATGTTCTGCATGTGTAACTGAGCTGAGGTATTCTGTTTATATAATTCCTATTTGACATTGCCATTTGTTCTCTTTCCCCAGTAGGTCATGTATTGTTATTCTCTGAAATGTATTGGTTTAATATTTGCAGTGTTGCCTTTTGATAGGTAGGGTTTGGTGCTTTGTGAGACCTGGTAGTGCTGTTACGATACGGCGGGTTTGCTATGGGTTCTAAATGGGCAGTGTTAATAGTAGTTCCTAATGTGCCTGGCGGTTGGTACTGGATTATAGTAATGTAGAAATCTTTTAGTCTTTCTTTATCCATACACTCATGAAGAGGCATGTTTACTAAAAGTTAGTGTATAGTAACATTATGCAAATATTTATGCAAATGAGGCACCTTATGCAAATGAGGCCCCGCACTGAGTCTCCGCACATGGCCCCGCACCCCCCTTGGGCTGCCCCTGATAGTTAGCAGCATGTTTCCTAAGCTCAGCGCCATACTGGGTCAGACCAAGGTCCCTCAAATCCTGTTTCCAACAGCGGCCAATCCAGGTCACAAATACCTGACAGATTCACAAAAAGGCACACAGGTTCCACAATGCTTATCCCGGGGCAGCAGTGGATTTCCCAGATCCTCTTTAATAATGGTTTATGGACCTTTCCTCCAGGAACTTGTCCAAATCTTTTTTAAATCCAGCTACACTAACAGCTTTTGCTACATCCTCTGGTAACTTATTCCAGAGTTTGATTACACGGGGCTGTAGGCTAACTTCAGGGAGGCAGTTATATCCCCCTGCAGTTACTGCATTTCAGCGTGGCAAAACAGCTGCAGGTGCAACTAAGACACCGCATTGAGTTGGCATTAGTTGCACTCGTGCTACTTGCACCGAGCCATTATGTAGGTTTCTGCCGACAATGCAGATGCCTGTGTATGGGAGTCCTTTCTCTCACTCTGCAGTAAAGAATAATTTTGGAAAAGAAATCCTGTAAATCTAAAGAGTAATGGGTAAAAGCATTTTTTGACTACATATGTCTGTTTTTAGTTTGTATTGATATATTCCCTACTTGGTGAAGATCTCTGTTCCTCATGTGTGACTGAGGCTAAGTATTCTGTTTGCATGGAGTTTCTAGGTAGGGAGCTGTAGTAATCTGGTGTGTTCAGTTTTCTGAATAGGAATATAGATGTTCTAGGATCCACTGCAGTATTTGTGATGCTGACCTTTATGGGTTTGCTCCATGTTGTGTGAGTTTTGGATGTTAGTACTATTATGGAATAGTAGATTTGCTCTATGGGTCCTGCACGCTGTGTTTTTGTTAAGAGGGTATTGGTTGGGGGGGGGGGGGTGGTACTGGAATATGTATTGTCTTTGAGATTTGTGTTCTTTATGCTGCCAGACTGAAATTTCAAATATTTTGTCAGGTCAGATTCAAGGAAATTTCAAATTTTAAAGGAATGTCTCAGTTTATTTTTGCTTTGTAGCCTGTTAGCTTCACCACTGTTGAGTTCTGGACTTTTCCAGCTCTAGCATAATCCAATCCAGCATTTGAATTCATGGCTACCAGGATTAGTTTCTCATTTTATATCTTCTCATCAATAATCTGATCATAGCAAAATACATCTGATATGCCGATTGGTAATGGTCTGATTGGGCGGGGGGTTGTGTAAGTGGCTTTTCATCAATCAAATGTAATGTTTTATTATGTTTGTTTTATTGTAACATCTGTTTCACTAAATTGCATGTATATGTTTGGAAGAAACCTAGGATTCTAGATTGGTGGTATATACGTTTTTAAGTAAAGTATACTAAATTTATGCAAATAATGCTGCAATGAATTTCCGCACATGGCCCTGCATCACCCTCCTGCCGCCCCTGGGAGGACGTAGACAGCGGAGGTGGAGGAAAGCAGAAACCTCAGATTGGGACCAGCTTGATCAAGAATAAAATGGTCAGACAACAAAGGTAGAAGAGAATTTATTTTCAGTTAAATGAACGGTCTTGGTGCTATCTTTATATTTTATATAGTACATGGAAATGCATCTCCTATTTAGCGTTGCACTGTATGCTGATTCTGACTTTTGGGGGTTGCAATTTAATTGTCTACATATGTTTATTTTTAGGTTAAGGTCACTTATTCTGTACTTGGTGAGGGTCTGTGTTCTGCGTTTGTGGCCAAGGCCAGGTGGTCTGTTAACATGGAGTTTTGCACGTAGGGATCTGTACTATAATAACACAGGTACACTAAAAAAAATTTTTTTTAAACTGCCTCTAATGTTTTGATTGATTTTTACGTTTTTTGGTGCACTGAATCTAAATCTGGTAACCAATTTGCTCCATCACGTAGAGATTTTTTGCTACATTGGGTTAGCAGTTTGAGGTGAACGTTTCAGATTGAGTGCGATCGAGATAAAAGTTTCTTGGATGAATTCTTTATACTAATTGTTTAGTAGTTATTCAAATAAGAATAAAGAAAATTGTAACAAGGCAGCACATAAGAATAGAGTAATGTCAACAAAACACACTGTGATGGTAGCAAAATTGTCTGCACTTAAAACAGCCACATACATGTGCACAAACATTGAGCATATAAGAGCGAGGTTAGACACAAAGCAAAGCAAAGAAATGTGCAAAAAATGTTGTACAGGTATGTATGTAAGAATAGAAAACGCAAACCGCACCATTGCAATACATGAAGACAAACACCCGAGGGTGTGAAAATAAAATTCTAATAAATGAGATCCGACACTGTGGTAATAACTAGCAAATTTTTATTTCAAAGTTTAGTAAAAACACGATATTTGTCAACACAGTTTAGATTTTAAAGTCATTCTTGGGTCAATCAATCTCCTGGTGGGCCCGTTTCTTCTTCCCCCGAATGCTTCTCTTGGTGTATTTTTCATCTGGGGTTTCCCGCAGCAGCAACCAGCAGAAATCAGCCATCATAGTGGTGTTCCATCTTCCTTGGTACCTTCTCTCTGCGTACTTGATGTCCTGGTGAAACCTTTCACCTTGTTCTTCACTGTACACCCCCAAGTTTTCGGGAAAGTAGTTCACATGGGAGTGCAAGAAATGGACTTTCAGGCTCATGTTACAGCCTTGTTCTTTGAAGGCATTGAGCATCCTGGCAACAATATCCTTATAGTTCTCATCCCGCCTGTTCCCCAAGAATTTGAGAACAACATCCTTGAAGGAATCCCAGGCTTCTTTTTCCTTCTCAGACATCGTTTCAGCGAATGCTCCATCTGAAATGAGTTTCCTTATATCAGGGCCAACAAACACTCCTTCCTTTAGCTTTGCTTCAGAAAGTCGGGGGAACTTTGAGCAAAGGTACCGAAAGCACTCACCATCTTTTGGAAGGGACTTGATGAATTGCTTAATGAGACCCAACTTAATGTGGAGAGGTGGTAATAGAATTTTATCACGAAGTACCAAGCTCTCATGAAGAACATTTTTCTCACCGGGTCTCAAATACTCCCGAATTGGCCAGTCTTTTTTCCCCCAGTGTAGGTTGCGGGCCCGGCTATCCCACAAGTAAAGGAAGCAGGGATATTTGGTGAAACCGGATTGCTGCCCTAATAGCATGGATAGAATTTTAAAGTCTCCACAAATCATCCACTTATGCTCATCATAACGAATCTTCTGAAGAATCAGGGCCAAATTCTCGTATTTTTCTTGGAGAATAACAGAGTGAGCAATAGGAACTGAAGCGAATGTGTTGCCATTATGAAGAAGAACACCTTTTATGCTGTCTTTTGACGAATCAATGAACAGCCGCCATTCAGCAGGATCATACTTGAGTTTAAACTTTTCCATCACTCCGTATATATCGTTGCAAAATACCAAATCTTCCTCTTTGCTGAAATACTTCAAAAATTGTGTCTCGCGGTTGCGGTACCAATAAAAAGTTGTTCCTGGTGACAATAGATTTTTCTGTTTAAGTCGAGAACCTAGCAGTTGGGCAGCATCTTTTGGGAGTCCTAAATCCCGGACTAAATCATTCAATTCAGCTTGAGAGAAAAGTTCAGGTTTCGGATCTGGTTCAGTTTCAAACTCGGAAGTACTGGACTCATCGGGAAAAGCCATCTGATGAGTCTCATCATGATCAGAACCGTCCACACAAATATGATCCAAAGATTTTGGTGGTTCAGGCACAGGTACTTCGTTGCTATGAGGCATAGGCCTAATTGCTGAGGGAAGGTTGGGGTAACTTATTACGTTCTTATTTTTTAAGCTGTATCCCTTCACAATGCAAGAGCAAAAATAGCAGTCACTGCTGTGGTCTCTTTGTTCACGCCACATCATAGGTATTCCGAAACGAAATGCTTGTTTTTTACCTTTCATCCATAAGCGTAGATCTTCCTCACATGTCTTGCACACTTTGTGAGGAGCCCACGGTTTGTCTTGATCGCCTAACTTCAAACCGAAATAGGCGAAATATGTTTTATGTTTTATGTTTTATTGCATTTGATAAAAACCGCCTTTCATATACAGTCAAGGCGGTGCACAATTAAAATAATTCGTAAAAGGAGGCCAATGGCCAATTAAAAAGAAAGGAAATGTACAATTCTTCAAAAGGACAGAGATAGTAAAAGTAAGATGAGACATAGGGAGAAGATAATAGGGGGAGGGGAGAGGAGGAAAGAGGTTACACTAAAGGGGAAGGAACATCAAACGCTAGGGAAAACAGGTGGGTCTTCAGGTTCTTTTTGAATATGTTGAAGTGTGGTTCCAAACGGAGGGGAGGGGGGAGGGCATTCCAAGCAGCGGGTCCAGCAAAAAAGAAGGCGGAGGAGCGTGTGGATTGCAGGTGAGCACGGGAAGGGGAAGGCAAGGTAAGGCGGTTAAGATGAAAGGATCGAGGGGTGTGCCTGGGGGAGTGAAAGTAAATGAGATCCGTGAGATACTGTGGAGTGCTAGTGTGAAATGCTTTATGTACCAGGATGAGAAGTTTAAAGATGGCACGAAAGGGGACAGGCATCCAGTGGAGACGAAAAAGAAGGGGAGTGATATGGTCCCGAGGTGATGAGTGGGTGAGGAGGCGTGCCGCAGTGTTTTGAATACGTTGAAGACGAGAGAGTTGGTATTTAGGAAGACCGATAAATAGGGAGTTAGAAAAATCCACACGAGACATAACCAGAGATAGAACCAGAGTAGTGAGGGCAGAGGGGGAGAGGAAGGGACGAATAGAGCGAATTTGATGAAGGGAGAAGAAAGAGGTTTTAGTGATGTGAGAAATATGCGAACGAAAAGATAGATCAGAGTCGAAATATACACCCAGATAGCGGAATGTGGAGACGAGAGGGACGGGAGCACCAGAAAAGGAAGGAGCCATTGTGGGAGGAGGGCTGTTGTGGGAGAACCAAATAGCGAGAGTCTTAGTAAGATTTAGGTGGAGACAGTTAAGAGTTAACCATTGTGACACAGCTGAGAGACAGGAGTCGAGAATGGTGAGATCGGGGCAAGTGGGCGAGGTGTGATGTAACAGGAGGATATCGTCGGCGTAAAGAAAAGCAGACAGACCAAACTGTTGGATCAGGGAGGCAAGAGGGGCGAGGAAAAGGTTGAAAAGAAGTGGGGCAAGGACAGATCCCTGAGGGACCCCACAAGAAAGGTGATGTGGTTCAGAGGGGGGGATGGAAGCTGAAGAAGAGAGGACTGCACAAGATCTAGAAGAGAGGAAAGAGTGGAACCAGTGGTGAACAGTGCTACAAAGGCCCGCATCCCGCAAACGTTGAAGAAGAAGAGAGTGGTCAACCAGATCAAAAGCTGCAGAGAGATCAAGAGCAACCGCCACCGATATATCACCACGGTCGTGTGCAGTGTGTAGAGCATTTGTGAAAGCCAAAAGAACAGTTTCGACGCTGTGACCTTGACGAAAACCAGACTGACGGGGGTGAAGGAAATTAATAGAATCAAGGTGATGGGAGAGTTGAGCAAAAACAAATTTCTCAAGCAGTTTAGATAGGAAAGGAAGATTAGAGACAGGACGGAAGTGGGCAGGGACCAAGGGATCAAGTGATGGATTTTTTAGAATAGGACGTATGAGAGCGTGCTTCCAAGAATTCGGAATATACTTTGTTAATAAATGCAGAAATGTTCCTCTGCCGCTTTTTCACGGTATATTCCCCACAAATAAAACAAAAACTGTCCGGAGAGTTGACGCAACCTCTGGCTCTGTGAGCCATCACAAATACACAGCACTGCAAACTACAACTGTAGTGAACCACTTCGGAATAAAGCTGGATTACGACTGAGCAAACAAAAGGTAATAATGAACTTGCAAGAAACTGAAATTTGATAGGAACGTTCATGTCGCAACCACCGTGTTTGAGCGAGCGAACGAGGCGAGGCGAACAGGAAAGAACATGCGCCAGCGCGAGTACTGGATTTAGCCCCCCGCCTCCCAATTGTCCTGTTAATGTATAAAATGAATACAAAACACTCTAAAATATCATGAGGGAGTGTTTCTAGTTAGTTAACCATTACAACCTCTATTTTGGGCCAAGAAAATAAACTGCAGTCGGCTAAAAAGAAATTATGTTAACATTCCTTATATGGGTAAGAAATCTAATTTTGCAAGAAAACATGACGTGATGGAACATTTTGGCTATTTTTCCTGGATTCAGCACCCCAAAATCTATAGGAATCAGTTGCAAAACTGGAGGCAGTTTTTTGGTAGTGTACCTGTGTAATCTGAATTGTTTCAGCTTTTCAAATAGGTGTTTGGATGTTCCAGGGCTCGCTGCAGTACCTACAGTTATGCTTTTTTTTTGTGTAGGCTTCTTATGTGAGTTTTGGAAGTTGAGCTGGTATGGTATGGTAGGTTTGCTCTACAGATCCTCAGTGACCTTGTTGTAGGGTTTTGTATTAGTTCACAATATGCCTGGTACTAGAGAATGTTTTTTTTTTGTTCTTAGTGAGATGAACGGAATAAAAAAAATATTTAAGATGAGTTCTGTGGGGGAATGTCCTGGTTCTGTTCTGTACCCACTGTTGAGGAAGGGGGTTCTGTGAATGCAAAACATATGTTCAAAAAGAAAAAGAACCATAACATAGTTTATGACAACAAAATAAACATGAGTTATAATTTGGTATTATAAACAGTGCTGTGGTTCTCGTTCTTTTCTTTTAGTTCCTTGGTGTGTAAGCATCTTTCATTTCCTCCACATTATCTAATCAGCTTTTTGGTTTGGCTTGAGTACTGCAATTTCATTTATGCTAGTCTCTCCAGCTACCAATTGAAAAGGCTTCAGTCTGTTCAAAATACTGCCATCCGGGCACTAGCTCAAGCCAAAACATTTGATGATGTGACCCTGCTCTTCATGCAATACCCCTGACTCCCACTCCCCCAATACATTCAGTATAAGATCCTTATTTTGACACACAGAGCTCTTCATAACAATACTCCTCAGTACCTTTCATGCCTTCCTATTCCATATGTCCCCCCCCCCTTGGTGTCTGCGCTCCCTTCATGACAACAGATTATACAACCTTCACCATCCCATGCCAAATATGAATCCACTAGACGGGCCACTTTCTTCTGTGTGGTGCCCACCCTCTGGAATTATTTACCTTCGTATATCCATCTTGAGCTGTCCTTCAGCAAGTTGTAATACCTTCTAAAAACCCACTTGTTCGAGCAGGTTTTTGACCTAAGGCCAGCCGTTTGTATCTATGTGTGCATCTTTGTCTGTTTGTAAGTAATTGTCCAATACGGACTTTAGCACAGGCTCGGCTACCTCTTGGTCATGTCACTGTAGCTACGTTGTCTTAGTGTCCTCTTTTGTTCTCCTTTCTTTCCCCCTACTTGTTCTATTTCCTTCCCTTCCTGTACTATGATAGCGTTCTTTTCTGTTCTGTTTGTAATGGTATTTGTAAACCGCTCTGTATGCCACATGAGGAAGGTATATCAAGATAGAATAAATAATAAGCGATGAACAACACATTTTGAATAAATAAAAGGCAGCTCCTTTCCCAAAATCACTAGTGACTGGGCATATCCGTCACTGGAGATTCTGACAAGAACTTATTTTCCACTGTTCGAGTCTGTGGGGACTTATGAATTTCAGCAAGGCAAGGTCCTCCCCAGAAAGGAAGCACTGGGGCCAGTGGATAATTGTTTTTTAATGTTTTATATTGCCAGAGTTGACAGGCTCTGTGGTACTATATGAAGGTGCCTTCTGTGCATTACATAGAGTAGAACGAATAGGAGACCAAAGATTTAAATCAGTGACATGCCATAGTTCCCTAAGCAACATTTCTTAAAGGACTCCCCAAAGTGGGGCAAGTCCATTTCAGATGATTTGGGAGCAGCTGCAAGAGAGCCCCCCCCCCTTCACTGCAGGGGGGCTGCTTGGGCAGAATTAACATCACTGATTTAAACAGAGTTGCCAAGTTACCCAGTTCCAGGAGTGAGATTTTAAGCCATTTCTGACAATCTCATTTTGATGCATTATGGGACCTGCAGCACTAATTCCAATGGGTAAAATCAGGGACTACAACTACCAAACTACATTCCAATGCAAATTTAAAACCAGAACTGGCAATAAATCGTATTCCTGGAACTTGGCAACTCTGCTTAAACCAGGGGTGTGCAACTCCAGTCCCAGAGGGCCACAATCCAGCCTAGTTTTCAGGATGTCATAATGAATATTCATGATATATTTGCATGCAAATATATCATGAATATTCATTAGGGACATCCTGAAAACCAGGCTAGATTGTGGCCCTCCAGAACTGGAGTTGAACATCTCTGATGTAAACGAAGTAGTGTATTTGCAGTTGTTGCCTTCTGTACCCCCTTTGAAGGAGCGTAGGGTAGCTAAGAAGTAAATCGGTCTAAGAGCTCGTTAGTACTGTTCACCCCTGCATGCTCTCAAACAACAGCTTGACCTTCTCAAACACAACCATTGCTTTACTTGACTAACAAGGTGGGGGAAGGCAATGCTCGGGGGTCCCCAAAATGCTGAAAACTAAAAACCAGCGCAAGTGACAGAAGCATTACGAACTAAGGTGTTATGAAAGCCGCGGGCACTGGCTAATGAGGGAGGAGCGTGCTGAGTGATAGGGCGCAGGGAGAGCTGGCAACATGCTGGCATGAATAAGACACGTTTGCATACAGCAGGCCCACAGTCACGATGCTTCTGCCAGCTTGGGAGTAGGGACCGAGTCACCCTAACCCTGACCACCTGGAGGCACCCTGGGAGAGTGGGCGCGACAGAGGGTACGACTCATTACAGCTATGACGGAGGACCCTCCAAGAACTGTGGGTGATACCTACCCACTGTCTAGTCAGGACATTTTGTGCCAAAACGATGTGCCCAGTCCCTCGCGTGCCCAGGAATAATTATTTGCCGATTGTACAAGTCCCTGGCTTCCAAAGAGGAAAAGTCCGATGCAGGTTTAGCTTGGTGCATTTCAGCCCCAGCCACGTGCACCCCGTGGGCTGCATGAAACGTGAGCCCGAGCAATGCTTCCATTGCAGAGGGGAGCGTGCGGCCCGCACCGGGCAAAAGTCCTCGGCTTGCAGGAGATCAGTGTCCCTCACACGCTGCAAAACGTGCCTGCAGCTGTGCACACAGACGCGATGGGCTGAGGGCACCTGCCTCAGCGGCTGCAGACGTCCGAGCTCCGCCCCCAGGAACGCCTACGCGCGGTCTCCTCGGCACACGTGCTTCTACGCGTGTATTCCGCCTCGCCTCTGCGCGCACAACGTACATGAAGGAAGGAGGTGTCCTCCGAGCGGATCATGGGCAGCAGAATGGGGTGGGCTACTGGGACCATGTCCGGACCGGGGTGAGGGATTCTGCAGCAGGCCGGGACTAGTTCGGCTTTCCCGGGCCCGGGCCCTGGTCTGATCGCTGCAGTCGGTAGGGTTGTCGGCATGTGAATTCTGCCCGTCTTTGCTGCTTTGCAAGAGCAAGTTTGCTACATAGACGCTGAATGTGAATTTTGCAGGATTTTGTATTGCGCCACAAAACGGCTGCTAGAGTCACTGTCCTTGAGGTGACCCCCAGCGTTTGAGGTTTCTGCTTTGTGTCGTCAGTACTATAAGGGGAGGCTCCCGCTTTTGCTGGGCGAGATTCGGTGGTCGTGGCTGTCTGCTGACGTGCAGATGTAGGGCTTCTGGCCATTCTAGACGGACCTCAGACTTCATTGGTAGTTTCTGACTTTCCTTAGGTAAGGGGGTGGGGGGACAGCACTTAGGTGCTTGAAAACCCCAAATCTGTCTGATCATTTGCCTTGGAGCTATCAGGTATGGGTGAGTGGGTCCTTCTACGGGGGGGGTACCCAAAAAAAACCAGGAATAACATTGCCGTGGGCGGAGCTTGTGTAGTACGCACTTCTGCCGCTAGGCGTGTATAGTGCAACTCATTGTCAGTTCAGTGCCACTTGTGTTGTCGACCTGGCTTGTTCTGTTCATCTGCAGTGATTGTTTTTGCTAGCGCTGTTTTGTTCTTGTTTCTTTTTTTATGTTGACAAGTTTAAGTGAACAACGTGCAGCTGTGAAATTTTGTTTTCTACTCGGTAAAAATGCAGCTGAAACTGTTTTAATGTTGAAAACAGCTTATCAAGATGACGCTATGGGAAAAAGTCAAGTGTACCAGTGGTTTGCTCGGTTTAAAAATGGCGACATGTCGATTGATGACAAACCTCGTTCTGGGCATTCATCAACTGCCCGAATCGACAAAAATATTGAAAAAATTAGAGAGCTTGTTCTCACAGACCGTCGACAGACAATTGATCAACTGTCAGAGATTAGTGGGTTATCTTGGAGCTCGGTTCAGCGAATTTTAACGGAAGATTTGGGAATGAAAAGGGTTGCTGCCAAGTTTGTTCCTCGGGTTCTGACTGACAATCAAAAGGAACATCGAGTTGAAACATGTCGTGTTTTGAAACAACAGCTTGAAACTGATCCAGATTTTCTGTCAAAGGTCATTACAGGTGATGAGTCATGGTGCTATGGTTACGACCCAGAAACAAAGCAACAGTCAAGCCAATGGAAGACGTCATCGTCACCCCATCCAAAAAATGTTGTCAAGTCAAATCAAACATCAAAACAATGCTGATTTGCTTTTTTGATGCCAAGGGGGTAGTTCATTCAGAGTTTGTTCCCCCAAGTCAGACAGTCAATCAAACCTTTTATTTGGAAGTTTTAAGAAGATGGAGTGGAGGAGTGGCCTAGTGGTTGGGGCAAGGTACTTCAGGCCGGAAGATCAGGGGTTCAAATCCCACTAGAGGACAGCAACCTTGGGCTGGAAGGACTGGGGTTTCTAGTCCCACAGGTGCTCCTTGTGGTCTTGGGCAAGCCACTTAACCCTCCATAGCCCATGTTCCCTGTAAAATAGTTATCTCCAAGTTATAGTGCCCTGTTCAATGTAATTTCAGTTTGTTCAATGTAAACCGCACTGATGCAGAATAGCACGGTATATAAGAGAATGTAAATAAAAAATAAAATAAAAATAAAATAAGATTGCGCAACAGTGTTCGTCAAAAAATACCCGATTTGTGGCAGACAGGAGACTGGTTCTTCCACCACGACAACGCACCTGCACACACAGCCATCTCTGTTAGACAGTTTTTGGCTAAAAATGGCATGGTTCCGCTGCCCCACGCACCTTACTCGCCTGACCTGGCTCCGTGCGACTTTTTCTTATTTCCACGCATGGAGAAGGGGCATGAAAGGACACCGATTTGACAACGTTGAAGAAATCAAGAAAAAAAAGAGGGAGGAGCTGTCAGCCGTTTCTAAAGATGACTACAAAAAACGTTTCGAACAGTGGAAGCACCGGTGGGACAAATGTATCAGTTGTAATGGAGAGTATTTTGAAGGGGATAACGTTGTTTTGTAAAGAATTTGAAATAAATAGCTTTTAAAAAATAATTCCTGGTTTTTTTGGGTACCCCCTCGTATAGAGCTGCTAGGAACTTCCACAGTATAAAGCGATGGAGAATTCCCTAGCAGTGATGCTTAGTGCAGAGCTGGAGAGTGGGTTGTGGGACCTGCAACTACAGATCACTATGGATGCGTATTCCAAGTCCTGGTTCTGTTATTCTGGGCTCTTTATATCTCCCAGTGTCTGTCTATGGGATTAATGCTTAGTAAACGGGGCTCTTTAGCACCTATACAGTGCAGTTACTGGGCATGACTGTGTCCTTCTTTGCTGGGGTATAAGAACCAGTGCAAGGATTAGATGCTTTCTAGGGTGGCAATGCTCAGGCTTAGCGTGTAGGCTACTAAAATTATGGGGACGAAAAGGAAAGTTAAAGGTGGGGTGAAGCCCTTGTCGCCCCCCCCCCTACTTCTGCTTCAGGTCCCTTGGACCGTTTTCTGGTTCCATAGTGTCCTGTGAGTGTGGGGGAAGGGGTCCCGGCTGCAGAGAGTTTGGAGTCAGAGAGCTCAACGTCTGCCTCGGGCTGGTCAACATAATCCCCCAAAGCACAGAGGTCGCCACAGATTCCCTGCACGAGTTTATTGCTCCACCCGGGAGAAAGAGTCTGTCTAATGTTACTGTGGGGACTCAACAGGCTGATAGTTTGGACATTTCAGCAGTTTTGGAAAGTTCACAGGACAGAGCTGTTATTACGCCCTCTACACTGATGGTCACTTTTGCGCTTCTGGCAGATAGAGAACGGACGCTTACAATGTTCTTTCGTAAATGACACCTTATGTTGAAAGAGCTATCTGTTCGTATATATCCAGATTTGTCTAGGGATACGCAGCGGAGGTATAGGGTCTTTCTTCTATTGCATCCCAGGACATAACAGCTGGGGGCGCTCCTTTTTTCTCAAAAATCCATGTAAATGTTTGGTAAAATATCGGTCTGTTTCTTATATTTACTTTGAGCCTTCGTAACTGCTTGTTGTCTTGAAGCTACAATTGATGCTCCAGCGGAAAGTCTGTGTTGATAACGGAGTCGCAGACCGTTGCTTGTTCAGCGTCTGTTACGTTCATGGGGGAGTAATTTTTTGTTGTTGTTGTTTCTTCTCTCTGGCTCCTTTTTCCCCTCTTTCCATTTTGTGGGCTTGTTGAGCAATTGCTGAGTATTTGTTGTTACTGGGGAAATTTGTCTTTTTGTACTTGCTAGTGGTTGCTTTATTTTCTGTTCAAGGATTGTAAAAGCTTCTTGCTTATAATTGTATAATTTTCATAAAAATAAAAAATAAAAGCGCTCTACATGAGCCCTCGATCCATACCCCCCCTCCGCCGCCACGCTTCTCTGGGTTCTGCAGCAGTGGTTGTAGCCTTGAAATTGTGTTGCAACTGTGTCACAGTTCCTGCAGTCTATGGCCTGCTGCTTTTGCCCCTGGGAGTGGCAGGGGCAGGTCACAGAGGACAGGAACCACGACAGAGTGCTTGAGAGTTCAGGCAAGCGCTGTGTCGTGGTTTCAATGTCATTACTGATGTTACAGATCCTGGAGAGAGGTGGCAGTGGGACACTCTAGGCGATTGCCTAACTCACCTAATGGTAGCACCAGCCCCGGGTATGGGAATGAGATGTTTTGGATTAGTGGAGGGGGGTCTTTATAAAGCTCCCATTTCTATGTCCCTCCAGGCACTCTGTCCCAGTCTTCAGATATCCTGTCCCCACCAGAGCTTGACTTGTCTGAAACTGATAAAATGAATTAGGGATATAGCCACAAGTGGGCCTGGATGGACTCTGGTGCTCAGTGCCACCCCCACACACACAAAATCTGGAGTATAGTCCATCCGGTCAACAGAAGAGAGGCAGGCCGATGAGAGGGGTACTGGAGACATCCACGTTCACGTTGGGCCCCACTGAAAAATCAGACCCAGCCATGCCACTGAAATGAATCCTTGATTTCTTCAAACTTTTTTTCTAATCCAAAAGAGTTTAATTCTTTTCTCTGCAGGGAAGCGATTACTTTTACTGTGGACCCCAAGGCACACTGTGAGGACTTCGGGGGACTGGCCCTCAGCTCACAGCACACCACCGGCATCTGCAGTCACTGTTTTCTGTCCTGTGGACCCCAAGGCACACTGAGGAGTTTGGGGACTGGCCCTCAGCTCACAGCACACCACCGGCATCTGCAGTCACTGTTTTTTGTCCTGTGGACCCCAAGGCACACTGTGAGGAGTTTGGGAACTGGCCCTTAGCTCACAGCACACCACTGGCATCTGCAGTCACTGTTTTCCGTCCTGTGGACCCCAAGGCACACTGTGAGGAGTTTGGGGACTGGCCCTTAGCTCACAGCACACCACCGGCATCTGCAGTCACTGTTTTCCGTCCTGTGGACCCCAAGGCACACTGTGAGGAGTTTGGGGACTGGCCCTTAGCTCACAGCACACCACCGGCATCTGCAGTCACTGTTTTCTGTCCTGTGGACCCCAAGGCACACTGTGAGGAGTTTGGGGACTGGCCCTTAGCTCACAGCACACCACCGGCATCTGCAGTCACTGTTTTCTGTCCTGTGGACCCCAAGGCACACTGTGAGGAGTTTGGGGACTGGCCCTTAGCTCACAGCACACCACCGGCATCTGCAGTCACTGTTTTCCGTCCTGTGGCCCCCCCCAAGGCACACTGTGAGGAGCTTGGGGACTAGCCCTCAGCTCACAGCACACTACCGGCATCTGCAGTCATTGTTTTCCGTCCTGTGGACCCCAAGGCACACTGTGAGGAGTTTGGGGACTGGCCCTTAGCTCACAGCACACCACCGGCATCTGCAGTCACTGTTTTCCGTCCTGTGGCCCCCAAGGCACACTGTGAGGAGTTTGGGGACTAGCCCTCAGCTCACAGCACACCACCGGTATCTGCAGTTACTGTTTTCCATCCTTTCCTCCTCTTCTTTAGGGCTCCAGCTTTGCAGCAAGCAAAGGTGGGATCAGGCACCATGAGCCTTCAGTCGCAACTACTCAATGATTTTTTTCCCATACATTAGGGCTCCTTCCAGAAAACTGCAATCAGCCTTTAGCCCTCAAGCAATGCCCACAGCTCCCCCCCCCCCACGGGCTGTGGTCACTGCCTCAATGGCATTCTCAGCTGACCAGGAGGGCAGACGAAGGGACACATGGACTGAGCGGGGCCCTTCCACATGCCGATACACAGCTCTGGCTCCTGGGCCGGCTCATTGTCACTATAAAGTCGCAGGAGAATATTAACACTATTTCCCATCCCAGAAAGCACGAAAAACAAACAATTTAATTTTGTGTTATATTGATTTAGGGTGTGCTGTTTGCAAAGCAGAGACATTGCGAAGGAAAAAGGGAACCTAGAAAATAAATGCCAGAAGCTAAAGTGAAAAGTGCAAATAAACATAAAGGGCCTGATATTCGAAAGGCATTTACAGGGTTTACAGCCCCGTAAACCGTGTAAATGCCCTAAATCGGGATATTCAACAGCAATTCTCGGGGCTGTGGGAGGAGAAGGAAGGAAGCAGCCAATTTAAAGCCGCGCCGCCGTCCCCTTTGGTGTAGCCCTTCCGCGGAGCACAGAGGCGGACTTGCGGACACCCTCACCAACAAACAAGAGGAACAAAACCTCCTCAACGGATGCCACCAACCCTCCATCTAGACAAGCGAGCCCTAATGAACCGATCCTTGGAAACAAGAAAACCCCAGCAGCTGAAAGACAGCAACCTAAAAAACCCCAAAAGGTAACTCCATCATGGCATCCGCCCCCTACCTCCCAATAATCCTCCTACTCACACAACTCCTCCCTCACCACGCAACCACCCACTACATACCCACCAACTCCCTGTGGTCCCCCTCCACTACCATACAATCTATACACTACCTTCCACAACACCCACACAAGCACCACAAACAGTGTGGATGCAAAAAAGCCAAACATAACACCAGCTCACACAAAGCACCAAGAGCACCCAAGGAAGCTCCGCCAATCTCCATTGAACTTATCAACGCCAGATCGATAAGAAACAAAATCAATACCTTAGCAGACCACATAGAAGCCAAGCAGCCGGATATTTCATGCATCACCGAAACATGGCTCACCCCCACTGACAATGTACTCCTCAACCAGCTAGTGCCCCCTACCCACACAGCCTTCAACACCCAACAACACAGGAAAGGAGGAGGAGTACTGATCATCGCAAGGAACAAACTAAAGCTCAAATGCTGAGCCACCATAGATACACGTCAATGCAATACAATCATCGTCGAACAGGCAGCTAGCCCTATGCCTCACCTACAGAGCTCCAAACGCTCCCCCAGACGAACTATCATCTATACTGGGATCGGTCTGTGCAGTCAACAACCTCCACAAACCCCTGCTTGTGCTTGGAGACTTTAACCTCAAATCCACAACACAGGAAGGTAAACCGCTTGGTTTAAATGAAAAGGCAAAACCACCTTTGGCATAAAGTGTGGATGAGTCCTAAGGACTACCTTATCATGGTGGAACCTTGTATAAGGAGGATCAGCCACCAACGCTTGCAATTCACTGATGCGACGTGCTGATGTGATTGCAATGAGGAAGATAACCTTTCGGGAAAGGAATTTCAAAGAGGTAGTGGCTAATGGTTCAAAGGGCGGTTTCATGAGCTGCCCAAGTACCAGATTCAAGTCCCATGCCACCGGTGGTGGCTTAATGGGAAGATTTGTTAAAAGAAGGCCTCTCATAAATCTCGCTATGAGAGGAAATAGGTTGTCCATTTAGAGGCTTAAAAGAAGCTGCAGTAGCACGCAAATGGACTCTCACTGAATTGGTCTTAAGCCCTGCATTTGATAAATGAAGGAGGTACTCCAGTAATGTTTCCAGAGGTATCGCAAGAGGGTTAAGACTCTTCTGCGAGCACCATATGGTAAACCTCTTCCACTTAAATGCATAAGAGTGTCTTGTCGAGGGTTTCCTGGAAGCATGAAGGATATCCTTTATCTGCTGGGAAAAGTTAAGACACTGAAGTTCTAGACCTTCAGCAACCAGGCCCTGAGGTGCAGAGACTGGGGATTGGGATGCCATAGCATCCCATCCTCTTGCGAGAGAAGATCTGGAGCAGATCCTAACTCCAGAGGCGGAGCTTGAGAGAGATGTAGGAGCAGAGGGTACCACGTTTGCCGTGGCCAATCTGGGGCTATGAGAATCATATGACCTCTGTCTCTCTCAAGCTTGAACAGGGTTTTGGGAATTAGGGGAATGGGTGGGAAGGCATACAGGAAGTCCTGACCCCAATGAAGGAGGAAAGCATCCCTGGCCTGACAACCTCGAGCTGGAATTCTGGAACAGAACCGGGGAAGTTTGGCATTCAGCAGACTTGCAAAGAGGTCTATGTCCGGGGTTCCCCAAATTTGAAAACTTTTGGCCACCTGGTCTGCATGGAGAGACCATTCGTGTGGAAGCAGAACTCAACTGAGTTTGTCTGCCCAAGAGTTTTGAATGCCTGGAAGATACACCGCAAGGAGATGAATCTGATGCTCTCTGGCGAGGCCCCATAGTCGCAAAGTTTTGTTGCATAGCGACAGAGAGCCTGTTCCCCCCTGCTTGTTCACATAGAACATGGCTACCTGATTGTCCATTTGAACTAGGACTGTCTTGTAGCTGAGCTGGGTGTGAAACACTTCAAGAGCAAGGAAGATTGCTCTGAGCTCCAGGAGGTTGATATGAAGAGAGGCCTCCTGTGGAGTCCAAGTACCCTGGGTAGAGAGGTCGTGCAGGTGGGCTCCCCAACCCACCTGTGAAGCATCTGTTGTTAGAGTGGCTTCGGGTAGGGGTTGCGAGACAGAGCAAAACTGGCTTCTGGCCCTGAAGAGTCTCGAATGAGCCAGTCGTCTAAGTAAGGGAAGACGAATATTCCCAGGATGCAGAGAAATGCATGCATTTTCTGAACACTCTTGGTGCAGAAGCCAGGCCGAAAGGAAGAACCCTGTATTGGTAGTGCTTCCCTTGAAACAGGAATCAAAGGAACTTCCTGTGAGCTGGATGGATGAGAACATGAGTGTACGCATCCTTGAGGTCTAGAGAACAAAGCCAGTCCTGACTCCGAAGGTATGGCAGCAGAGTTCCTAGAGAAATCATTTTGAACTCTCTGAACAGGAATTTGTTCAATTCTCTGAGGTCTAGAATGGGTCTGTGTCCTCCTGTTTTCTTTGGAATAAAGAAATAGGGGGAGAAGAACCCTGTTCCCCATTGGGGAATGGGTACCTCTTCTATTGCTGAGCAAGGAGCATTATGACCTCTTGACCTAACCGGTCTTTGAGAGAGGTCTGAGAATTGAACTGTCTTACCATTGTACGAGGGGGCATGCTGGAGAAATGAAGCTTGTACCCTTCTCGTACAATGGACAGAGTCCAATTTTCTGCTGTTATCTGACACCATCTGGGGGCAAAATGACATAACCTTCCTGGGATGGTGGAGGGTTCTGGGCCGTCCAGGGCCAGGAAGGCAAAGTTCTCTAGACAGGAGTCAAAGCCCCTGTGGAGGCTGAGTCTGCTGAGCCGGCTGAGGCTTAGCTGCTTTTGGTTTCCTTTGTTGCCTAGGTTGTTGCTGCTGTCCCTTTTTCGGCAGACTGACCTGAACGATGTCCCTGCTGGGTATAGGAGGGATACAAACTTTTCTTCTTGATGAAGAATGGTTTCTTAGAGGATCTTTTCCTCGCAGGATCAGCTGTAGATTTGGACAATCTGTCCAAAGTGATATTGTCAGCATCTATCTCATTAGCTTTTTCCTGCCAATTCTTGCCAAAGAGTTTCTCTCCTGTGCAAGGATTATTCCCCAGTTTGTCCTGTACCCAGATTTCCAAGTCAGATGCCTGGAGCCAGGCAATTCTACGTGCACCTATGGCAATATCAGAGGTTCTGCTTATATATTCAAAGCAGTCAAAGGCTGCACGATTCACAAACTTGGAAACATCCTGAGCATGTTTAACAAGAGCAATCCTGCCTTTTATCATCAGGAAGAAGAGGGCTCATAAGCTCTAAGTCTCCTGTGACTTCCTTAAGGAACATCCCCATATACAAGATATAGGAACTGATCCTAGCAGAAAGCATAGAAGCCTGGAATGATCGATGTCCAAAGGCGTCAAGAGTCCTACACTCGCATCCTGGAGGATTAGATGCATGCCTCTTCGCACTCTTCATCCGTCTCATGGCTGATTCCACCACCATGGAATAGTGTGGTAATTGAGTCTTTTGAAACCCAGGACAAGGGGGAACTCGATACATGGTGTTGAGCCTTCGAGAATGAGATGTGGTTAGAGGTGTTTCCCACATCCTTAACATAAGATCATGCAAGATCTCATGAATAGGTAAGGTAGCTGCCTCCTTGGGAGCTTTAGGGTACTGTAGGATTTCCAATTCCTTTGCCCTAGGCTCTTTTTCAGGAGCCACTGTGATGGAAAGACCTCAGGCCACATCTCGGATAAAATCCTGTCCTGAAAGGCAGATATCCTACGCTGAGGAGAAGAGGAATCCTCGGGAAGAAGTACTTTGGTATCGGCAGAGTCTTTGGAGTCCTCTGACTCACCTGAGGATTCGAAGTATCTCCGATCCTGATGATCATGCAAGGCACAGTACCGATCGATGTCAGTATTGGAGTGGTCTGGTACCGACTTGTCGATGCCAGATAGAGACGCATGACTCGGTCCCAGTGGTATACCTGCCGATGTCGATGCTGGTACCGGTTGAAGTGTCTGTAGCGGTTTCAGGGGCATTGAGGCCGTGAGAAGAGCTGCCAGACTGCGTTCAATAGCCAAGAATCTCTGATCTATCGATGCTGCCGATGCTTGGGTCTCTGTGCCGGTTGAAGCATCTGGAACCCCAGAGCATGGTACCAGTAGTTCTGTCAAGGTTGAGGCCTCGAGAACATCTGGAGCCCCGTTAGTGCTTTGGAAGCTGAAGCCTCCTGCTGGGGTAATTTTGCCGGTGAAATTCCCTCAAGGGCAACGCCAGAGGCATCTCAATGCTTAGAAGGAGATCTACCCTTTGAGGACTGACTAGAGATACAGAAGCCTTTCTGTCAGCTATGGACTCCCTTCAATACTCCCAAATCATTACCGCCCCCACACACAAGCACGGATCATCCCCCAACCTCATCTTCACCCCCAACAACCTCATTGAAAAAGACATTAACACAAGACCATCGATCGCACCAGTGCCCTGGTCAGACCACCACATAATAAAAATCAATTTACGGTTGACAGACCACAATGTGGCTAATTTGCATATCCATCCCTTTTTGCATGCTAGCACTGAAGTCCGCGCTATCAGTGCGCTGCATAGAGGTGTACATAATTACTAGCACATGGCTTCAGAGCTAGCATCTCGCCTCCCCTTTCCTGGCGACGGGTGGGCATGAGGCAACGTAAATGTGGACACTGCCTCCAGTCCTCTGCTCATTTATTTATTTGCAAGGCTTCATATACCGCCCAAACCGGAGTAACAGAGCGGTGTACAAAGAAAAAAGAATATAATGGCTACTGGAAGAAAAAAAGGAGGAAGAGAACGCCAATGGTTAACAGGAAAGCAATAGTGAGAGAGTGAAGAGAGAACAGAAAAGAGCAGAGATAAAACGCAGAAATGGGGGGAGTGCCGGGGGTGGGAGTGATAGAGTGAGGGGAGATGGAGGCAGTGTGTGGCATCAGGACCATCACGTGATAACAGGGCGATCAAAGGCCTGGGAAAAGAGATGAGTTTTCAGTAGAGCTTTGAAACAAGAAGAAGAGGGTTCGGTGCGGAGAGGGTGTGGGAGAGAATTCCATAGGGCAGGACTTAGGAAAAAGAAAGCAGAGTGATGAGTAAGTTCGAGATGTGCCTGGGATGGGGAGGGAAGAAAGAGACGGTTACTATGAACAGAGCGGAGGAGGCGAGGAGCGGGCTGGTAGTAGATAAGGTCTGATAAGTACTGGGGAGTGCCTGTGTGAAGAACTGTGAGTTATGATGAGGTATTTATAGATAAATCGGAACTTAATAGGGAGCCAATGAGTGGAAAGACAAGGGGTGATATGATCGAGGGGGGAGGAGTGGGTGACAAGACAGGCGGCGATATTTTGAATAAATTGGAGACGACGTAGCTAGTGATTGGAAAGACCGGCTAGAATCGAATTACAGTAATCCAGGCAGGAAGTCACGAGTGAGAGAACCAGGGTGGTAAGGGAGGAGACAGAAAAGTAGGGCCGGAGGGAACAAATTCTACGGAGATGGAAAAAACAGCTACTTACGAGGGAGGAGATATGTGGGTGGAAAGACATTGAGGAATCGAGGGTGACTCCAAGGTAGCGGAGCGTGGGGACAAGTGGGATGGGGAGAGAAGACATTGTGGGAGCCAAAGTAGGGGGAGTGGCGGAGAAGGAAAGCCAGATGGCGGAGGACTTAGTGGGGTTAACGCAGAGAAAATTATCAGAGAACCAGCCGGCAATGAGAGAAAGACAGGTATTGAGGGCGGAAAGGTCCGGGGTTGAGAAACTAGTAAGATGAATGAGAAGAATGTCATCGGCATAGAAGTAAGATGATAATGCCGGTCTGCAGGATAAGTAGAGCGAGAGGGGCGAGAAAAACATTGAACAGAAGGGGAGCGAGGATGGAGCCCTGGGGGACACCACATTTGACTATTCTGCTGCTGAGTGGATGAACCATGGACTACCCCTGCCCTGGTGTCCAGCATCCGTCCTCTTCCCTTCCCATTACTAGGCAGACCGCTGCCATTGCCAATGCTGTTGTAACCCCCCTCAGCAGCACCAAGGATGACTCGGGTCAGCCAGCGTGGGACCTCCGAGCATATGTGTGCTCAAGCCCCATCCCCATTTCAGAGAGATCAGGCCTAGAATATGTGCATGTGCTCAGTGGCCCCACGCCGGCTGCCCCAAGTCATTTTTAGTGCTGCTGAGGGAGGGGGTAACAACAGTTTCGGTAATGGTAGCCACAAGCGGCAGAGGTAGACAGTGCTGGTTTTTTTTACCACATCTGGCTTCAGCTGTAACAGCTCTGATGTCACCCCTGAAATTGTGCTGCCCTAGGTGATTGCCTGGTCCTCCCGGTGGTAGGGCCGGCCCTGCAAAGAAACACTGTAATTAAGTATCTGGCAATAAAGTAAACCACGGTTCTGCCTGCTGCTGGGCTGATGCTCAGTCCACACCCTCAAATATCTGTTGTCCACCGACACCAGCTCTCAGGACACGTCCTACTGAAATGCACTGTATGTTCACACTTTCTGTACAGTGTATCTAGAAATCCAACAAGCATTGGGACCTGTCCTAGCACAGGATGAACTGAATGGAATTCTGGGGATCCAGCTGTATTGCAAACCACTGAGAACCCGCAGCGAACAGCAGTATATATATGTTTTTCAATAAATAAAATGATTAAGCTTGGGATTGATATGAGGTATCTTTGAGGGCTGTGAAAGGGCTTGTGGAACCTACTAGGCAGTACGCATGGCTGCCAGTGTTGCTGTCAGAGGTTTCACTACCTTTTAGAAAAAAAAGTGAACATGTCTAAAAAATAATTTCCTACCACTTAAAACATAGGTGTCAAACTCTGGCCCGCGGGCCAAATTTGGCCCGTAGTGTAATTATATTTGGCCCGCGAGCTATACCAAATGACTACTAGAGCTAGCCCGCCGGTATTATACAGCGCATTCATTCATCGCTAATACTACAAATCCCATAATGCCTTGCTGTTGTTTTGGCGCGTCAATCAGGACAGGTCCCAGAAACGCCCTCTCCTGTGTGACAGAAGTCATAGCGATCTCAAGCTACAACTGTCACTGTGGGAACCCCTTCCCAAAAATGGCAAAAAGAAAGGCAGACAACAGGAACTTTCTGGACAGGTGGGAGACAGAATATTTGTTTACATATGTAAAAGACAGACCTGTTTGTCTGATTTGTGGAGTCAATGTGGCTATAACTAAGGAGTATAACATTTGACGACACTATGAAACAAAACACCATGACAAGTACAAGGACCTGGACATGACTCAAAGGAGCCAGAAAGTGGAGGAGATGAAAAGAAGTTTGGTTTCACAACAGAATATGTTCAAAAAAGCCACATCACAAAGTGAGGCTGCTGTAAAGGCTAGTTATATTGTGGCAGCAGAGATCGCAAAATCAGCCCGGCCCTTTAATGAGGGAGAGTTTGTGAAAAAGTGCATGTTGAAAGTTTGTGACATCGTGTGCCCAGAGAAAAAGCAAGCCTTTTCAAACGTGAGCCTGAGCAGAAAACACAGTAGCTGATCGCACATGTGATCTTGCCACCAATCTGTATGACCAGCTTTTGGAAAAGGGAAAAGATTTCGTTGCATTCTCCCTTGCTGTGGATGAGAGCAGCGACGCATCTGATACTGCTCAGCTGTCAGTCTTCATCCATGGAGTGGACTCAAATATGTGTGTTACGGAGGAGCTATTGGGATTCAAATCAATGCATGGCACAACCACAGGAAAGGAAATTTTTGAGGAGGTTTCCAAATGCGTAACTGAAATAAAGCTGCCGTGGGATAAACTCGTGGGATTAACGACAGATGGTGCGCCAGCGATGTGCGGTAAAACAAGTGGACTGGTGGGCAGGGTCCGGGAGAAGATGCAGGAAGAGAACTGTGCAGGTGAACTAACTGTTTATCACTGCATCATACATCAGGAATCATTGTGTGGCAAAGCCCTAAAGATGGAACATGTTATGACCACAGTAACACAAGTAGTTAACTTTATAAGAGCCAAAGGTCTGAATCACCGCCAGTTTAAGTCTTTTCTGGAGGAGTGTGGTTCGGAATACGCAGACGTGCCGTATCACACAGAGGTGAGATGGTTAAGCCGAGGAAAAGTACTGAATAGATGTTTTGAGCTGCATGAGGAAATATGTCAGTTTCTGGAAAGCAAAGGGAAGGACACAGCAGAGCTTCGGGAGAAAAGCTTCTGTGTGAGCTGGCCTTTCTGTGTGACATCTCGAGCCATCTCGATGCGCTAAACCTGCAGCTTCAGGGGCGGGGGTGCATCATCACAGACATGTACGCTGCAGTGAGGGCTTTTAAAACTAAACTGTGCCTGTGGGAGAATCAGATGCTGCAAGGAAACCTTGGCCATTTTCCCTGCTGCCAAACCATGAAAACGCAGTTCTTTACCAACTTGTTCCCATGCGCAGAGTTTGCTGAAAAACTCAGTGTACTCGGCGCTGAGTTTTAGCCGGCGATTTGCTGACTTTGATGTCCAGAAATGTAGGTTTGAACTGCTCAGTAATCCCTTTGCAGTTAATGTGGAAAACGCACCAACCAACCTCCAAATGGAGCTAATTGAACTCCAGTGTAATGACACGCTGAAGTCAAAGTATGATGCTGTGGGCGCCGCCCAGTTTCCACAGTTCATCCCTGACACAATGCCTCAGCTCTGCACCCAAGCTGCTCAGATGCTCTCCATGTTCGGCAGCACTTATCTATGTGAGCAACTTTTCTCCTCGATGAAGATGACCAAAACATCTCACAGGAGACGTCTGACTGATGAACACCTTCGCTCGATACTGAGGATTTCCTCAGCTCAAAGCCTGAGCCCAGACATTGATGAACTATCATCCAAGAAGAGATGCCAGGTATCTGGCTTGGGCACATCAGATTAGATCAGTGTGCAGCAAACTGAGCAATAATTAACGTTTTCTTTATGCACTTTTTCTTGCTACTCCAAGACATGGGCTTGAATGGTTGATTAATTTTATTATTGTTATTTTATTCTAAAAATTATTATTTATTATTATTTAAATCTTATTTAATAAATGAATGTCATTGATGTTTTTTTTTTATTTGAAATTGGTTTTTGCATATCTGAACTATTAAGTTATAAATTGTATAGTAATAAGTGTTGCTTCATATTCAATGTTAAAGCAAATCTTGTTTGGGTCCATATTAAAAGGTTCATTTGTTCAATGCTGGCCCGCGACTTTGTTCAAGTTTTACATTTTGGCCCACTGTGTATTTGAGTTTGACACCCCTGACTTAAAACATCATGAGTGGTGGTCTGTGTTGTGGATACCATGTGCTGCCTTGGAGTTAAGGATTATGTCTTGGTACATAAAGGGTTGAATTTCAAATTGGTACATGCAGCTCTAAAGAAAATGATGACAGCAAAACATGTTAGTGAAAGTTATGATGTCAATAACTGTCTGGAAAACGGTCGCTAAAACATTTTCATGCACTGACATCCCAGGGCAATGTGTTGTCTGCAGGGGCGGGGGGCATGAGCCTCCACTAGTGTTGGCCCTCTTACCTCCCTGCCTTCCTCTTCCTCTCTGGGCTGCAAACATCTACCGTCCCTCATCACGATCTTACCACTTCCAGTGCTGCTTTTCTTCTGGTTCACTGGGTGTCACTGATTCAGCATGGTTTTGAACAGTAGCACAGGGTGTCTCCCCAAGTCGACCCTGCAGGCATGCCTATGAGCTGCAGCTAATTTACTTTGCACAATTACAAGACCTTACCCATCATGTATGACAGCAGGGCCGGATTTACCTTGAGTGAGGCCCTACGCCAACAAAAATTGTGGGCCCCCAGCAGGGGCGGCCCAAGGGGGGTGCGGGGCCTCATTTGCATAAATATTTGCATAATGTTACCATATACTAACTTTTAGTAAACGTGCCTCTTAATGAGTGTATGGATAAAGAAAGACTAAAAGATTTCTACATTACTATAATCCAGTGCCAACTGCCAGACACATTAGGAACTACTACAAACACTGCCCATTAGAACCCATAGCAAACCCGCCGTATCCTAACAGCACTACCAGGACTCACAAAGCACCATACTCTACCAATCAAAAGGCAACACTGCAAATATTAAACCAATACATTTCAGAGAACAACAATACATGACCTACTGGGGAAAGAGAACAAGTGGCAATGTCAAATAGGAATTATATAAACAGAACACCTCAGCTCAGTTACACATGCAGAACATAGACCATCACCAAACAAGTAATCACAATTTAGAAACAGGAAGACAATAATTAAACTGGGAATCCCAAAAGCCAAACTTGGAATGTACAACACTTAGAAATAAAACTATACATTAATTTGCTCTTGTACTAAACAAAGCGCAGACGTTAATGATGCACATTTACCAGAGCTGACATATTCCAATTAATAAATTCAAAATAAAGAGATATTTTTCTACCTTTTGTGCATTTTTTCAGCTGCAATTGCTCCAGCCACTTTCTTCTGGTTTCTTCTTCGTGTCTTCTGCTAACTCTCCATCGTCTGCTGTCCATTTGTCTTTTCTTCTCTCTTCTAGTTTTTTCCATTCTCTCTCTCTACATCTGCTTTAACATACTAATCTTTCTCCTTTTGCTCTTTCCTCATTCCTATTTCATCCACTCAAATTTTACCCCTCCATCCTCAATCCCCACTTACTCTCCCAATACCCGGCCAATTGTAGATTTTTTATCCCTCCCACACAAAATATTTTCCCCTCTCCATTTTACTCTCCCAGCCCCATCCCATTCTAATCCTCCCCCAATATCAGTTCCCTTCTAGTTCCAGCCTCACCCAGCATCCATTCCCTTCTAGTCCCTGCATCAGCCCATTTCCAGTCCTAGCCCCCCATCAGCCCATTTCCAGTCCTAGCAACCCCCCAACCCAATACCAGTCCTAGCAGCCCCCCCCATCAACCCACTTCCAGTCCTAACCCCCATCACCCCATTTTCAGTTTAAGCCCCCCTATAACCCATTACCAGTCCTAACCCCCCATCAGCCCACATCCAGTCCTAACCCCATCAACCCATTTCCAGTCAGCCCCCCATAGCACATTGCCAGTCCTAACACCCCCCCCATCAGCCCACAGCCCATTACCAGTCCTGACCCCATCAGCCCACCTCCAGTCTTAACCCCCCCAGCCCATTTCCAGTCCTAGCCCCCCCCATAGCCCATTACCAGACAGCCCCCATCAGCCCACAGCACATTACCAGTCTTAACCCCCCAAAGCCCATTACCAGTTCTAAACCCCCCAACAGCCTACAGCCCATTACCAGTCCTAACCCCATCAGCCCACCTCCAGCCTTAACCCCCCCCAGCCCATTTCCAGTCCCAGCCCCCCCAATAGCCCATTACCAGTCCTACCCCCCCCCCCATCGGCCTAAAGTAAAATTTAATTTTAAAAAAAAACTGCTGGCTGCCGCCGCGGGGCCCCCTCTGCTGCTGCAGCAGCATGGACTGACCCGCAGGGGTCCCCTCTGCAAGCTGAATCCGTCGGTCCCTCCGTGCAGGCTGTGAGAGGCGTGAAGGGAGAGTGTCTCCCTTCGCGCCTCTCACAGCCTGCACGGAGGGAGGGAGGGACCGACGGATTCAGCTTGCAGAGGGGGCCCCCGCGGGTCAGTCCATGCTGCCGCGGCAGCAGAGGGGGCCCCGCGGCGGCAGCCAGCAGGTTTTTTTTTTAATTTTATTTAAAAAAAAAAACTAATTTGTTCTATTTTTGTGGGCCCTTGCCAGCTGTGGGCCCTACACCATGGCGTACATGGCGTATAGGTAAATCCGGCCCTGTATGACAGGGAAGTAAAAAGATCACTAGTCATCACTCCTCATCAACAAAACATCTGACCCCAACTCAGTACCAATTTCCCTCTAGAAAATCATCATTACAAACTCCTCTATTCTCTCCTTTTCCCCCTCATTCCATCGATTGACCTCTTTCTCCCCCCCTCCCGAAGCAGTGACATGGCCCTGGACTCTTGTGGTAGTAGCAGTGTGGGGACTGTAAGCCAATGGCGACACCTAGTGGTCATATTCATAGTGCAGGCACAACAGGTTCAAGAGGGACCCAAGATCTATGCCCCAACCCCTGACTACCAACTGCTGCTACCAGTTTAGATGGGAGAGTGAGAGGGTTAATAATGGGGTAAATCCCCAGGTAGTTGTGAATGAAGACGCAAGAGTGCCAGTATGGGCAGGAGATCAAAAGAAGTGGGAGAAAACGAATGAACTGAAAAAAAAAAAGCCACTGAGCAATCATAAGATAACCAATGGAAGATTTAATGTTTCACACATCTTCCACTGCAGGATTACCAAAATTAGTTTATCCAAAGTAGAAAAAAAAGTTCAATTACGTTCAAATATCCTGATTATGTATCCCTTATTAATGTCCTGAGAGAGGTCCAGCAGAATCCACAGCCCTAACTGCAGTCCCCTGGTGCCCTCTGCTGGTAGAAGATGTGCAAAAAGAGGCTGGTTTCAGCAAGGGGGGCTCATCAGTCACTCCACCCCAGCTCCTTTCCGGAGGCTGTCACTCACTCTAGGGTTGACATCCTTATCACCGCCTCTGTTATCTGCCCCAATACAACTCCTTTTTCATGCCATAATCAGTATATTAGAGCTTCATATTTTCAGCTGGCCTTCAGAGAAACAAAGACAAGCTTTGATTTCTCATCCATTGTATATGCATTTGACAGGGAAATTACTCTGCAACAAATCAAAGCTTCTACAGCTGGAAAAAGAAGGGACGAGTTTGTTGGAAAACCATGGATAAAGCAGCACAATTGCGATGCTAGCCCACTTTAAAGGTTAAAAAAATAAAGAAAGAATATAAAGCAATACATTTTTATTGCAGGGGCATAGCCATGGGTGGGCCTGAATGGGCCCAGGCCCAAGCCCCCCTTCCTTCCCGCCAGCTTTCCACAATTGAGTTTATTCATATTTTTTGCTAGCCTGCCCTTCATAGCAAAATATCAGAGCAGCTTACAGAGTAAATGGGGGAATATAAAATTAACAAGTCCATATCAGAAATAACGTTATTTAGAAAACAGCTGAAGGCATATTTGTTTCAACAGGCATACCATGCGGTTCTTACGGACTATGTTGATTGAGATCTGGGCATACTGATAGAGCGAGCGGAGGGATATCAGTGGGACTGAAGGATCCCCTATGAGAAGAGGCTTAAAAGGTTAGGGCTCTTTAACGTGGAAAGAGATGGCTGAGGGGAGATATGATAGAGGTCTATAAATTGATGAATAGAGTGGAATGGGTAAATGTACATCAGTTGTTTATGCCATCAAAAAGTAGAAAGATTAGAGGACATGCAATGAAGCTACAATGTAGCCTATTTACGTCCAATACGAGAAAATATTTTTTCACTCAATGCGTAATCAAACTCTGGAATTTGTTACCAGAGGATGTAGTAAAAGCTGTTAGTGTAGCTGGATTTAAAAAAGGTTTGGACAAGTTCCTGGAGGAAATGTCCATAAATCATTATTAAAGAGGACCCGGGAAATCCACTGCTTGCCCTAAGACAAGAGTTGTGGAACCTGGGTGCCTTTTTGGAAAAATGCTAGGTACATATGACCTAGATTGGCCACTGGAAAAAGGATACTGGGCTTGATGGACCTTGGTCTGACCCAGTATGGCATCTCTTATGTTCTTACGATGTTATGATATTCATTAGCGGGCATCTTTTTTGTTTTCAATCAGGTCTATTATAATGTGGTTGTTTTCTCTTGAATATTGTTATTACTATTTTATGATTTCATTATAGTCTGTTTATTAATGTTTTGTTTTATGGATTTTTTGACTATGTACATTCTTATTGTAATCTGCCTAGATTTTATGAATACTGTGGAATATAAATCCTTTCAAATAAATACGTGAGATACAAAGAAAATTTGAAAATATTTAAAATCAATGTACCATAAAATGCACAAACAAAAATGGGCAAACAATATGAACATTAAATAATACAATCTACCCTTTGTAAGTTAAAAAAAAAGAATAGCTAAAAAAGAAGATAGGGATCCACAGATCCTTAAGCATCCATATCCAAGAAGTTTCCAAACGCCTTGGAAGAAAATAGTATTTGTAGGGCACAGCACATGTGTCCCATTCATGATCCTGCAGGACATGCTGCCGTCTGTCCATGAAAGAAGAGCGGAACCTGGGTGTGATTGTTTCCGATGATCTTAAAGTGGCTAAACAGGTAAAAAAGACAATGGCGAAAGCCAGAAGGATGCTTGGGTGCATAAGGAGAGGAATGGCCAGCAAAAAAAAGAGGCGATAGTGTCTCTGTATAAGTCTCTGGTGCAATCTCATTTGGAGTATTGTGTGTAATTATGGAGACTGCATCTTCAAAAAGATATAAAGAGGTTGGAGTCGGTGCAGAGGGTGGCTAGTAAAATGGTTAGTGGTCTTTATAAAGCATATGAGGACAGATTTAAATATCTTAATATGTATATTTGAGAGGAAAGGTGGGATAGAGATGTTTAAATACCTCCATGGCATAAATGCACAAGAGCCTCTTTCGATATAAAGCAAGCTCTGCAACAAGGGGACATAGGATGAGGGTGAAAGGGGATAGACTCAGGAATAATATGCGGAAATATTTATTTATGGAATGAGTGGTATAGTCTCCCAGTGGAGGTAGCAGAGATGAGGACAGTATCTGAATTCAAAAAAGCATGGGGTAAACACAGAGGATCTCTAAAGGACAAAAGGGGACAATTGTAGTTGATATGGAAGGGCAGACTAGATAGGCTGTGTGGTCTTTTTCTGCTATCGTATTTCTATGACTGTGTGTGTGCCACTGAGTCAATGCCAACTCCTGATGACCCAGCCTTTGGGTTTTCTTGGCAAGGTGAGACTGGAGATTACCAGGCCTTTCTTCTGCATGGTAAGTCTACAGCACCTGGTATTCCAAGGTGGTCTCTCATCCAAGTACTAGCCAAGCCTGATCCTGCTTAGTTTCTGAGATCAGCCAAGAGCAGGCTCAATCAGGGTGGACTGATGCATTTTTTTAGTAGCTTTAAAACTGGGGTCACCAACCTCCAGAGGGCTGCGGGCCGCACAGCCGACTACTGGGAGCCTCGCGGGCCGCACCCCCCTTCTCCCCGCCCCCACGAAAAAAAACAACAAACGCAAAATTATGAAAACAATGGCTGATCACCTTTATTGAATTTAATGAGATGGCTGATGATTCATGCTAGCAGACAAACGCTTAAAGTCCTGCTTCACAGATGACACTGACAGGAGAAGGGACGCTTGCAGTTGGTCGTCGGTGAGCTGCGAGCGCGTGGATACAATGGTGGGAATCCTTGGCGGGCCGCACGTAATGTTAACCGGGGTAGAGCCTCGCGGGCCGCACGAAGGGACCTCGTGGGCCGCATGTGGCCCGCAGGCCGCAGGTTGGTGACCCCTGCTTTAAAAGGTTAAAACCTCCTTTTTCAGTCAGAACTGCAGTTTGCATGTAAATGTTAGCTTCAGCCAGTAGGTGGCAGCCCAGTAAAGTCTAGCACAGGGGTGTCAAACTCAAATACACAGTGGGCCAAAATGTAAAACTTGAACAAAGTCGCGGGCCAGCATTGAACAAATGAACCTTTTAATATGGACCCAAACAAGATTTGCTTTAACATTGAATATGAAGCAACACTTATTACTATACAATTTATAACTTAATAGTTCAGATATGCAAAAACCAATTTCAAATAAAAAAAAACATCAATGACATTCATTTATTAAATAAGATTTAAATAATAATAAATAATAATTTTAGAATAAAATAACAATAATAAAATTAATCAACCATTCAAGCCCATGTCTTGGAGTAGCAAGAAAAAGTGCATAAAGAAAACGTTAATTATTGCTCAGTTTGCTGCACACTGATCTAATCTGATGTGCCCAAGCCAGATACCTGGCATCTCTTCTTGGATGATAGTTCATCAATGTCTGGGCTCAGGCTTTGAGCTGAGGAAATCCTCAGTATCGCGCGAAGGTGTTCATCAGTCAGACGTCTCCTGTGAGATGTTTTGGTCATCTTCATCGAGGAGAAAAGTTGCTCACATAGATAAGTGCTGCCGAACATGGAGAGCATCTGAGCAGCTTGGGTGCAGAGCTGAGGCATTGTGTCAGGGATGAACTGTGGAAACTGGGCGGCGCCCACAGCATCATACTTTGACTTCAGCGTGTCATTACACTGGAGTTCAATTAGCTCCATTTGGAGGTTGGTTGGTGCGTTTTCCACATTAACTGCAAAGGGATTACTGAGCAGTTCAAACCTACATTTCTGGACATCAAAGTCGGCAAATCGCCGGCTAAACTCAGCGCCGAGTACACTGAGTTTTTCAGCAAACTCTGCGCATGGGAACAAGTTGGTAAAGAACTGCGTTTTCATGGTTTGGCAGCAGGGAAAATGGCCAAGGTTTCCTTGCAGCATCTGATTCTCCCACAGGCACAGTTTAGTTTTAAAAGCCCTCACTGCAGCGTACATGTCTGTGATGATGCACCCCCGCCCCTGAAGCTGCAGGTTTAGCGCATCGAGATGGCTCGAGATGTCACACAGAAAGGCCAGCTCACACAGAAACTTTTTCTCCCGAAGCTCTGCTGTGTCCTTCCCTTTGCTTTCCAGAAACTGACATATTTCCTCATGCAGCTCAAAACATCTATTCAGTACTTTTCCTCGGCTTAACCATCTCACCTCTGTGTGATACGGCACGTCTGCGTATTCCGAACCACACTCCTCCAGAAAAGACTTAAACTGGCGGTGATTCAGACCTTTGGCTCTTATAAAGTTAACTACTTGTGTTACTGTGGTCATAACATGTTCCATCTTTAGGGCTTTGCCACACAATGATTCATGATGTATGATGCAGAGAGAAACAGTAAGTTCACCTGCACATGTCTCTGCCGGCATCTTCTCCCGGACCCTGCCCACCAGGCCACTTGTTTAAAACCGCACCTCGCTGGCGCACCATCTGTCGTTAATCCCCCGAGTTTATCCCACGGCAGCTTTATTTCAGTTACGCATTTGGAAACCTCCTCAAAAATTTCCTTTCCTGTGGTTGTGCCATGCATTGATTTGAATCCCAATAGCTCCTCCGTAACACACATATTTGAGTCCACTCCATGGATGAAGACTGACAGCTGAGCAGTATCAGATGCGTCGCTGCTCTCATCCACAGCATGGGAGAATGCAACGAAATCTTTTCCCTTTTCCAAAAGCTGGTCATACAGATTGGTGGCAAGATCACATGTGCGATCAGCTACTGTGTTTCTGCTCAGGCTCACGTTTGAAAAGGCTTGCTTTTTTCTCTGGGCACACGATGTCACAAACTTTCAACATGCACTTTTTCACAAACTCTCCCTCATTAAAGGGCCGGGCTGATTTTGCGATCTCTGCTGCCACAATATAACTAGCCTTTACAGCAGCCTCACTTTGTGATGTGGCTTTTTTGAACATATTCTGTTGTGAAACCAAACTTCTTTTCATCTCCTCCACTTTCTGGCTCCTTTGAGTCATGTCCAGGTCCTTGTACTTGTCATGGTGTTTTGTTTCATAGTGTCGTCAAATGTTATACTCCTTAGTTATAGCCACATTGACTCCACAAATCAGACAAACAGGTCTGTCTTTTACATATGTAAACAAATATTCTGTCTCCCACCTGTCCAGAAAGTTCCTGTTGTCTGCCTTTCTTTTTGCCATTTTTGGGAAGGGGTTCCACAGTGACAGTTGTAGCTTGAGATCGCTATGACTTCTGTCACACAGGAGAGGGCGTTTCTGGGACCTGTCCTGATTGACGCGCCAAAACAACAGCAAGGCATTATGGGATTTGTATATTAGCGATGAATGAATGCGCTGTATAATACCGGCGGGCTAGCTCTAGTAGTCATTTGGTATAGCTCGCGGGCCAAATATAATTACACTACGGGCCAAATTTGGCCCGCGGGCCAGAGTTTGATACCTATGGTCTAGCAGAAGGCAGCCTGGGACTGCTGTAGCGGCTCCAACTCCTTGTGTCTGGTGAGCAAGGTGGAAAGCCTGGAGCTCCTGAATCAACCTGGGCCACATTGCTCTATACTTCTCCCCCCCCCCACCCCCCTGGATTCGTCCCTTCAGCAGGAGAAGGGAGCACTTTCTGTGATGAGATATTTCCTTACATAGTGTCTCAGTCTAAACATTTACAGCTTCATGCTGGGACCACTTTTTCTAAAACAGTTTGCTGAAAACAAAATGCTAATTTCTTGTGCATTATTTATACATTTGAGGCATTTGAATGTCTTTATCATTTCCCTTGCCCCCTTCTGGCACACACATTGGTGTATGGCCTGGGCTCTGCAGCTTTGGATAGCCCTCCCCTTGCCTCTGCAGGCTTTGATGCAATATTCAAAGTAAGATCTCACTGAGGCGCCTGTACAGAGCGTCATCACCTCTCCCTATGCACCTACTGCCCTATCCTGCCGATTTACCCCAGGATCCCCCTCCTGTTAGGTGCACGTCAGTACCTCACCCTCTGCCGTGAACTGCTCCTTTGGATTTCTGCACCCCAAAGGCATGTTTATAGTCCTTTTTTTGCCTTAAAACTTAGCTACCTAGCTCTTGGCCACGCCTAAAGACTTCCCAAATCACTTGTCGTCCTTCTGTTCCATCTGGAGCATTCAGCCTGCAGATTCTAGGATCATCTACCTTACCAGCCCTCTAGCAATATCCCTTATGAAGATATTGAAGAGACCTAGATGCAGAACTGATCTCTGAGGGTCACCCTGGCAATGCCCTTTTCCAGAGTGTGAACTCCATCTACAAATATTCCATCATCACTCAGCTTCCAACCCTGTTTGCCTCCACGGGACAGATTCCTGGGCTGTCCAGCCTACTATGAGCAGCCTGTGTAGAAGCGTTTCAAAAAAGCCCAAGTAGACCCGACCCAGTATTCCCCTCTATCTCATTCTTCAGGCATCCAATCAAATAAATTGATCTGATTGTTTGACATGATCTTCTGGTAAAACCATGCTGCTTGGATCCCATGATCTGTCGAATTTCAGATTTTTTTTTAAGCTATCTATCTTTTGCTTTAGTGAGATCAGACTAATTACCAACTTCCTTCCTGCAATAGCTTCTATTCTGTAGCCATATGGTACCTGTGATTGAACTGAATAATGAGTGGAGCTGCTCAAATCTCTCCAAGTTCCTTTAATAGCCCAAGACATACCCTGTCTGGCCCCTCAGTTGTGAAGGGGTGTGCAGACGACCGTGTGGGCACTAAGGTCTGCAGTTGGTGGTACATGTCCGTGTGAATGTGCACTCATGTCTGTGTTCTGCCGTGCATGTGTGTGTAACAAGTGCACATGGACAATAGAGTCCATTGTACCTCATTGCTCACGTCTGAAAAGTCCCCAGGACGTTCTGATCATGTCTTCCTCTGGTGACAGATCTCACTGTTCAGACATGTCTGTGGATGTAATCACACACCTGGCTTGCTCCAGGGCTGCTTGTGAAGATTACTGAGTCACTCCAGGGCACTGTGATCTCGGATCTGAAGCAGCAGCCTTCCCAGAGGTTTCACAGGTTTTTATGTCTGGGTTCTTTTGTTGTTGTTTAACAGACAACAGTAACAGGGTTACTAGCCCCCTCTGAAAGAAAATGTAAGTTCAGTGCCTCCAATTTCCACGCACAATTCCATAAAACTTGTAGATTACAAACATGAGACACCTTGCCAATGAGAGTGACTTGCCATATGATCCCAAGGACTATGAACAGGTTGAGTGTTCTGCCTGTCCTCCCCCTGCCACAAGACCCTACATGGAGGGGCACATAAACTTACTCTGGGGCCAATAGGCAGAGAGGGGTTAATCTCAAAGCCCTTAACAGATATCACCAATGGTCGGGTCAAGGTAAGCAACCTTTCCTACTCCCTGCTCATAGGTGCCTGCCCACAGCTGAACCCAAGAGCCCGTGATGAGCGCAGGCCCCAGAAGCTAACAAAAGAAACAACCTGAGTGTCGGCTTTGGGTTATGAGCAAAAACTATTTGAATGAGTGCTTGATGAGAGAGGGAGCATTGCAAAGGGATCAACTGGCTTCTCTTATTTTAATCTCCAGAATGAGAACTATGATTTCCAAGGGTTTAAGTTTGTAAATGAAACAGCTGCACATAAATGAGAACCTAATGTTTATATCCAGCAGCCAAACATGAGGGAGCTCAAAGGCCTACTGCCCGGTCGCCTATCGACCATAACGTAGCGTCTACTCTTCCTGTATCCATTGCTGAGTGTGCCGTGCTCTTCTCAAATGTCCTGTAGCTTGGCTACACTACTGATGGTTTATAAGGATCACCACTTCTAGTACCCATACCAGTCCCTAGGTTACTAGCTTGATGTACGATTTTACAACAATTTATCCAACTGAGAAGCATAAGAGACCCTGCTGCTATTAAGCAAGTCAAAAATAAATCCAGCAAAATTCCCTCCCCCAAATCACCTCTTCCTGAGCTGCAGGACAGGGAGGTTAGGTGCTCAGCTGCTTTCATTCTCAGCATCACCCTACTGGACACGCTGGACAGTAGCTTTCAGTTTATGAAGTTGCAAAGTCCAAGGCGGCGGTCATTTCATTCAGAGGCATTTCGGACAATACTGCAGGCATTCGCCTGGTCCCCTGGGCTTATTCTCATAGCCTTTGCACTATGGCAACGTCGGGCTAGCTTTAATTCCCCAAGGTGCCTCTACCTAGTATTTTGTTTTTTTAGTTGGCACGGGATGGTCTATTTCTGAAGCGAAGCAGGTTGAAAAGAAGTCTGAAATGCGGGTTAGTGATACAGATAGGCTGAAAAATCAATAGTGCACAAAATCCAACCTTCTCCTGATTGGCCACAGCTCTTTCCACGTGGAAAGCTTAAAAAGGGAGGAAAACGCTATGTGCAGCAGAAAAAAATATTCCTTCCCCGCCTAAAAACTAGCAGCATCACTCTAGCCGCTAATATGTTCTGCTGCTGAAAGATTTCCCAGGTTACTTTAGAAATGGTCCACTTGTAGCTGCGTCTGTCCTGGCTAGAAAAAGTGTCATGTAATTTTCCCCAATGTTAGTTACTCCTTAACCTCAGAGGACGCCCCCAGCTAGGAGCATTACTGGACCTACCAGTGAACTGGGCAGCAGGGCGGAGGACGTCCTTATCTAAGGATATGGGTGGCTTCCTGTTATGCGTGGCTAGGTGGGCCAGAAGCGTAGCTCGTAGATGAGCCACTGTTGCTGGTGATGGCACCCCAACTGAGCACCCATCTTACCATCCCCATGCAATGGTCCTGACCCCAGCTTCTGATGGTTTCTCTTGTGAGATCCCTGTAGACTCTACTGATGTATTCATTTTTTCCAGTGACCCTGGACACATAAGAATCTCTTAGCTAAAATCTTACGCTGGATAAAGAAAAATCTCACAACCTGAAGTGAATCCATTTTTGTGCAGGAAATAATCTCTTAATTATCTAAAGGGTACAACAAATGGATTATATACCGGTGTAACTATAACATAAAACTCAAGCAGAGAACGAACTGGTGCACCACAGTTGTCAACTTTCACCTCAAAAGATAGCACTTGACAGTGAATAATAAAACAGAAACAAAGAAAAGGTTAAAACTGTTTATTTCAAGATGTTCTGGCGTGTTTAAATGATAACAATATCTCTCCACCCCCATGCAGACTGACTTGTTCAGCTCTCAGTGTTCAGGGGATGGTGGGAAGGGATTCCAGGAACAGATCTGTACACGGATGAGTAACTGCGAAGGTAGATGTTGCTTTGTAGGATGTAAACATGCACTTGGAAGGATTGCTAAGATTCTGTTTTATATAGAGATGATCAGCTTCTAGACTTCTCACTAACACTCCCTTGGTGCTTATTCTGTCTTCATGAGCAAAAGGTAACAGGCAAATGGCTGTAACCCACTGAATGATGTCTCATGGGGCTTTGTTAGGAAAAATAACCATTGCTTGCAAACATGGACTTGCGGCTTCTTACCGACTCTGGTGATCAAGCAGCATGCAACACAATGCAACTTCATCCAGGAAATAAAGATTGCTCCTGAAACGCTCATTCTTCTGCCACTCAAATCTAACCATCTTCACCCTCTTCCTCCTGACCACTACCTAGCTGCCCCCTCCACAGGAAAAGGAACGAGTGACCGTTCCTTGCCCGAGTCTCATGAAGGCAGCCAAGTGTCCGGAGAATCTGAACTTTCACCCTGTGCAATAGTACAGCTTGTTCTGATTACTCATGGACCTTAAAATGAAAACAGCCCAACAGATGTCAATGTAAGGAACGCTTACTTCATGCCCCATGCAGGAGGGTACCCAGTATATCCTGCTCTCAACATGACCCCCTGCAGAGAGCAAAACCACACGGGATCCCTGGGAGAGCACAGTGACAGCAGAAGTATGGGAGTCCTACTGTCGCCTACACGTACAGGACATTTAAAGAGAACTGTAATCTTCCTGCTTTGGCCAAAATCCAAATGCTTTCATGTCGCCACAGGGACCAGGGGCCACGGCATTATTCCCATATTGTACAGATGCTCAATTTCAGCCAAACAAGACCATCCTCAGCTCAGGGTTTGGTCTTAGTCAGAAAGCGTAAGACGCAAACACAAAGCATGTGGAGGTTCTTTACGAACGATGCATCAGACACTCCTTTCACAGCACTTACAGCTCACAGATGCCCGATAAAGTTTAACAAATGCTAACGCCAGTTTCATGATCTTTGTTGCAAAGAGCATGTCTCAACCTCTGCTTGCCTACAAGCGAACAGCACAAGCTGTGGAAATGTTTGCCTGGGTTTGGGAGGGAAAAAAGTTGCTTTTTTCCCCACACGCTGTTTCAATCTGGCCGTTAGGAAAACATCAAAGGTAAGACGTGTGAGGCAGAAGGGGGAGAGGTAGGAGCCTAGGTTGGGAGGGGGTGAGAGGGGAGTGTTCTACACACACTCTGATCTTACCATCAGGTTTTCTGTGGTTCAGTGGGACACTTCCAAAATGCAGAAAAGTGTCCCAGTCTGAATCCTGAGCTCTGCTCTATAATGGGAGTGGTTCCATGTGGCAGAGCGTGGCGAAGTCACACTGCCTTCCAATGGAAACTGGCCAAATCTCTCCAAAATTGCCTTTCCAACATTCCCCTAATGCAGCATTTAACTGAGGCTCCCTGAGACCGTCAGTCACAGGAAGGGACATCACATGCTGCTGAGCTGCTAACACGGATTCGCAGTCACTTCAAATAGCATCGGCGATTTCGGGAGTTTTCACCGTCGTCAACAACGCACACTGTTCTTACTTAGTATGTGCCATTCTCAGAATAAGGTCACTAGGCAGAATAGCGCATTCTACACAAGAAGAGCACGTGCTAGATAGTGCTAATAATGAAACAAATCCCCAAAGTAAAACAGTTTTTAAAGCAAAGCAAAATAAATGAAAGCAAAAATGACCTGAAAAATGAAATGAGCCAAAACCTTTTTCAGTGGTAGCAGAAAGGGACTGACTGCGGGTTAAAATCCAGCCTAATCTCCCTCCCCTTCTACGTTACAGCAAGAAAGAATCTCTTAGAGGAGTTACATCAGGAACATAAGGAAATCAAGCACCCGAAGGCCTCAGTGTCTGCTAGTGACTCGCTCTGAAACCACGTGGAGTATTGCAGCAACTCACCTCACAGCTGAGCTCCTGCCCCCCCCCCCAAGAAAACAGATGAGTCTATAATTCTCTAACTGAAATGGTGTGAGGGATGGATAAGGAAAGGTGACTGAAGAAGCCTGTGTGCTTACAGAGGGCAGGAGGAGTGGACCCAGGTGTCAGTGATGAGCCGCAGGAAGATTAGAGGTGCCGCCTTGCAGAGCTCAGCTGTGGTGATACTGGAACCAGACACAGACACCACAAAACAAACTAGAGCCATTCACAAAACTAAGATAATCAAAATGAGGCACGTGCAGAAAGTAACAAAGTGCTAATACCTGGGTACTAGTACATCACGAGAACTACGTACAGCCTTCAGCGCCTTGTAGCACTACCTGAGGGAGCTGTGTCAGTGGCCCAAGGCTCCCATGCAAAGGTTAGTCCTCTAGTGCAGAGGTCTCCGAGCTGTTCTCAGCAGCGTGGTTTCACTTCTCTTCGGGGTGGGCACAGATGCAGGAACTCCCCGGGGCAGCCGTTTCCGTCCCTCTACAGAGGCTGGAGGACAGCGTGGCAATGCTGCGGCCGTTTGCTATCCAGGATGGATTTCCAGTCATCGCTCCATGAGGAAAGCCTCCGGCCAGGGGGCTGCAGCTGCAGGTGCTTGTTGTGACAGGCTGTGAAGAGAACATGCTCCCAGCTCGGGTTTCGTTCAGCCCCTGTAAAGAAGAGAAAGTCAAAGTGTCTACTCTCCATGGGCAGATCCCAAGAGTTCCGAGCACACTTATGGTCTCCGGCCCTCATCCCATCAGTCCACTGAGTGGTGCCCTCTGCTGATCACTGCTGCATACTGCGCGCACGCCTGACCCTCACAGTCTACTCTGTGGCGTTATCTCTGAACCTGCTTGTGAGGCTTTTCATTTATATATGCTGTGATCTGGCTTGGGATTTGGTGACAAAACAATTTCACATCCCCTAAGGACCTGGGTTCAAGAGAATAAAACCTGTGAAGGCGTATGAAGATCGGAACTGAGACGTTGAGGTCAGGACGGACTCCGTTCTGACGGTATTTTAGAAATAGCTCTACTAAAGGTGGAACTGTTTCTAAAACATGAATAAGGAGGTGCGGGGATGGGAGGAGCCATTTCACAGATATAAACGTGGAGAAATCAGTCGAGGAAACCCAACAGCTTACATAGGTAAGTGTGGACATTAGGGAATTGCACTTGTAAATATCCAAGCTACGTGTTCTCAACTTTACCTAATTTCAGTTTGGAGAGGAAAAAACAGTGGGAGATTAAGGAGAATGATCCCCCTTAAACCCTCCTGTAAAGGGATAGCCAAAGAGCATTTTTAAAATCCCCATTCCTATCGGGACAGCTGTATATCTGGACACGCATCCCCTACATGAATTGAGAAATACATGTATAGATTTATGTCGCCCAGACACGTTCTGATACGCCCCCTGGGAATCCACGCAGGACCAGCCCAAGAGTATTTGATGTCCTAGGTGAACCATATGGTATCAAGCATTTCCCTTTCCCTCCCCCTCGACTGAAGTGTTCAGCATCTGCTCTTCCCTGCCACCCCATGTTTCCAGCAGCGCCCCACATCCCTTCTTTTGGCAGGCCCATCTCATCATTCTGTTAGTGTAGCCGGTGCAGAGACTTGAGGCTGTGCAGGCTCAAGGCCCACTGCCTCTCAACCCCTCCAAAACAGGAAGTTCAGAGGGAACTATTCTGGCAACTGGTAATGGAACCCACATTGGAGAGGGTCATACTGGACCTGGTGCTTACCAATGGGGAACTAGTGGGTGATCATCTTGCATCCAGTAATCATCAGATGGTGTGGTTCAGTATTAGGACAAGGGCAGAGATGGTTCATTCAAAGGTGAGGGTCTTAGACTTTTGGAAAACAAATTTTGCCAAGATAGGACAATATCTCAAGAAGTCATTAGCAGGATGGGAATAGCTGAGGGATGTAGACAAGCAATGGGCAAAACTGAAAGGGTATATTTAAAGGGCAACAAACCATTTTGTTAGTAAAGTAAATAAATATACAGTAAAAGGGAAAAGAGGTCACTATGCTTCTCGAAATAAGTAGCTGAAAAGGTGAATAAAAAGAGGGTTGCCTTCATAAAATACAAGAGTTCACAGTAAGAAGAAGAGAAGCATCAATATTTGGAAGAACTAAGAGAAGCTAGGAAAGTAGTCAGGAAAGCAAAGATACAAATGGAAAAACAATAACCAATTCAGTAAAATGGGGGGACAAAATATTTTGCAGATATATTAGGGACAGGAGGAAGTGCAAAAGTGGTATTGTCAGAATCAAGGATGAAAGGGAGGAATATGTAGAAGCTGATGAGGATATAGCAGAGTTGCTTAATAAATATTTCTATTCTGTGTTCACAGATAACAGGCCAGGAGTAGGACCTCAGAAAATGCCCACAAACAAGAACAGAATATTATGTTTGTGAAGATTTAGCTAAACTAAAAGTAGACAAAGAGATGGGACCGGATGGGATACATCCAAGAATATTGAAGGAACTTGGGGACGTTCAAGTGGCTCCACTGACTGACCTTTTCAAAACTTCTTTAGAGTCGGGAGTGATCACCGAGGACTGGAGAAGGGCACATGTGATCTCTTTACACAAAAGCAGAAGGCAGCAAGGTTAGGAATTACAGGTCAGTTAGTCTGCCCTCTGTGGTGAGTAAATTAATGGAAAATCTGCTAAAACAGAGGATAGTGAGGTTTCTGGAGTCCAATGGATTGCAGGATCCAAGGCAGCATGGGTTTACTAGAGGCAGGTCTTGTCAGACAAATCTTATTAATTTCTTTGACTGGGTGACCAGAGAACTGGACAGAGTGAGCACACCAGGTGAGGTGTACTTAGATTTCAGTAAAGCCTTTGACACCGTTCCACACAGGCGACTTATAAATAAATTGAGCACCCTAAGAATAGACCCTAAAGAGACCGACCATTGCCTTCCACTCAACCAGTTTCTTATTCAAAGAGTATCAGTAATGGAGCTCACTCTGAAGAGAAGGAGGTTACCAGTGGTTTGCTGCAGGGATCTGTCCTTGGTCCAATTCTTTTTAAAATCTTTGTTAGTGATATTACGGAAGGGCTGTTGGGTAAGATTTGTCCCTTTGTGGATGATACCAAATCCTGTAATAGATACCCAGGAAGGAAAAGATAACACGAGGAGGGATCTAGCCAAGCTTGAAGAATGGTTGAGAATGTGGCAGCTGAGATTTAATGCTAAAAAATACACGGTTATGCATTTGGGCTGCAATAATCCAAGGGAGCGGTACAGTGTAGGAGGTAAAATGCTTCTGTCCACAAAAGAAGAGCGAGACTTAAGGGTGATTGTTTCTGATGACCTTAAAGTAGCTAAACAGGTAGAAAAGGCGACAATGAAAGCCAGAAGGATGTTTGGGTGCATAGGGGGAGAAATGGCCAGAAGGAAGATGGAGGTGACAGCGCCTCTGTATAAGACTTTGGTTAGACCTTGTTTGGAGTATTGTGCGCAATTCTGGAGACCGCACCTTCAAAAGGATGTAAACAGGAGGGAGATGGTGCAGAGGGTGGCTACTAAAATGGTCAGTGGTCTTCATCATAAGGCATAAAAATCTCAATATGTACACTTTGGAAGAAAGACCAGAGAGGGGAGCTATGATAGAGGCATTTAAACACCTCTGCTGCATAAATGGACAGGAGAGCCTCTTTCACATGAAAGAAAACCCTGCAACAAGGGGGCAGACCCAGGAGTAATCTGAGGAAATATTTCTTTACAGAAAGACTGGTGGATGTATGGACTAGTCTCCCAGTAGAGATGTTAGAGAAGAAGACATCTGAATTCAGGAAAGCAGGGGACAAACGCAGAGGACCTCCAAGGAATGCAAAGGGGCTGTGAAGCTTAGAGGTTGCTCTGAAAGGGCACAGGACGTTTGGCCTTTACAGCTGTGGCCAACATTATTGGCATCATTCCAGTTCAACCCTTTAATGTCCAATATCTCCTAAACAAAAGTGGCCAGTGAAATGGCTTTAGACTATATATGCACACATACTTGACACACAAACGAATCAAATAAAACAACAAGACCAATCAAAAAGTCCCAACAGAGATACAAGTTTAGGTACATGATAGATTGGGAGAGGGATTTGGGGGTGGCTTGGGGTGATAACAAGTGGGAATCGGGGTGTATGGGGGCGGCAAGGTCTGCCCTTTCAGTTACAATTAAAGAAAATGCCTGCAAGATTTTGCTGCACTGGTACTATACCCCTGAATGGTTGCATATGATGTTTCCTGGGGTTGTGGGGTGCTGAGATCGCTGATGCATATATGGTGGGGCTGTCCTGTAATCCAAGCTTATTGGAAACAGCTAAAAGATCATATTTCTGGTATCTTTAGGGTTGATGTGGATTTGATCCATCTTTCTATCTGTTGGACACATGACTGGAGGAGGTTCATTTTTGCTGGTGCTGGCCCATTCGGGCTAGTGTCATTGCGGTCCACTGCGAGAGGTCATGGAACTGGAAGCAGCCTCAACCTCCTGGGATGGCGGCCTGGCATCGGAGACTATGGAAGGTGGTTCTGATGGTGCGTTTAACCGCACTCCGTAGAAACAAGGGGGAGATTTTTTAATTAGCTTGGAAACCCTCGTTGGACTACTTGTTGATGAACTAACCTTCTCAGGAAGAAGGGGGGGAGGGAGGTATTAATCTGTTATGATTTTGCCCAAAGAAAGAGGACTATATTTGAGTTTGTTAACAAAGCCTTGGTATGTGAATAAAAACAAAAACAAAAATTTAAATTAAAAAAGGAAATAGTCAGAAATAGTATAAAAAAGGGGATACTGCCAGGACATGTTTATGTTTATTAAAACTTGATATACGGGTATTGCACCCTTATAAACAAGTCAAATCAGTTTGAACAGAACCACATTCCCATTGCAGTAAAATCAGACACACTTGTGATCAATTGTCAGTATTCACATGACTTCAATCAACCAATGAAAAATGGCTCTAATGTTTAAAATGGCCACATTCACTCCCTGTTCCATTATCACCAAACATCAAACTTCAGAGGGGTGAACGGCCATCTCCAAAGACCTCTGGATTCCTGTGTCTACAATTCGCAATGTTATTAATGATCAACTGTCAATACTCACATGACTTGAATAAACCAATGAGAGACGGCTGCCCTGGTTCACTTCTTATCCCTCCCATCGCTCTGTCAGTGTTTGTTCTGGTGGCTCCTCCTCTGCTGCTCCTGCTCTCGGTTGGTGTACCCCAAGGATATGTCTTGGGTCCACTCTTTTTCTCTCTCTATACCCAGTCCCTTGGTGCACTCATCTCTTCCCATGGCTTTCAGTACCATCTTTATACTGATGACTTCCAGATCTACCTCTCTCCGCCTGAAATCTCTCCGGCAAATCCAGACCCAGATCTCTGCCTGCCTTTCTGACATTGCTGCTTGGATGTTTCACCACTGCTTGAAAATGAACATGGCCAAAACTGAGCTGCTTATTTCCCCCCCTAAACCCTCCTCTCCCCTTCCTCCTTTCTTAGTCTCTGTGGATTACTCTCTAGTCCTCCCTGTCTCCTCAGCTCGTAATCTTGGGGTCATCTTTGACTCCTCTCTCTCCTTCTCCACACACATCCAACTGTTAGCTAAAAGACGAAATTAGACTTACCTGCTAATTGTTGTTCCTTAAGGAACTCTAGACCAGTCCCGGAACTTTAGAGTCTAGAATGCCTTCCAGCAGCCTTGGAGACTGAATGATGTCATCTTTTTCTGATGTCACCGATACAAGTAGGCTAACACCGCCCCCTTTCACCAGTACCTATTGACAAAGCAGACTCAGCAGAGCAACAAATAAGTAGATAAAGAATCTGCAGCACCGAGGCCCCTAATGGCCTTAGATTCCGTTCCGCACACCATGCTTCAAAAATTCTCCAAACCCATATGTACGCCAGCAAGGTTGAACGTCTACGTGCCTTAAGCAAAGTAGAAATGACCGCCGACGAATAGCCCTTGGCCGTCATCCTAGCCCTTTCAAGAGCCATGCAGTAAGCGAGAATCGAGCCACTTGGGGCATGCATAATGGACCTTGCTGTAAAAGATCCTCTCGAAACGGAATCCTCCATGGCATGTCCACTAGCAGACATACTAGGTCTGCATACCAAGGTCTTCGAGGCCAATCGGGAGCTATTAGTAACACCCGACCTCGATGTCGCTCCACCCGTTGAAGTACATGCCCTATCAGATTCCACGGCGGAAACACGTAAAGGAGACCGCCCTCCGGCCATTTCTGTGCTAAGGCATCGAGGCCTTCGGACATTCGTTCCCTTCTTCTGCTGAAAAATCGCGACACCTGCGCCGACTCGAAACTTGCCATCAGGTCCATTAGGGGAATCCCCCATCATTGTACCAACAACGCAAACACTTCCGGGTGAAGCTGCCACTCTCTTGGGTCTACTCTGCGATGACTTAGAAAATCCGCTTCAAAATTTTCCACTCCTGCGATATGCTGAGCGGAAAGAGCTAACAGATTGCGCTCTGCCCAGTTCAAAAGCTGACTCGCCTCCGTTTGCAGAGCCAGACTGCTGGTTCCTCCTTCATGATTGATGTAGGCGACTGTTGTCGCATTGTCGGAGAACACCCTTACTGCTGCATGATTCAGAGATTTCTGAAATTCCTGCAACGCCAAACTCACAGCTCTCATCTCTAGACGGTTGATGGACCAAGTCTGTTCCTCTGGTGACCAGAGACCTTGGACAAACCTGCCTTGGAGATGAGCCCCCCAACCAGTGAGGCTTGCATCCGTCGTTAGCAAAATCCAGGATGGAGGCTCTAGAGGCATACCCGCCTCCAGATGCTCCTCCGCTAACCACCAGAGAAGATCCTGACAAACCTCTGGAGGACAGATTAGGCGCCAAGTCAACGCATCTTTCTGGTGAGACCATCGTTGCAGAAGTGCCCCCTGCAATGCTCACATATGAGCTCTGGCCCACGGTACCACTTTGATCGCCATTGTACCCAGTAATTGTAGATAATGCCACGCTGTCGGCGCCTGTCTTGCTAGAAACCGACTCACCATCTCCCTCAACCCTCGAACTCTGTGACTTGGGAGAAAAACTGCAGCTTTCGCTGTTTCAAAACGTGCTCCTAAATATTCTAGAGACTGTGTTGGAACCAACTTGCTCTTTGCAAAATTGACTACCCAACCAAGACTCTCCATCAACTGTACTACCCGCGCAGTGGCCATTAGACTCTCCTGCCTTGACTTTGCTTGAATCAGCCAGTTGTCCAAATAAGGATGCACTCGTACACCTTCCTTGCGTAGTGCAGCCGCTACCACTACCATAATCTTGGTAAACGTTTGCGGAGCTGTAGCCAATCCGAAAGGCATCGCCTGAAATTGAAAATGCCCCATAGGCAGAGTGAATCTCAGAAATCGTTGATGATCTTTCCGGACGGGAATATGTAATTACTCTTCTGTCAGATCTAATGAGGTTAGGAATTCGTTTGTCTTCACAGCCGCGATGACAGAGCGTAGCGACTCCATTCTGAAATGGGTAATCCGAAGACAACGATTTACCCTTTTTAAATCTAGAATCGGCCGAAAAGTGCCCTCTTTCTTTGGCACTACGAAATAGATGGAATACCGACCGAGACCGCACTGCTCCGCAGGAACGGGTATTACCGCCTGAAGCTGTAGTAAACACTGCAGCGTCTCTGCGACTGCGTTCACTCTTTGTGGAGTGCTGCAAGGAGATTGAACAAAGGAGTCTGACACGGGCCGAAGGAGCTCTAGAGCATAACCTTCTCGAATGATCTCTAAAACCCACCGATCTTTGGTAATCTTGACCCAGGTAGGGTAAGAATCCCTCAACCTTCCTCCCACGGGATTAAAACCCTGCCTGAGCCTGTCTCATCTCATTGGGATTTCTTAAGATTTGGGGCCTGAAACTGAGAAAAACCCCTGCCGGCTCCCCGGAAATTCCAAAATCCCTGACCCCGTATTGAGAACCTTCCCCGTTGGGGCTGGCTAAAACGAGGCGTCCGAAATCTACGAAACTCTCTAGAATTTCCTTGTGAGCCCCCAGCACCTCAACTCTGCCTCGGCTTATCCTCCGGCAGACGACCACCCTTGGACTCCCCGAGTTCTTTAACCAACTTTTCCAAATCCTCACCAAACAAAAGTTTACCCCTAAATGGTAACTTACTAAGACGAGCCTTAGACGAAGCGTCCGCTGACCAGTTACGCAACCAAAGGTATCTTCGGGCCGCCACAACTGAGGCCATACTTTTAGCCAGAGCTCTGATAAGATCATAATGAATGTCCGATAAATAAGCAGCGCCCGACTCCAACCGAGTTACTCTAACTGCTCATTTACCTGATCTACCTGCAACTTTTGTGACCATCGTAAACATCCTCTCGCGACCCATGTCCCCGCAATCGAGGCATGCAAGGAAAGGGCGCTAACATCAAACACCTGCTTTAGCAAAGTGTCTAATTTCTGGTCCTGAACATCCTTTAATGCAGCGGCTCCTTCAACCGGAATCGTAGTTTTCTTGGTTACAGCTGAAACCGCAGCATCCACTTTCGGAGATCGAAAAAGCTCCTTATCTTGATCTGAAAGAGGGTAAAGACGAGTTAAAAATCTAGAACCTCGAAGAGCTGCCTCAGGACAGTCCCACTCTTCTTGAATCATAGACTTAAAAACTCTATGAACTGGAAAAACCCGCTGGGGCTTCCGCACCGCCTGCAAAAGCGGATCTTCCAAAGATTCCTCCGCTACAGAATCCCCCATAGGCATATTAAGAGACCTGAGAGTCTCAGAAATCAAAGCAGGCAACTCCTCTTTACGAAATACTCTGACAACTCTACTTTGTTGTTCTTCTGGCAACTCTCCTTCCTCTAACTCCATCTCTGAGGACTGATCTACATCGTCCGCACCTTCCAACACTTCCTCGAGAAGACTATCATCTACTGCCTGCTTACTGATCTTTGCTAACCCAGCGTCCTCCTCGGGTAGACAAACAGACCCAGTAAGCTTCTTACCCTTTGAAGTTTTTGTGAAGAAACCCCCAACATAGGCTGAAGAAGCTCCAAGGCCTGAGTCATCAGCGAAAAGAAATTAGAAGGAATAGAATGAGAAACATCTCCTGAGTTCATAGATGGAAGCACCAGAGAATCAATTCCAGTAGATGAACCTGGCCCTGTCTGCACTGGACTTAAAGCAGGTGGCAGAGAATTACCCAGTTCCCCTGTCAAACCAACTTGACCTCCCGAGGAACTCCCTTGGGATTTAATTGCACCATCGGGTTCCAAAGTGCATGACTTGCACACACCCGAATCCATGAGTTCTCCACGCCGCGAGCCACAAACTAAACATCGTGGTTTAGCCGGCATCTTTTAAAAAGTACTGGAGATTATGATTATTAAGCAAATTTCCAGCAATAGTTTTGACAAAAAATTAACTATTATTTTCTTCTTCTTTTTTTTTTTTTTTAAACTTAAGAATGTGATATAAAAGACAAGGTGCCCCAAACTAAAATGATTATTAAACAAGGGCTGATGAAGTGAAACCTCAAATAAAAATGAAGTTAAAATGACTGCTGCTTGAATCCTGCTTAAAGTAAAGTCTCCTGAGGCTACCTTGCGCCTTTCACGTGCATGGAACAAAATTAATCTGCTCAAGCTGATCACTCCAGAGCCTGCCGCGCGCCGCGCGTTCAAAAAACAATTAACCTGCTTAAACTAAACAAACACGAGCCTGCCGTGCGCAGTTCACGTGCGTGCAAAACAAATAACGGCGATAAGGCCGCATTCAATGCCTCCTATTAAACTGCCAGCTCTTTCCCCACCTACCTTAAAATCCAACGTAGGAAAGAAGGGGAGTTTACTGCGCTGGAGCTCAGCCGTTCCGTGGCTTCAGCTCCGGCATCGGACACACCAAAAAATGCCCTGCAAGCTTTAGATAAGGGATCTGCGGTGGTGTTATCATTTTCTTTCCTTCCATCTGCTCCTCACCCCTCTTATCGGGTTCGGGAGCAGGGCGGATCTACCCCCGTCAAACCTTTACAAGGCTCTTTGCAAGCCTCTGCTCGTTTACAAGATGGGGAAAGAAAAAAAAATCTGAAAGCAGAGAGAAACAAAACAAAAAGGAAACACAATAGCCCAGCAGGAAGCTTCAGCAGCAGCAGCACTCCTAAAATCAAAAAGACAAAAAACTAATCAAATAAATTTAAATAATAATCTAGCTCTACTTGTTTGTTACAACTGAGCCCAGTTCCAGGCTCAGACGTCTCACTAGCTGCTTGGAGACTGAAGTACTGGTGAAAGGGGGCGGTGTTAGCCTACTTGTATCGGTGACATCAGAAAAAGATGACATCATTCAGTCTCCAAGGCTGCTGGAAGGCGTTCTAGACTCTAAGGTTCCGGGACTGGACTAGAGGGATGCAAAGGAACCTGCCGTTTCTTTCTCTATAACATCAATAAAATTTGTCCATTCCTTTCTGAACACACTACTAAGACACTTATCTAGTAGTCCTTAGTCACCTCCCATCTAGACTATTGTAACCTACTCCTTGCTGGTCTCCCTCTGAATCATCTCTTTCCCCTTCAATCTGTTCAGCTCTCTGCTGCAAGGCTAATCTTCTGCAAGCCTTGTCATGCTCATATTACCCCTCTTCTCAAGTCACTTCATTGGCTCTCTTTCTGTTTCCGCATTTAGTTCAAACTTCTCCTGCTGACCTATAAGTGCATTCAGTCTGCATCTCCTCCCTACCTTTTCTCTCTTATCTCTCCCTACACCCCTCCTTGGGAACTCCGCACTTCTGACAAAGCGCTTCTAGATAAGTGTCTTAGTATTGTGTGTAGAAAAGAAGGGATGAATTTTGCCAATATTATAGAGAAAGAAGCGACAGGTTTTAGCTATCTGTCAGATGTGTGCAGAGAAAGAGTAGAGTGAAAGATGACCCCAAAATTGCGAGCCTTGATGACAGCCTCCAAATGTTTCTTGTAGCCATCTATAAGTTTCGTACATCTGTCTGCTGGTAGTTTCTCCCACTCTTCAACTGCGATTTGTTCCAGCTCATGAATGTTTCCAGGATTCCTTGTACCAAGGGCCGATTTCAGCTCTTTCCAAAGGTTCTCAATTGGACTGAGATCAGGACTCACTGATATCCAGTTTAAAACAGCCATATTTTTCCTTTGCGGATGTGAGATGGATCCTTGAAAAGACTAAAGAATACCAAAAGGATATCTATTTGTGCTTTATCGACTATAGCAAAGCTTTTGACTGTATAAACCATGAGAAACTCTGGGCCACATTAAGAAGCATGGGTATACCAGAACACCTGATCGTTCTCTTGCACAATCTGTACATTGATCAAGAAGCAACAGTTCGAACAGAACAAGGAGAAACAGAATGGTTTAAAATAAGCAAAGGTGTAAGACAAGGCTGCATACTTTCCCCCTACCTGTTTAATTTATATGCAGAACAAATCATCAGAGAAGCAGGATTGTATGAAGACAACAGAGGTGTGAAGATTGGTGGAAGACTCATCAACAACCTTCGCTATGCTGATGACACCACATTACTGGCGGAAAGTGAAGATGATCTGAAACATTTGCTTCTCACAATCAAAGAATATAGTCTCAAAATGGGCCTGCACCTTAATGTAAAGAAGACAAAGATCATGACAACTGGCATAATCAACAGGTTCATCATCGAAGGAGAAGAAATTGAAATCGTGAATAACTTTAACCTACTTGGATCAACTATCAATAAAGAAGCAACAAGCAGTCAAGAAATCAGACGACGCATTGCTCTTGGCAGAATGGCTATGAAAGACCTAGATAAGATCCTCAAGAGCAGAGATGTCTCTCTCCATACAAAGATTCGACTTGTTCAAGCCATGGTATTTTCAATAACATCATATGGATGTGAAAGCTGGACAGTGAAAAAGATAGACAGGAAGAAAATTGATGCCTTTGAATTATGGTGCTGGCGGCGAATACTGTGTATACCATGGACTGCCCGAAGAACAAACCAGTCTGTACTAGAGGAGATCAAACCTAAGCTTTCTTTAGAAGCTCAGATGACAAGACTTCGACTTTCATACTTTGGACACATCATGCGAAGAGAGAGATCATTAGAGAAAGACATTATGCTTGGCAAGATAGAAGGTCAACACAAAAGAGGAAGGCCAGCAATGAGATGGATCGATACAATAACAGCAGCTACGGGTACCAGTCTGTCAACAATGAGCCGCCTGACTGAAGACCGAACACAATTTAGGATAGCTATCCAGAGGGTCGCCATGAGTCGACTCCGACTCGACGGCACTTAACAACAACATTTTTCCTTTTTAACCATTCTTTTGTACTTTTGGATATGTTTTGGGTCATTGTCCTGCTGGAGGATCCATGATCTCTTCTGACACTAGGTTGCTCCGAAGTACCTTGGTAGTCCTCTGACTTCATGATTCCTTTAATATATTTTGGGCCTCCAGTTCCTGAGGCAGCAAAACAGCCCCATAACATTATGGAACCTCCCCTATATTTAACTGTAGGAAGGGTGTTTTTTTTCCTTATAAGCGTAATTTCTTCACCTGTAGATATATCACTGGTCTGCATTGTCAAAGTGCTCAAGTTTGGTTTCATCTGTCCACAGAACATTTTCCCAGAAGGATTGTGGTTCCTCAAGGTGGGTTTGGGCAAAGATCAGGCGTGCCTTTTTATGTCTGTCTTAGAATAGTGGGGTCCTCCTTGGCCTTCGCCCATGAAGTCCTTCTTTGTTTAATGCGTGGTATATGGTGAGGGTTGAAACCACCACTCCAAATTGCTCCAGGTTTAGCGGCGTTTACAACAGTTTGCACTAACCTTCGGAGACTTCTTTGATTAATTTTCCTCTTCCCACCACATCCTGGGAGGTTCTTAACAGTTCCATGAGCCTAAAACTTCTTAATAACTTTGCAAACTGTAGACACAGGAATCCCAAGGTCTTTGGAGATGGCCTTGTGCCCCTTTGAAGTTTGATGTTTGGTGATAATAGCTTTTCTGACGGTCTTAGGCAGCTCTCTTGTCTTCAACATTGTGAATATGGAACAGGGAGTGAATGTGGCCATTTTAAACATTAGAGCCATTATTCACTGGTTGATTCAAGTCATGTGAGTATTGACAATTAATCAAAGGTGTGTCTAATTTTACTGCAATGGTAATGTGGTTCTTCTGTTCAAACTGATTTGAATTATTTATAAGGGTGCCAATAATCATGTGCTCCCAAGCCAAAAAATGATTTCCAAAAGTGAAGAAGTATATCAACAGAACCTATCTAATGAAATTATGTGTGTAATTTTTTATTTTTTTTTGTTGGATTACCCACCATGAGGGGAAACCCCCTCCTGTAGTAGGTCTTACATTTTAATCAAATTTAAGAAGACCTACACAGGCCTAAATCCACGGACCTGGCCGCATTAACGGCTGCCATTCCAATATGGGATATGATAAGAAGGGCTTCAATATCTCAACCCTCCTGCTTCCCAATTTATAGGTCAACTCGAACTCGAGCAGTATTCGCTAAGTAAGACAGTTGTTAATACAACACTTAGCTGATCAATCTGGAAATGCCCCACTGGTGATGGTAATATTGCTGATTGCCGCACCACCCCGAACTGTAATGTTGACCGTACGACTGTACTGGTGCAGACAGCGGCTAGTCACAAAATTAATCATGTGCTGGCAATGTCCCAATTTTTATACTGTTTCCTTTTTTGAATTGGTTTTGTTTTATTTGATTCTTTTATGTGTTAAATATGTGTGCATATAAATTCCAAAGACATTTCACTGGCCACTTTTCTTTAGGAGATATTGGATGTTAAGGGGTTGAACTGCAAGGGTGCCAATAATGCTGACCACAACTGTAGATCAATTGAGCCTTCCCTGCCATCATATACTGTGTTACAGCTCTACATTCTGCTTCCAGCAGGTAATAGAAATCTTCTTCTCCATTTCCTGCTGTGACCTTCAATCACCTTTACCTGTTATATCGAGCCGGTCATCTATCAACAGGTCAGCTGACACCACCGTCTTATCTCTTGTCAAGACAATGTGCTCCAGAAACGCTTGGCCAAAATGTTTCTCGACCCAGGCATACTGGAAATGAAGGAGAAGAGAGAGTAAGAAAGATATATATATATAAAGAGAGGGAATGTATAGACTCAAATACCGTCTCCATTTGCTAATATGGACCTGGCGATTACCCAGGACGTAAACTGGTCTGCACTTCCGGTTCCTGCTGCAGACTTCAGCATTAGCTCTCTTAAGGGAAAGTAAGACCTGAAAGTACTTCAGAGCTCCACAGGCTGAACCATCCCCACCATTAGCAATCAAAACTTATTTGGGGTCTGACCACTATCAGAATCCTATGCAGGCGTCACACTGGTCCATGTATAGTAGGAATCCAATACTGTATGGCAGCAGGAGAGAGGGAGGGTATATGGGACGTGTGTGTACAAAGATAGGAAAAAGGCAGATCAGGACCAAAAACAAAGAGAAACGAGGAAAAATATTAAAGAAGCAAATGGCTAAACTGACAGTCTGAGTTAGCTAGAAAGTGAAGTTGCGTTAAACAGAGATTCAGTACCTTTTCGTAGGGACAGTACCGGTACTTCTTAATCGGACTTGTGCAGATGAAAACGTCTGTGCTGCAGAGGGGAGATGAAAAGAAACTCAGTTAATATAGTTTCACTTTATTTCCAGGCCTCTGACACAAATACTGGCACAAAGAGGAGCAGGTCAGAAGCACACCATGGATACCGAGAACAGTAAATCAGCCCAACTCATGTTTCGGCCAATAGCCTTCCTCAGGGCACAATGACTTCAAAGACAATAACAGAAACAATTCAATATCTACAAGACAGAAAATGACACACAAATGATATCCTAGATGCCGTTTAGATGAACAATATAGCAGATGTGTGTGCATAAATACTTAGAAAATTATTCATTCATTCATTATCTCCCTGTAACTCCTTTCTGTCGTAGGTTGGGCAATGTGCTATCCCCTTGTTAGCTTGCATAAGCAGTATCATATTTCATTCAGAATTTTATAGATTGTCCTCTTCAATATATTTTACTCTGCAATTAATTAATTGCGTTTCCTTCCTTTTCGTTCCACCAGTTTAGGTGATCATTACTACAAATCACCCCTTAGTTTTTCTGTATGGATTAGTGAGTACTTTGGGGCGATTGTTTTATTGCACAATTTTCATTTATTTATTCACCTATTTTTTAACCATGGCTCTATTACAGTCATTTTTATCATTTATTATTATTCTTGTTTTAATTGTTTTATTGTTTGTATATGTCTTGTGATCAATTTGTATGTCACATGAACATATGAATTTGGTACATGCAGCACCGCTACATATACATGTTATTTAAGTTTTTTGTATATTATTTGGTGAAGTTTATTCCTTAGAACCATGACAGCAGAAAAAGACCACATGGCCTATCTAGTCTGTCCTTCCAGATCGACTACTACAATAGTCCTTCCTTGTTTTTTTAAACTTTATTAGTATCTCTATGGTCATTTTTTGGCTTGTATGTATTTAATTGTTTCTATTACTGTCTTTGAGGTCATTGTCCACTGAGGAAGGCTATTGGCTGAAACACGTATCAGGCTGACTTACTGTTCTCAATAAAGGGTCCTAAAACATCCATGGTGTGCTTCTGTCCTACTCCTCTTTGTGTCTGGTACACCTCAGGTGCAGTGTTCCCCTGTTTCCTTTGACACAAATACCATACACATTACTTATTATTATTATTACTTATCACTTGTATAGTGCTACAAGGCGTATTCAGCATACACTCCTGGTACATGGCACTCAGCACGTCTGTAAACACACTCAGCACAAGTACACAACAACTACTGCAAGAGCCTACCAGTCTGTTCCCTATAATATCAGCATAATAGAAACACTGGGAATAAGTTCAGCACAGTTGTCTTTGATCATGAAGGACAGATTCAGACACAGAAGAACAAAGTGCAACAGAAGAACGGAACAGAGAAGTGAGTGCTAAATGTGACACACCAAGGGCAGGCTATGAGTTAATAAAAAGAAACAAATATTGAAGAGCTCAGACATGAAGTCTGGGAAATGAACAGATAGAGATAAGTCTGTATGTGCGCTTGCACGGAGGAACGTGCTGGAAGGCCCATAAAGTAAGCAGGAAAAGAAATGTACAGCGGGAACAGAACACGGAGGTGGGCTGTACCGACCTCTCTCTTTCTCATTAGGTAAGCTTATGCTCTCTGCTTGCTAGGTGCACTCAAGCTTCTATAATAAAGATTTCTTGTTAAGCACTGCAGCGATTGGTTTTGTATGTGTGCCGGAGGGGAGGGTATTGCAACGGAAGGCTATCCTGGGTAATTCCCGAACGCTTCGGAGTCACTAGGTGAGTGTCCAAGGAGTGTCGCCTCTGAACCTCAGCAGAAAGTAACCGCTAACACTAGCACACATACACACCACTCGGGAAATGCAGACAAACTCTCAGCACACACACATACATTGTTGGTATTCAAACACAGCGCCCAGCATACATCCTCAGCACTTACTTACTACAGCCCAGCCATCCAAAGCACTTCTGAAGTCTCCGTGAAACATCAGGGTCTGGGTGCACCCAGGGAAATCCTTCCAAGCTACAACTGGAAAATCTCACTTTTGTTTCTGTGCACTGGTCCATTATTCTGTGACCAGGGACAGGCAATGAAGCTTCAATGTAATCCGTTTAAGACTAATAAGAGAAAATATTTTTTTTTACTCAACGCGCAATCAAACTATGACATTCGTTAGTGGAGGATGTAGTAAAAGCAGTTAGTGTAGCCGGGTTCAAAAAATGGTTTGGACAAGTTCCTGGAGGAAAGGTCCATAAACCATTATTAAAGAGGACCCAGGAAATCCACTGCTTGCCACAATACAAGCATTGTAGAACCTATGTGTCTTTTGGGGAACCTGCCAGGTACTAGTAACCTAGATTGGCCACTGTTGGAAACAGGATACTGGGTTTGATGGACCTGAATCCAACATATAATTCTTCACAGTTCTAATCATCAGCCACAGTCGTCAGCATTAGAATGTTTTTTTCTATTCCAGACCTTATCTATGGGACACTCTTCTGCTTGCTTGCTTGCTAGGCCCTCATAGCACCTTCTACCTAGCCCACTACATCTCACCTCTCCAAGTGAGCCCAGTTCACAGAAAAATGATGAAACGGAGGGAGCACAAAGTCCTGACTTAGCTATGTTGTGCCAATATGTGGCACCTTCCCCCTCTGCCATCCTAGGCCAGGCATAAGAATGACGTTCTAAGACCAACTGACTGCAGCTCACGCTATAGCTACCTTCAGCTCCTGGACCGGCTCACTAAAGACAGTGATCTACACAACCTTAGCCTCCGGAACTGTGACCAAGAAGCAAGAATATGAGGTAAGAGTTAAACCCAGGGATCTATCTTGGCTGAGGAGAGCTCTGGCCACTTGGGGGTCAATTTGCAAAGAGCCACTGAGCATCGAGAATAATTAGCTAATTATCTTGAGCCAAATTTTCAGCCAAATCTGTCTGAAACTTTCACCTCTGTCTAGCTGGTAAAACTTGGACGTAGGACAACAATTTGTTTGACTGGAAATCCCTGCCTAAACATAACTAGTTAATGCTCAAAATCAGCACTAATCACCGTGAGGTTGGGGGGAATATTCAGGCATTTAGGCAGTTTGCAAACCTGCAAATCACCTAAATGACGCCCAGTGGAATACTGCACCGATTTCAGTGTCGGGAAGAAGGGGCACCCAAGGATAACCAGTGAGCAGCAATATTCACTCACTTATCCTAAACTGGCTAAAGTTAGGTATTTTAATGGCTGGGCCTATCTTAAGTCACTTTTTGCTAACCGACCAGCAGCTGCATATCACCACCAACCAGTTTGCTAAATTGCTCTCCGGCCAACCCAGATAATCAATGCCAGAGGCCAGCTATGACCCCGGCATTGAACATCCATCTTCAATTTAAAGCAGTGACCCCCCCCACCCCCACCCATGGGTCTTTCTGTCCCCTTCCCAGAATGCTTTTGGAATCGTACCTTACTTGAACGGGTAAATTTGCTCTTGTTATAAATTCAGCCAGTCGGTGTGGGAGAAATTTTTTAAACGCAGAACTTTAACCAGCTAATTCCTCAGTCATTCGGGTCATTAGATGAGTTCCAGCGCCTAATTGGTGGAGCTGGGAGGAAAATAAAGCCGTCGAGGCTATTTTCCGGGATAAAGGTAAAACGTCGAGCTTAATACAAAATGAACACACTGCGGCATAATTTAGGATAGACGCGAGCATAACAGTGCCCTACATAAGTCCGACAGTGCTATATAAAATTACAACTGAGAAAAAAATGGGGCACTTAATAAATCACTTCTGAATCATGGAGGCGTAAGCACTGCACTTGATTTACTCTAAGCAGAAGTGTCACAGCTTGGGTCTTGGGGCAGCAGTGTATACGCCAAACCTACCAGTCAGTGACTTCATGTGAGCACAACCTGGCTGATGTCCGATTGCAAAAAGTTAAAACTTTTATATCTCCCTGCCAAAATCAAGCAGCAACCTTAGCATATTGCCCAAAAGAGTTATTCCTAAAGGAATTCTGCCCAAAAAAGTAATAAAAACAAACTTCAATGCAAATCTTGAAAAACATTTTACACACAATATTTTAAAATTCTGAATAATTGATGCAAACACAATACAAAAAATAGTGTCTGTCCCATACAGAGGTTTAAATACTTAAGGGACATTAATGAATAAACAAACTTTTTTCAAACAAAGGGAAGCTGAGGAACACGAGGACTTGAAAATGAAGCTGAAAGGAGGTTAACTTACTGTAAAAGCAACACCAGGGGATACTTTTCACGGAAAGAATGGTGGATACCTGGAACGCCCTCCCCATGGAGGTAGTGGGGACAAAAAACGTGACAGAATTCAAAAAGGCATGAGACAGACACAGAAGATCCCTATATAGCAAGGGCATAGAATCAGAGCAAACTTAAATAACTTTTACACTTCAACAAAGAGAGGGGGGTAACCTACATGGAGCTGAGGAACAACCCTAAACAAAAGGCATAGAGGGGGGATGACTCTAGCCTTGTTACTGAGCTGGTCTTCATCTGCCATCGTTTACTACATTACTCTATTATTCAAAGCTATAGAATCTTTACTAGAATTCCCTCAGTATTAGACCTGGCCCCTCCCCCCCTGCTTTCCCTCTTTCTCCTTCCCCAGGCGTGATCCTCCCCAGCTTTCTCTCCTCTTCTTCCAGGCTCAGCTCCCCTATTTCTCTCTTCCTCCACACTGCCGCCTACCCTTGACCCTACCGCTCCCTCCTCCATCTTGGCTCGAATAGTTGTAATAGAGTAGTCATGCCATACTAAGATGCCACTTTCTGGAAGGAAAGTGCAGCCACCATTTTCTTTGGACGCACATGACCTGGAAGAGCATGCCATCTCCTCTTCCTGGGGCGTAGGTCAACTCTGCCACCTTTCTTCTCTCCCGCTAACGTGTGCCAGTGCGGGTCACATTGCTTCTGTGGGAAATTCTGCATGGTAAGCACTAACTTCAGCAAAACCTATGTGTTGTAGAGCTGCGAAGAATTCCTCCAGGAGTATTAGTCAAGACGCAGGTTGTGCTCTACAGATACATATATGAGACAGCCCCAGCTCCATAGAGCTTACAGAGAGGCAAGATAAATAAGAAGTCTCAATGAAGGGGTTTTATTAGGATGAAGACTTACTTCTCTAGATTAGCCATGTGTTGAACAGCTTCCACTGCACCTGGGAGAGGGTCCAGATCAATGAAGAAATTCTTCGATTCCCAGATGCTGATTGCTTTCTCCTGCAAGGGGAGAGAGAGGAAAAGAAACAGCGAGATAACAAAAAACAGAGGAGAAGAAGTAGGAGACCAAGGAAAACTCAGCAAAAGTGAAACCTGATTTGGAAAAGGAAAAAAACAACAAATGATTTAGACACAGACCGCAGCTTGGAGAAATGTTCATTTCAAAGGGGCATTCTTAAATGTAAGTATTATCAGTAAAATTGTGTTTTTGCATCTTGTAGCATAATAAATAACAGCATAAAAAGACCAGTCTTGGTTACACAGCCAAGGATAGATCCCAGCTACCAGTCCCAGACTAAGTGCCTGTAAGATTTCTCTCCCTATTCAGGCCAGCCCCTTTGTACTCTACCAGCCTTGGTAACATACTAGATCCCCGCTCAGTTCTCTTTGTATCCACACCTTTCCAATGCCTGAACACAAGGCTCTGCAATCATCTGAACAGCCAGCAACGTTCAGCCTCCGAGGTTCCCTGCCTAGCCTACCAAACCCAGCTGCATAAGTGCCCATGCTTCTGCTACGACATCTAGTTTGTTATAGAGCACCTTGTCTGCCAGACAGGCCCCGCTGCTAGTTTCATTCTCGCTATGATCTCAATAGTAAACCTGTCTGCGTCTCTGCCAGAACTCCTAACTAATCACGCAAACCTACAGACTGACAAACAGACCCAGATGTCTGTCAACTCTACCATGGAGCACAGAAAAAGCAGGGCACCCCACGCCATAGGTTGCGGCAGGGAGCTTTATTAGGTATCCACGAGGTCACCCTACACATGTTTCGACCAAAACCTTCCTCAGGGGAAAATGACCTCTCTAAAACAAAATTATGTGCAAAACAATACATAAATATAAATAAAAGTATATATTAATATACATAAATATAAATACAAATAAAAAGAGTTAAGAAAATAAAAGAATAAAAAAGTAAATCATATTAATATCCACCTTGCTGGGAAGACTAGATGGACCTTGCTGGCCTTTGTCTGCCGTCATATACTATGTTACTATTAATTGGAACCAATTGTGCCAAGAACATAAAAAAGATTAAATACTAATAAAAGACAGAATATACCTTCTAAAAACCAATAAGATCCATTGTAGTGGACAGTATAATATAATCAAAAGTCAGATAATTAAAAACATGCACAGTCAAACTAGAAATCAGCAGAGTGGAAAAATGTATATATTGACAGAATAGTAAGTGAAGGCATGACAGAAAAATAAATATATAGCTGAAAAGTAAATACTGTGGTAGATGATGACTCACCCACAATGGAGATACTAAACGCTCACTTTCCTGCCTATAAACTTGTCTATGGCAATGTGCAAATGACACATACAGTAGATAAAACCAGAAGCAGCGGAAGACTGACCAAAGGTCAGATCCCCATCTTACTAGACATTGAAAAAAACTACTAAAAACTAATATACACTGTAAACCAAAACAGTGTCAACGGGGCAGACAGATGTAGCGTTTATTCTGCATGTCTAGTATTGCAATTATTGGGTAAAGGGCAGACACCAATGACATTTTAAACCACATTATAACACAGCGTTTGGAGCCAGGGTTACATGTGCAATGCGTAGACAGCCAAAAGATTATTCAACGACATATACAAATTAAGGGACATGCAAACGTTGCTGAAACTGGCAGATATGAAATAGTAATAAGAGAAAACCAACCAAGGAGGCATACTGTATGTACGGCACCGTCAAAGTCACCGGGTTCATAAACAAAGCGGTAATGCATGTACAAAAGTGGCGCCTACCTCAAACACAGTCGCAAAGGGAATCCGTCAAAAGAAAGAGATTGGCGCCAAGTGTTCATTTTGAAAGAGAGACCAATAACATTACACTGACGTCATGTCGTTATGGTTTTTCCCATTGAACTATTACAGTGATTGGATGCATCTGTTACCAAACTTACAAGGCTCTGCCATGAAATTTGGAAGACAACACCATGGCCAACTGAATGGAAAAGATCTGTGTTTAAACCAATACTAAAGAAAGGTGATCTGACTGGCTGTGGAAATTATCGCACAGTCGCTCTGATCCCACATGCCAGCAAGACTCTATTGAAGATTATTCAGCAGAGACTACAACCATACATAAGAACATAAGAAATGCCATACTGGGTCAGACCGAGGTCCATCAAGCCCAGTATCCTGTTTCCAACAGTGGCCAATCTAGGTCATACGTACCTAGCAGTTTCCCCAAAAGACACAGGTTCTGCAGTGCTTGTACTAGGCCAAGCATTGATATCCTGGGTCCCTTTTTAATAGTAGGTTATGGACCTTTCCTCCAGGAACTTGTCCAAACCTTTTTTAAACCCAGCTATACTAACAGCCCTTACTACATCCTCCGGTAACAGATTCCAGAGTTTGATTACACGTTGAGTGAAGAAATATTTTCTCCTATTTGTCTTAAATAGTTTACCCTGTAGCTTCATTACATGTCCCCTAGTCCTTCTATATTCTGATAGCGTAAACAATTGATCCACGTTTATCCGTTCCACTCCATTCATTAATTTATACACCTCTATCATATCTCCCCTCAGCCGTCTCTTTTCTAGTTAAAGAGCCCTAACCTTTTTAGCCTCTCTTCATAGGAGTAGCCTTCCATCCCCTTCACCAATTTGGTGGCTCTTCTCTGTACTTTTTCTAATAACTCTATGTCCTTTTTAAGACCTGGAACGAGAACTACCTGAAGTGCAAACAGGGTTCAGGAAAGGGCGAGGAATGAGAGACATCATCGTGGATGTGAGATGGATCCTTGAAAAGACAAAAGAATGTCCAAAGGATATCTATATGTGTTTTATTGACTACAGGAAAGCTTTTGACTGTATAAACCATGAGAAACTCTGGGCCACATTAAGAAGCATGGGTATACTAGAACACCTAATTGTTCTCTTGCACAACCTTTACATTGATCAAGAAGCAACAGTTTGAATGGAACAAGGAGAAACAGAATGGTTTAAAATCAGCAAAGGTATACGACAAGGCTGCATACTTTCCCCCTACCTGTTTAATTTATATGCAGAATAAATCATCAGAGAAACAGGACTGTATGAAGACAACTGAGGTGTAAAGATTGGTGGAAGACTCATCAACAACCTTCGCTATGTTGATGATACCACATTACTGGCTGAAAGTGAAGATGATCTGAAACATTTGCTTCTCAAGATCAAGGAACATAGTCTTAAAATGGGCCTGCACCTTAATGTAAAGAAGACAAAATTCCTGACAACTGGCAAAATCAAAAAAGTTCATTGTTTATAGAGAAGAAATTGAAATAGTTGATCCAAGTAGGTTAAGGTTGTCAACTATCAATAAAGAAACGCCAAGCAGTCAAGAAATCCGAAGACACATTGCTCTTGGCAGAATGGTTATGAACAAACGTCATATGGGTGCAAAGGTTGGACAGTGAAAAAGACAGGAAGAAAATCAATGCCTTTGAATTATGGTGCTGGCGGTGAATACAGTGTATACTATGGACTGCCCAAAGAACAAACCAGTCAGTACTAGAGAAGATCAAACCTAAGCTTTCTTTAGAAGCTCAGATGATGTGTCTAAAGTATGAAAGTCGAAGTCTTATCTTGTGAAGATGGAGATCATTAGAGAAAGACATAATGCTTGGCAAGGTAGAAGGTCAACTCAAAAAAGCAAGGCCAGAAATGAGATGGATCGATACAATAACAGCAGCTATGGGTGCCAGTCTACCAACAATGAGCCGTCTGACTGAACACAGTTTAGGACAACTATCCAGAGGGTCGCCATGAGTCAATGCTGACTCAACAGCACTTAACAACAAGTTCTCAATAGCCGCATCCTACAGTTTGGTCTTTGGCAATGGCCTCTCTGTACGGACTTTGTGAATCACTGTGCCATCAAGGCCAGTGTTAGGGCAACTGCCCTGGGATCCCATACCTGTGAAATAGAAGGAATCTTTTGGGCCCCCTCCCCACAACTGTAGCAAATGCACTTTGTGTGTCCTGTGAAGCTGGCATCCCCCACCTCCATCCAATCACAAATAGGAACTTCCCCTTTTTGGGCTTTCTGGAAGCCCCTATGATAACGTCAAAGCCGCTTCCATACTTGTGCCCTGTGTTGACCGCACTGCTCTCAAAGCCCTTGCTATCATCCTGCCCCTTCAACATATCTAACAGCAGCTCTGTGTTCCATATCAGATTTCTTCAGCTGTGCAATTAACCCCACAAACCCTAGTCAATCTCTTGTCATCCCCTCTCCCACCCTCACCGCCATCCTGTTTCCATGGTAGGTTTGAATTCTCTCAGTTTGGCAGCTACTGTTCTACTAAGGGTTTTTATATAAAATAGTAATAATAGTAAATCAGTGTGATGACTTACACAGAGCTCAGGTCTCAGCTGGCCATACTGCTCAGAAACCCAGAAGCCTCTTCGATCCTCCAGTGAGATGTAGGGGTCATCAGGATACCTGGATCTATATTTCCTAAGGAAACCTCCTTCAAAATCCGCCAGCACCCCATCCATATCCACCAGGACCCGCAGCCGTCTGGATTTTGAAAGGAATGATTTGGGTCTACAGTGACGAAACCATCCATAGCTCGCTGCCAGGAACGTGCTCTCCCTCCTACGTACGGGCAGCATTTTGCTTAATAGCGTCATAATTCGGCTTCTATGACGTTATCTCCCTCTGCTGCTGTATTGCAGAGATATTACAGGGCAGCGGCAAAATCAAAGGCTGTCAAGCTTCTGATGGACAACATCCCCTTTGTCTGCAGGGTGTTTTTCATCACGCCGAAACATGCCATTCTTAAAAATAGTGCCGTTCTCGCCCTGGGGAGTTAGTAAAGTGCCCGATCGCCCCGGGAGGCAGCCCTGCGCCATCAAGAAACCAAATCTTCAGAAAGGGTTGCAAGAGCACCGCATGAACAGCTGGGAGCCAGCTCAGCCTGCAAACGCTTCGCCTCAGCAAACGAAAAACTGGGCGTCCGGCATTCCCTCGCCCCTCCCCTGCAATGTGCCCGAGCCTGTGTGAAGGGCGATCGTGGGAGGCGGCTGACGAGGCTGGGTGTCCACCCCACCCCTCCTGGGGTAGTCGCAGGCGCGGGCCGCGGCGGCCTCGTTGCTGCAGAGACGAAAGCGAGCAAAACACACACGCACAAACCTAGCAACCCGGCAGTGCTCGCCCACACCGTTCCTCTTCCTGCCTTAAAGCTGCAGGGTGCAAGGTGCAAGTGACAGCGGCCCGGCCGAGGAATCATGAAGACCTAAAATAATCGCTATAATCACTGCCAGGTTTATTCCTCCAAGCTCTGCTACGAAGATTGCATAGTGCTCCAGAAACGGTCAATAAAGTACAATGAAAGAGCCACGTTTGATTTGGGGGCGTGTGGTGGCTAAAAACAGATCAATAGTTGACTTGCCCGGTTTTGTAGGTCTGGATTTAAGAGTTTAGCTCCCGTAGGCAAGACCAGGCAGCAGCAGATCCCAGAAAGTGCGTCAGGAGAGTGGGATGTTTGTCAAAGATTCCAAAGAATGGAGAGCTAGAAGAAGACCATAGTGCCACAGAGGTGCCCCTTGAAAGCAACACATACACTTGGCCCTAGGGTAAGCTGGAGAAGGTTGCTGTTTGATCAGAGTATTTGGCAACCTAGGCAAGTGTCCCACCCACCTGTTTTATTCTCTCTCACCCTAGAGCAGTTATCAAAACAGAAGAGCAACAGGTAGCATTGCAACACAGTAACATAGTAAAAGAACGGCAGATAAAACAAGGTTATAAATTGGAATCCAGAGTTCTAAGATTTTCTCTTATTTATAGCAATCCTTTCAGAGAAAGCTGCTGTAAAAGGGATTTGTTAATGGACAGATCTGAACAGTAAGGATTCGTTTGTAGAATCTGTTTCCTTCCTTTATCCTCAGTCCTACTCTCTCTCTCTCTCTCTTCAATGTGTTTGCAAAATGCTGCAGCTATGCCAGAGCTGGGTCGCTTCTGTAGTTCCAGACCTTAGGTCTGAGGAATCTCAACTGAGGTTCTTTGCATGGTAGTGCAGGTTTCGGGCAGATCAGTTTGTGAAAAGTATTGATGAAGATGGAAAATTGAGAGTAGGACATTGTATTTTCTACTCTACTATAGATGCCGCGCGCAAATCAAGAGTGGTACAGTGCTGACTCCCTACCGACCTGACCTATTTCTTCCATCCTGATTACACTCACATGGAGTGCTGCATTAGCTGCAAGCAACCTGTCCCCTCTCCTGGGGGGGTGGTAGGTGCAGTCAAAAGGGGCTGCCCCATCCTTGGTGAGGGGAGGCATGGCTGGGTGAGTGCTGCCAGTTCAGGGCACTACCCACCCAGATCTGGCCCTGTAGACGGTCTATATTTATTTCTCAACATATAGGGGTGTCCTACATGGAGCAGTGGGTTCACCCCTAAAACAAAGACATGGGGAGGGGTGGCCTGCACAGAGCGGCAGGTGCACCTACTCATGCCATCTTACTGGGCAGACTAGATGGACCATACTGGTCTATATGTGCATACGGATGTGATAGCTGCTGGCGCAGACCCTGCACAGAGAGAGCCTGGCCTTTATGTTTGGCTTACAGAATTTTACATTTGCTATGAATTTTTGCTCCTGCTTCCTAAATTAAAATCGAATAAATATTCTTTCGGTCCACAGCTCATACTCTCCAGGGATTTCAGAGCATTTTTGTTCTGCATTTTGTTGGTGAGTTTTTTTTGCATTTCAACTTCTGAATATACTTGTTTGTGTGGCAGCCCCTTTGGCTCATTCACTGCATTTTAGAATTCTAGATGTAATAAAGGGGCAACTTTCCAGTCCTGAGAAGATTCAGAAGTGGTAAACTTCTGGAAGAAGCTGGCTATACCAAAATGTGAATGTGGAAAATAGGGTACTGGTATGTAAAGTTGCAAAGTTTAATTTGTTTTTGTAATATAGCCTGTACCCTTGTAAATCTTAAAGCTACCAGTAGGTGGCTGTATAGCATTCCTGTGCTCTGCAGTCACTGTCTCTTAAGGGCCGATGCAGAAAGACTAATGTGCCCTTTCCGCTCAGATAACACAACTTATATGCACAAGTTCTACCACGCCAAATGCAGAAAAAAGACTGTTTCAGGGTATGTCTCGATGAACAGTTCCACACAGAAAACTTTCACATCGAAGGTATCTTTTCAGTCTAGCGCTATCGGCACGCTATGAAAATGCATATACAGCTAATAGCAGTGATGGCTTTCTTCATCGGACTGTTAGAACTGAAGAGGTTAACTCCTGCACTTCTGAGGCAACAATATCACCTAAAAATGACAGTTAAAAAAAACAATTGACATGGAGACTGAGCTGAAAGAGAAAAATCAGTTTCAGCTGAAACAAGCAGTTCAGAGCTTACAGACATAAATCTGCCAGAAGAATACCGCAGTGGTCTAATACTCCTGGGAGAATTCTGCCACTGAAAGGTTTGTGCAGAATTTGGTACTGGGAGACAGCATTGAGGATTCGTATGACCAGGAGGATGCAGTGGAGATGGAAGATGTAGGAGGCTGCCACAGTGGCCATCTTATTAACATGTTCCAGCAACCTGCCCATTTCCTTCCCGCTCCCCCCCCTTGGACTTATTAAATGGCAAGAGGAGGAGTGAAGTCTAAACACTGGTCTGCATCCATTGCTGCCCGGGCCAAACTGCTGATTTGAAACGTGTGAAACTGTACAGTCACCTGGTTCAAATCAGCAGTAGGTCCAGGGTGGCAGAGAAGGAAGATCCAGCCTGATGTACAGCCACTGTCCTCCTCCTCTTGCTATGTGATCTGTACAGGGCTGGCTCCAGAGTTGGCGCCCTAGGCAGAACTTTATGTTTTTGTCCCCCCTTGGCTGTCCGAATCTATTGTTTAGCCTCGAATGCCCTGAAAGGTACTTGTGACCTGGACTGGCCATGTTGGAAAGAGGATACTGGGCTTGATGGACCCTTGGTCTGACCCAGTATGGCATTTCTTATGTTCTTTGTCTCCTCTAGGAAGCTGCTGCACTAGATAATCACCTAGTTTGTCTAATGGCTGGCACAGCCCTGGATCTTTGTATATGTATGTGTTGGGGAGAAGGTGATGGGAGGGTGTTAGAAAAGAGAGGCTGGAAGGTGCAGGGAGGAAGCTGCAGCAGTTACAGGATCCTGGATGGATCAAGCTAAGAAAACTATAGGGCCAGCTACTAAGAGTAAGTGAGATGGGGGGGGGGGTGTTTGCTGCAGAGAGACAAGAAGCGGAAAGACAGCTGGAGTAGGGAAGGAAGAACGATGGCACACAGAAAGAAAGCTAGGGGTAGTACCAACCCTGGAGCGGGGCCAAAGAAAACTGGAAGTACTGTTGAATCTGTGATGGTGGGGAGACTAAGCCTGGGAATGAGTTCAAGCTGAAGTTGAGAGAGAGAAAGCTGGAAAAAGGGTTGAGCTTAAGGAGGGAGAAAGTTGGTGGGTGTCAAGCTTGGGACAGGGAAGAGCCAAGCCTTATGATGGAGGAATTCTGCACAAATGGTTGCATTGGCTCTATTTGGGTAGCAATTAACAGTTCAGAATAAATCATATGCTACAGAAGAAAATTTCCTAATAAAGAGAATTTTACACCTGTATTGTCATTTATCAAACCTTAATGTAACATGTGAGGTGTCTCCTGACTTCAAGCTAAACTTTTAAGTCAATTGTATAAAACAACAAAGAGTCACTTTCATCATAAATACAATTTTTTACATCACTAAGGGGGATAGTTACTAAGGGGCGCTAACGTGAGTTATTTCAGTGCAGATCCCATGGTATTTAATGGAACCTAGCTAAATGCATGTTAATGATGATTTTACATGTGTTAATGTTAGCACACCTTTACAACTAGATCTCTAAATATTCAGAAAGAACCTCAAAAGCTGGATTTTAAATGTTTTTATTGTTTTATTTTTAAATCTTGGTTAAGTTCATTGGACAAGGAACATTTTTTTCTCAGGTATTCTTGTGTTCCTTTTTGGAACGTGAGCCGTTATTTGTCCAATATGTCAATTTGATTTACATTAAGATGCTTGTCACCTTCTGATCACCAAACTACAAAAAGCTCTTACCCTTTTCTCTTCACACTATTATTGGAATGCATTTTATGGTTTGCTTCTGTGTTCTAGTAAGGTCATCTTTAGCCACTCTCCATTTGTACCTGACGGATGTGTCAGCTCCTAAAACCTAACAAGAAATGTAGTATTAATTCAATAAAAATGTATCTCCTTATATTTGTTTAACTGATTTGTATGCATACTATGATGAAGTCTGTACTTCATTTGCAGTGTTAGAAGAAAATAGAAGTACAGTGCTAGATTGTGTCATGATCTTGCATAAATATTTCCACTCTGCCCTTTTTAAAATGTCATTTTATTTCCATGGGATGAGGGTGAAGGGAGATAGATTCAGGAGTGATATGCGGAAATATTTCTTTACGGAAAGAGTAGTGGATCCGTGGAATAGTCTCCCAGTGGAGGTTGTAGAGATGAGGACAGTAACTGAATTCAAGAAAGCATGGGACCAACACAGAGGATCTCTAAAGGCAAAAAGTGGACTGTTGTAGTTGTTATGGAAGGACAGACTAGATAGGCCATGTGGTCTTTTTCTGTCGTCATATTTCTATGTTTCTATGTAATCAAAACAGCTTATATCATCATCATATAAATAGCACATAAGCAAATAATCTCATACATAAAAACCCAAAAGTCCGCTGCCCCTAAGTACCCACAACTTCAAATGAGTGTTCATCATAGCCCAGACATAGCGAATTAGGAGTACTGTTGCCAGTTGACTTTATAATGACATCTATTGGGCAGAACGATCCTGTCCTGATAACTTTTCCCGATTGCATTCATGGTTTGCACCTCCGTCGCCTATGAAAAACAGGCCAATAACTCGAAGTAGTCTAGGGGTGCAATAATACTGCATCAGAATCATCAACAGCAATGCAGCTACTTGGGCAGTTTAGTTAGGAAAGAAGAGCTGTTTAATTATCTGGGTCAGGCAATAGGAAAACATAAGACTATCTGCACTGCAGTATTCATAACGTTCACATTGTGTACGGAGTGTAAAACTGTCTTGCCAATAAAGTTATCCGATTCCAAATTCCCCATCCGCACCCCTAAGATCCACTTCTGGTCATTCCTCATTCGGAGGGGCGGAGCCCACCAGGAATGCGACTTCTCGCACTTCATCGCGAGACTAACCTGCATGCCGGCGCGTGGGCACGTCGGATCTTACGAGGCTGCGCGCGGTGACGTCAGGAAGCGCGAGAGAGGTGCAGCGGTGCTGGAGCTTTCCCGCTCGGCCCGAGGAGTAGCCGCAGTTGCTGCGTCCGGCCCCCCACCCCCTTCCCCTCCCGACGTTACTTGACCGACACTGCCGGCTGAAGATGGCGTCCGCTCTAGAGCAGTTCGTAAACAGCGTCCGGCAGTTGTCTTCTCAAGGTAAGCGGCAAGCGTGCGCTCCCGGTGGGGCCCCGCTTCCCCGCGGCGTGGCCTCCTGAGGGACCTGTTCCGTGGGCCCAGCTCTGGCTCCAGACTCCTTGGCGCGATTCTTGCCTGTCAGCCTGCTCTATGTTTGACCGTTGAACCTGCTTCTTGCGTTCCTTTTGGATCAGATGAGAAACGTTCTCGTTCGTTCCCTTTTACAGTGAGTGAGTTTTCGAGTCTCATTGACAGTTTGTAGGGGGAGAGGAAGGAGGGACTTCCGGTGGGGTATCGTGCTGCCATTGGTTTGGCCCATGGAGTTAGTTTTGCTGATTGGTGTCTTTTGGTGCCTGTCTGTTTCTTGTAGCGTCCCATGGCTGCCCAGCAGTCCCTGTTATGGTTGCCCCTGGCGGGTCTTCACATAGGATTGTTTGGTGCCAAAGGCTGGCTGGCTGTCTGACTGACTTTTCTTCTGTGCACAAAAACCTTGAAGATAGTACAGTTGAAACAGAAGCAGCCAGTGGATTGTGGAGGGGGAATGTCAGAAGGTGGAATAGAATGAGTGAGTGATCAAGTGATGATAATGGGGCAGTCATACCGAACGGTGCCAAGGCAAACTATGCATACCATGAAATAGCAGCATGTATATAGTCAGCACTTTTGTAAATAGTCTCTTCCCAATGACATGCCCACCTGGGCAGGGGGTCTCGATCCCCAGTGTGTATATAGTTTCTTGATTTGTCCAAGTTAGATCACCTGTTCTATTGTAAATACAGCGCAGCCTAGGCTGCAATGTATGTTATTGTATGTAAACTGCGCTGATTTTAAATAGCATGGTATAAAAGAGACAAAATAATGACATGCACTCATTGGTTTATTTATTTATTTACATTCTCTTATATACTGCGCTATTCTGCATCAGTGCGGTTTACATTGAACAAACTGAAATTACATTGAACAGGGCATTATAACTTGGAGATAACTATATTTTACAGGGAACATGGGCTATGGAGGGTTGATTCTATATGGCAGACCACACTGTCAAGAAAAGGGTTTTGTTACATTTCACTGTAAGAGCCAAAACATGATCACCTCAAGTTCCCCACATGCTCATGGCAAATTAGTCACTAGTAGCAGGGTTAGAACTGTTAGTACTTATGTCTAAAGCACTACTAGACGTGCCCAGCATTGTACACATACAGATCAGAAAAAGTCTTCTTCATGGAGATTATAATCTATTCAAGGCAGACAGACAAAACAAATAAGTAAAGCTTCAGAGTGCACCAATAAACTCAGCCTATACTGCATATATGTTTGCTTAGCTTTAGACCTTGGTAAGATGTTAATGGGTAAGATTCAACAATTTTACCTGTTGCTGGGCATTTCTCAATATATCTATTGTGTTCCTCTCTATAATTGAGTACACTTAATTCTGTTTTTGTGCATATCTTCTCATCCAGTAATGAAAAACGAGTTCCACTTTAATCTTCAGGTGGCAGTAGCTGCATCCACAAAGCCTACAAATCAGAGCAGCTACTGTGGGATGCAGTAGCCTGCGGTAGCTGTGCCCAGCAGGCCTGCCCACACACTGCCCATTCTCTGCCCTAATCCCACCTCTGCCTGCAGCTACTGTGAGAAGTGCAGATGTCATGTGAATGCTCTGTATTGTCTGCACTTTCCCCACGTTGGCAACTACCGCCAGACCATATTTCTGTGTTAGCCCCACAGTAACAGCTAACCCGGTTTAGTAGACAGACCCTTTAGACTTAACTAGCTCTATTGATGGGGGAGGGAGGTTGTCTTAAACTGAGAAGGGGTCATTACACAGTTGGGTTCGGCAGGCAAATAATTTTGTCAAAATAATTATTTAATGTAGCATAGTAACCTTTTGGTAGACTCAAGAAAGAAGATTAGAAACATTTAAACCAAGCTGTGAGGAGTTGAATTATTTTCAAGAAAGTTAGAGGTTCAGCATTCCCTTAGTAAACTGACCATTTTGTGAGGACTTTGTGAGGAGGGTCAAATCACCTGGATGTGAGTAAGGAAAATGACAATGGCTTTTTAGTATTATTTGAGTTTTACAGCCTGAGTGAAGAACAGATAAAAAGCTCCCTTTTATCAGTTTGCAAAAGGTAAAATAGAATGGTAGATCCTTGTCCCACTTGGTTACTGAAAGATTTGCCTTTATGAGGTATTTAATTTTTGGTGGAAATGGTAGGCATTTCTTTGAAGGTGGGGATTTCCTGTGCCTCTAAAAATAGTTTCTAAAAATAGTTTTTAGTTAGATTATTGTTCGGAAAAGAATAATTTTAAAGTGGTTAAGATGATGGAATGTTGTGTAATGGGTCAATTTTAAATGAATTTCCTGAAAAGAATCGTAGCCTGGACACAGGACAGTCTGAATTTTTTCAAGTGTTTAGTACAGACATTGTTGGGACAAGCTTGTAAGGTGATATGAAGAGATGGATGGATCAGATTTTGAACCTCCCTGATGTATCCACAGCTTTTGATACTGTAAATCATGAAATTCTGTTGACCAGACTGGAAGAAGTGGAGGTGGGAGGAAATTGTTTTTAAGTAATAGGACCTTATTAGAGTGGTGAATGGAGATCCAGTGGTCAGAGGTTTTATTCCATATGGGTTGGGGATCTCTCTTATCCCCAATTCTTCTTAATTTCTATGTTTTTTTAATGTTTATATTAACTGTTGAAGGATAAGATAAGATGGTTAATGCAGAAGGAGGCTTGCGTGGTTTTTGGTGGTGGTAACTATATTTATTTTTCATTTTGTTGTTTATATTTTGGTATTATATGTAATTTGCTGTGCTTATCTTCTATCCTTTCAGTATTTTTTAAACTTTATATTTATTGCTGTTTAAACCAAATAATAAGTGTAAACTTGTAAGTAGCTTGAGAGTATCATAAGTGTACAATAAAAGAAACAAGACAAAATTAAGGTACATATGCTCTCATTTAGACTCCATGAGATGAGGGGGGGGGGCAGAGAAATACATATGGGGATTTAAATAACAAAAGAAAATTAAAAAATACTTTAGTGTCTGGGGTGTGTGCCTATTACCAATCTTACTGTGTCCACCGCCACTAGCCACAACCCTCACGCACATCAGCCAGGGCTAAAGCCTTCTTAAAGTCGAAGAAGTCACAGAGCTGCTCGGGAGAGAAGAAAATGTACTTAACTTTAACATAGGTAACAATCTTTTCAATATTAAGTTAGTTTTCCTCTAGACCTAAGAAATATCAGATTGTTTACTCCTTTTCTCATATTTTGTTCCTCTTCTGTTAACAATCTTTACATATCATCCTGCTAGACCAGCCCAGACAAGTGGGTTGTGTTCCCCCTACCAACAGATTGGTGTAGACAACCAATGAAAAGCCCAGGTTTCAATGACATCACTCCCATTCCTCTATCCGCCTCAGCAACCAGAGGTCTTTTCACTATTTCTTTATCTCAAGCAGATGGATGGATTTTCTCCACTCTGAAGAAAATGTGAATAATTGAGAGGAAAAGATTGATTTAAATGCTCGTGAACGATCACCTTGATTGTGGTTCTCTCACTCGAGCACGATATGGGAGGCTCCACTAAACTGTGGTCTTTTCGGTAGCCATAGGAGGAGGGAAAATTGGTTCAGCTCCACGCTCTTATCATTTAAAGAGTCTACTACTACTTCTCATTTGTATAGTGCTAAAAGGCATACGCAGCGCTATAAAGACACATAAAAAAGATGGTTCCTGCTCATCAGAACTTACAATCTAGTCAAGACAGACACCCTTGTCCTCCAATTCTCTCCCCCCCCCTCCATTCTTTCATAAATCAAACCTGTTGCCCTTTACATTTTTTTCAACCTCTGCATGCTAACTCCTTTTTTTTTGTTTTCTTGCAGGCCAAGTGGTTACAGTACCTGTGCTGCGATCATGGTCTTTTGCATCACTTCTGCCTGCAGGAGATGAGATCCCCACTGGGAGAAGTGCTATAAAAGGCTGTGATTGGTGCTGTCTGCCCTTGGGGATCCTGCCAGTCTTTGCTGCGATCATGGGCTTTTGTAGCATTTCTGCCTATGGGCAGAAAGCACCGTTCTTGGCAGCCCTTCTCCCCATATGTGCTCTGAGCCCTAGGTATCAGGTCCAGTTTTTCAGTCGCCATGGCAACCTGGCAACTGGAGATTGTCCAGCCCTGACCTAAAGCATGTGCTTTTTCATGGTCCCCATTCTCGCTCACTATCTACCACTGCCACCATACTCGGAACTAGGCCCTACAATTTTCCCCATACTACTTCTAGAAAGATGAAGTTGAGGGGAGGGGACAAGAGTGAACGTAGCTCTGTGGAAGGGGAAGAAAATAGTGGGGGATCCACTTGCTTGTCTAGTGTACAATATAGTGGCCCTTTTATTAAAATGTGCTAAGTGGTTAATGTACATTTTAGTGTATGATAGCAGCCTATGGTTACTGTTACTATAGGGGCATGACAGCTACTGCACGCTAATTCCAGTAGTAACTGCACACTGGGTGAAGGGGCATTGTATAGGAGTCGAGAACACTTGTAGTTAGCATGGTAGCAATTGCCATGCTCTGTCAATGTGGCAGTTAGCATGGTTGCACTTAGTGGTACCTTTATGGATGGCATTAGATGCAGCCGTGTTAATTGTGTGTGCATTAGGGTATGTGTCCATGCGGTAACTTCCAGGAACATGCTGGTCATGGCTCCAGCAGTTAACACAGAGGCTTTGCACTTAGCTGCATGTTTTTGTGCTAAACTTGTGTTGTGCAAAACTCTAATGGGCTTTAGTAAAAGGGCCTGATAGTGGTGTTCTGACTCTGCCTGAACTGTGATCCTTGAAAAAACACACTAGACATCAAAAATTAAATGTTAATTTCTTGAAATATACCAATTTACAGATGTCTGTATACCTGTATATACAATTTTAATTATGCTATTTTAAGTAAATACATCTAGTTATAAAATAACCAGTTGTGTTCAGTTTTGGGCCTAATTTAATTCTTGGAAGCATTACAAAAGAAACATTCAGATATTGGGAGGGAGGGAAACTTGTTTCACTTTTAAAATCCACTAACCAGTGTAGAACACACTTGTACCATTTCTGAAAAAAAAAACATGGTAGTGCTGGCCTGGTATAGGGGTTATATGTTTGAAAAAATTGCAGTAACTGATAAAGATTTACAGTGGCCAAGAGCTCATCATTAAGCTGCAGTAGCTGCTGGGCTGAAAAGCATAGGCATAGTTATTGGGGGTGTTCCCCCCCCCCCCAAATGTTGTAGGCACTAATGGTGAACTGGTCCCCCTGACCCCCACTGCCTGTATGATTTTGTTACTCTGGGGGGGGGGGGCAGTGGTGGTGGCGGCGGCAAAGGGTAAGAAGGCAAGCTACACTGATGCTGAAAAGAGAATTAGCATAGTCCTCTCTTTTTGCCTTTGGGTTCTAATTGAAAATTTCTTTAGCATTCTTCCTTTTGTCTTACAGCTGCATTATGCAGAAAATTATGTTCTCCCAGGACAGGCAGGATGAGTCAGCCACAAGTGGTGACATCATCCGACGGAGCCGAAGACGGAAGTACTCTCACTAGCCCAGAAGGCTTTAGCCCTCTGGGCGTGACCACTAGCCCTGCCCTCGAGACCCGCCCCTAGCTGGCCAGATTTCTGTCTTCCGCTTGCCAGCAGCTAGGGGCGGGTCTCGAGGGCAGGGCTAGTGGTCACGCCCAGAGGGCTAAAGCCTTCTGGGCTAATGAGAGTACTTCCGTCTTCGGCTCCATCGGATGACATCACCACTTGTGGCTGACTTATCCTGCTGTCCCTGGAGAACTCACGTTACAGGTAAGTAACCTTGCTATCTGTAATGATCAGCACAGTTCATACTTTTTTCCATTTAGTTCTCTTATGAAAACTCAGTAATACTTGAATTTTTGACAGAATATGTGAATTTGTAAACTGTTCTTGGTTTGCAGTTATTAAGATTTATTGAGGTTTGTATTAATCTTCTTTTTTGAATTTAACACCTAGGTCAAATGACACAGTTATGTGAATTAATTAACAAGAGTGGTGAACTTCTAGCAAAAAATATCTCTCATCTGGATACAGTATTAGGGGCTTTAGATGTACAAGAACACTCCTTGGGGGTCCTTGCTGTTTTGTAAGTAGCTTATTTTAAGTTATTAGAATAATTAAATCTTCCAAAATGTCTTGAAAATAGAGTAGAACAACAATGTGCTGCTTATGTACAATTTTGTTATGTTAATCAGTTACTTTTTTTTTCTCTATCGCCCTGACATTTTTATCTTTAAAACATTCAGTTTGAGCCAAAGTGTTGGAATTATGGGCTAAATTTTCTGCTGTGTGAAATCTTCTTATTTTCTTTCTTTCCAGGTGCATGCTTATGCAAGATTTTGTGGTTTAATAAGCTTACATTATAAAAAAATCTATTTACAGATACTTTAGCATGTCAAATAAAGAAATGTTTATATAAGATCATGTTATTTATCTTTTTTGTCAATATTTGTGTTCTGTGTATGTAAAACATCAGAAATAAGTGTATGCATTTCTTTTGTTTGCTCTTTTTAGGTATGTGAAGTTTTCTATGCCCAGTATCCCTGACTTTGAGACCTTATTCTCACAGGCTCAGCTATTCATCAGCACTTGTAATGGCGAACACATTAGATATGCAACAGACACTTGTAAGTTACCTTTTGAGGAGATCTTGTGCGATGTTTGTATTTATTAAAATGTGGAATGTTTGATAATTGCATGTTTACTCTTTTTATTATTGTATCTAGTTGCTGGCCTTTGCCATCAGTTAACAAATGCTCTTGTGGAAAGAAAACAGGTAAGAAAAGAAGCCATTAATTTTAGTAGTGATAAATATTAGTTTACTATATATGGAGCTATGTATGGTTTCATGAAATAAAAAATTGTTGAAAGTGTTTCAGTTTACTATATCCTCTGAGTCTGTAAACAATTCAAATTAGTAGATATATTTGACTTAAATGTTTTTGCTGAGACAGTAAAAATATCTACAAACCTCATGTTCTTTCTTGCTGTGTAATTTTGTTTTGGAGGTGAAATAAACGCATGAAGTTTTTTGCCTTCTATCCAAGTAATCCCCTCCTCCCCTCACTATGATTATTTTAATAATTCAAAAGGGTCTGTTTAGTAAACAGTGATAGCGGCAATTGTGAGAACTCAGTGCCGTGGCCCAATTGACTAAAATGAGGCTGCGGCTCCAATTTCGCATGATCGCTGGTATTGCTTAGTGTCAGTAAGCTGTGTGTATTTTCTGCTGATAACATGCAGGAAGGAAAACAAGAGGTTAATTGGAAAAAATAATCTGAAGGAGAAAATATATATACGACAATAAGCAATGTTATTATCCAGTAAATTCATCTCCATCTTGTGACTGGTATTGAATCTTTAAAAACAAAAAAAGACAAAAAAGATCCAAAGGATGATAAAAAAAAATAGTTTGAGCAGTATTTGTGTTTATTTTTTTCACCAAAGACTCTCTCATTAGTATTTAAAATCCAGTGACGACGTAACATGCCCCTAACTTTATTAATGTGTGTTTAAATCTTTTAGTAAATGCATGTTAAGTGCTCAGAACAGTTTATTTCAGTGGCTGTAAACATGCCCTTAACTTTCAGGGAGGAAGGGCGGAAGGGAAGGGGGGTTGCTAATTCTAGCCAAATTTTAATGAAATCTATTAAAGAAAAGAAACAAAATAATAGGATAGGCATTGTACTTCTGTTAGGCGTGTTCTGATGGAACCCTTTGGAACTGCTGCTGATTCATTTTCAGTCTCTGGCTGACATTACTTAAGGAAGGGATGTTGGTTTATCTCAGCTTGTACAAATGTCATCTCTACCATACTTTCTTTAAACACATTTTATTTCTGGATGAGTTATACTATACTTTTACTTTTTGATGGAATTGAAGATCATTATGTTGTCATATTTTGGTGGTTAATATACATTCTATGATAATGGCTATTTCCTAATTGTACCTCCCAGGCCAGTCCATTTACACATAGGTAGTCACCACCACGAGCAGCTTAGGGCTGAGTGTGTCAGAATCCTGATCTTCCAGTATGAAAGCTCGCCCTTAAGCTCCAGTCCCTCCGTCCTCGGCAGCTGAGTAAGAGCTGTTGTAGGTTGACTCCCCTGGAGATATGATTCCTTCAGCAGTTACAAAAACAAAATCATAACATTAGAAGCCATAGAGAGCACTGATCTTGTGCACAACAGAGAGCGGATCTGGTGTCTTAGACTGGGGCAGAATTTGGCCTGTCATAGGCTGTGTGGTGAGTGAGGGCTTTCAGGGTGACGGGGCCTGCCAGCTCTAAGTCCGGAGGGGTTATATTACCTGGGAGCCCTAGGTCCCTTCCCCCAGCCTGGGTCATTAGAACCTGTGAGCAGCAGGTTATTGGGCCCCTCCCCACTGCATGGTGCTGTACTGCCATTTTAAAGGCAGCGCAGCACAGGAAATCTGTGGACAGCTGGCTTCTTAAGCCTTTTTCTAGGTTTGACCTTGAGTAGTTGTTTTCAGTGGGCAGAGTTGAGAAATTGTGGGCCTGGTGTCCCTCAGTTGGAGTGGTGTACCTCGTGACAGGTGGTGCAGTGAGGCTCGCGTTGTGTTTTTGTGAAGGCTGGTGGTTTGTTAGGTTTGTGCAGGGAGTCGGAACTTGTCGGCAGCTGTTTTTTCTTGCGGCAGGAGAGATCGCTAGGTTTGCCCGGTGTGGTTATGGAGGGACGGTCAGAGGCTAAGATTGGAGTTCCCCCCGGAGTCAGCAATTTCCTGTGGTTCTGGTGGGAACTGCATCCATTTTGCCCATTTTCCGATTATTTTGCTCAGAAACGTGGGAAAAGCAAATTGAAGGCGGAGGGGGGGAAGGTCTCAGCACCACGGCAGTGGCTGCAGGGCTGGGTGATTCTATGGAGCAAGTTTGTTTTTTTTTCGGCAGATTTCATATTGTCCGTCCATAGGGCCCACTGCCTTAAAAAAGAAGTAAGCTGCTTCTGGGCAGTCAGAAGCTCTGGCAGGGAGAGGTCCCAAGGGGGCCAGCCCCGGATGCCCTACAGGAGGCAACACTCTTGGCAAGGACGCTTCCAGCAAAAAAAAAAAAAGAATGTGGAGACCAACACGTGGCTTGAGCAGGGCTCTCCACAATCGCAGGTCTCAGGGAAGGCCTTCAGATTTAAGGGGTGAGTCCAAAAGGCAAGATTTAGAAGAAAGTGAGATTCCACTGAGAAAAGATCCCAATGTCTTCTGGGTATTTCATAGAGAGGAGCTAGTAGCTCTGAATATGATGTCTGTGCCTGCCTTAATGGAGGAGCCCCTCGAAGATCCCCTCTTGCAGGGCTTCAGGGTGATGCAGGTATGTTTTCTGGTTCATCACATCATTAAGAAAATGATTGAATAGGAATGTCCAGAGGCTAGCATGAGGAGGGGTAGAGCGATGGGTCACACCTACCCCCATCCCTCCAGATGAGCGAGAGCTTCTCAGGATGTCTAAGGTTGATGCTGTTGTCTCGGCAGTTACTAAGAAGACTGTGATTCCAGTGGAACGTGCAGCGGCCTTTAAGGATCCCCAGGATAGGAAGCTGGAGTCGCTCCTTAAATTGGCTTTTGATACTAGCACTCTGACATTGCAGACCTCCATTTGTTGAGCCTGTTTCCAGGGTCTCTATTTGCTGGCTTCAAGGGATGGCGTCGCCCGATCTCGAGGAGCAGGCTGAGTTTGAGGGGGTCAACCTAGAATCTGCCATGGCATATTGGCAGATGCCTTTTATGATTTGGTTTGGGCCTCCTTGAAAACCATAGAACTTCTCATTGCGGCATGGCAGTTTCTGTGGCTGTGTAATTGGTCTGCAGGCGCAGCTTCCAAGTTAAGTAAGCTTTCCTTCAAGGGTAAGTTGTTGTTTGGAGAAGCTGGTCAAGGATCTGGGCAATTCTAAAGGGGGTCGTTTGCCAGAGGATCATCCAAAAGGACCTGAACAGGCGCTCCACAGCGGAGAAAACCCAGAGCTTTCTGTTGATTTTGGGCCTCTTGATTTGCCCCTAATCATAGAGGTTGATATAGTCTGAGGGGGCAGCTTTTTGTGGCTTTTGGGGGGGTCCTGTTTGGGGCACTTTCACTTCCATGGTGGCCTCGGCAAAAAAACAAACAATGAAGCCAAGCAGGTCCAGGCGGAGGAGGCAATAGGTAGTCGGTTAACACAGTTTTACTCCATCTTGGACCAATATCACGACTGACGAGTGGGTTCTGGAGATTATTCAAGAGGGCTGTGCACTAGAGTTTGCTCAGCCCCTCTCTGAAACCGTTGCCTTCTTGCCCTGCAAGGCACCAGGAAAGGTGAAAGCAGTCCACTACACTCTTCAGCGCTTTGTGGCTGAAAGTGGTAGTGCCTTTACCCCGTGATCAGTGTGGGTCAGGTTGATACTCCGTCTGTATTGTGGTTCTTTCAGTCCTATTCTCAACCTCAAGCATGTCAACCGTGCTCTGCGGGTTCTGCACTTTTGGATGGAAACCCTATGCTTTTGTCATTTTGTCAGTAAGGGGGGCAAGTTTCTCTCTGCTTTGAATTCACAGAGGCCTATTTGCATATTCCCATTCAACTGGAACATTAGTGGTTTGTGGTACTGGAAGGCCACTTTCAGTTCCAAGCCCTGCCCTTTGGCCTGGTGACTGCACTGCACACCTTTACCAAGATCATGGTGGTAGTGGCGGCAGTCTTGTGGAAAGAGGGAGTTTTGTGCATCTATACTTAGGCGATTTGCTCATTTGAGCAAAGTCTGAGGCCAAAGGGGTCTAGGCCACATAGAGTTATGGAGGTACTGCAGAGTCTAGGCTGGGTTGTCAGCCTGGCTAAGAGCCAGCTGCAGCGGTTCAGTGTCTGGTATACCAGTTCGACATGCGGTCAGGTGTGGTCTCTCTGCTGGTTCACAGAGTGCCCAAGATTCAGGAGCAGATTCATTGTTTTTGGCAGAAAGTGCCAGCGGCATAGCTTATCTTCAACTGTTTGGATCAATGGCAGTGGCTCTGGACCTGGTACCCTGGTGCTCATATGAGGCCATTGCAACAGAAGCTTCTTACATGTTGGTCGCTGCAGCACCAGCCGCTGTCTCAGAGGTTGAGTTGCCCAGAACACGTGCAGGCAGTCTGGACTGGTGACTGTGGAGGGACAAACACATAGCCGGGCTCCCACCGGAGCAGACACAGTGGATCCTGGTCATGATGGACGCCAGTCTGATGAGATGGGGAGCACATTGTCTGTCTGTCTCGGGTGACCCAAGGGTGATGGATGCTGGAGGAAAGTTCCTGGTCCATCAGTTGATTAGAGATGAGAGTGGTGGTCTTAGCCTTGCAGTTTTTCCATCCTGTATCGCTAAGAAAGTGGTTCATTTCTGTTCGGACAACGTGGCGACTGTAGCTTACATAAATCGATAAGGGGGGGGGCACAGATTAGTCCTTAATGGCATAGGCGGAGAAGCATCTGCCTGTGCTCTCCACGGCGCATGTGTCTGGAAAGGAAAACATTCAGACAGATTCCCACAGCCGGCACTGTCTCGAGGCTGGCGAGTGGGTATTGAATTTGACAGTGTTTCACCAGATCATGATATGATGGATCTGATAGCCACACTGGAGAATGCCAAGGCAACTGTGTTTTCCAGCAGGTGCAGGGAACACATGTTGGAGGGTTTCGATGCTCTAACGCAACCATGGCCGACGGTCTATCTTCTGTATGTATTTCCGCCATGGGTGCTCATAGGGTGGCTCATACAGCTGATAAAGGCACATCGGGGTCTGGCAATTCCCATTGTGCCAGACTGGCCCAGGAGACAATGGTATGTGGATCTGACCAAACTGTTGGCAGACCGGTCTTGGCATCTGCCTTACAGGATGAACTTTGCCCCGGGGCCAGTATTAATACCTCAGGTGGATCGCTTCTTGAGAGGGCGAGGCTAAGACATAGAGGTTATTCATTTTCATTAATTAACACAAAGTTAAAGTCCAGGAAGAGGTTGGCACAATGTCTTATGTGTGAATCTGGCAAGTCTTTGAAGAATGGTGCTCATGAGGGAGCCTTTCTGCTCTTTCATGTTCTCTTCCTCATAACCTCCAATTTCTGCAGTGTACTCTGGAGACGGGAATGTCCCTTAGCTCCTTGAAGGTGCATGTGGTGGTGCTCTCCTGCTTTAGAGGGCAGGTGCAAGGAAGGATGCTGGGTGGCCACCCAGATGTGATATGTTTCCTGAGTGCGGTGAAGTGGGTCTGGCCGCCCTTGCAGCATGTCATTCCACTTTGGGACCTTAACTTGGCTCTAGAGGCCTTGACAGGGCCTCCATTTGAACTTCTGGCTACAGCATCATTGAGAAACCTCACTTCGAAGACCGTTTTCTTGGTGGCCATTTGTTCTGCGAGAAGGATCTTGGAGCTGCAGGGAGCCTTTCTTGTTGCTATCTAGGGAAAAGGTAGTGCTGAGGCTGATGCCTGCCTTCCTGCCTAACGTGCTTTCTCAATTTCATCTGAATCAGACTGTTGCTGCCTGTCTTTCTAGTTCAGGGGGACTCGGAAGAGGACTGTCAATTGGACCTGCGCAGGGTTTTGTGCCAGTACCTTCAACACACGGAGAAACTGAGGTTGTCGGACCACTTGTTCATGATGTTCGGTGGCTCCTGCAAAGGCAACGACTGCCCGCTGGGTGAAACAGCCTCTCGATTCAGCTTATGCAGCATGCAGAAAGGTAATGCCAGCAAAGCTTTGTGCACATTCTAATAGGTCACAGGCAGGCACAACTTTGGTTCCGCCAGTGGATATTTGCAGAAGTGGCAACGTGGGCATCTCTATACTTTTTCTAGACACTACAGATTTGGATGTTCATGCTGCTGTGGACACACGGTTCAGAGCCTCTGCTTCAAGCAGGACTCGCCGGTTCCTCCTGTCTTCTTACATCCTATGCGTAACTGGATTGGCCTGGAGGTACGATTATGAAGGCAAAATTAGCAGGTAAGATCTAATTATCTTTCCTTGAGTACCTCCAGGCCAGTCCTGCACCCTCCATGGTAATCGGTGGTGGTAGGCGAGTCTCTTTGCTAGGTTTATGCGCTTCATAAGTTGGGTAAGGGTTTGTCTGTCGAAGTGCAGCATCAAGGGAGCTGAAATGCTTAGTATTGGGGGGAGCTTCTTAGCAAGTTGACCCTGTCACCTGGTATTGCCTTTGCTCTATATATAGTTCTTAGAGTTGAGTAGCTTGTTTTTCGGGTTTCTTTCTGTTCTTGATTGACGATGACTTTCGTGATAGAGGGCGTTTGGTTAGTGGTTAGTTTTGCTTCTTTGTTAAGAGGAATCTGGATCCTGGAGCAGAAGGAGGAGCTCTTATACTGGAACATCAGGATTCTGACATGCTCAGCTCTCAGCTGCTGATGGGCGGTGACTACCCATGCGTGACTGGATTGGCCTGGAGGTACTCGAGGAAAGACAGCAGGTAAGATCTAATTTTGCCACATTTAGAGCAATTCTGTTTACAAATGTGGGGTATAGAATGAACTCGGGATGGTGATGCAGTTTTGGCGAGCAGCCTTTTTAGACCTCTTTCTGTTTTGTCTTATGTTAATATTTTGGTGATTTTGGTTTTGTATTTCTTGTTCCTTAATGTATAACGTTTTTTCTTTTTAACTTTAGTACGCTGCATTGGGCGGTCCCTAATTGTGGTGCCAGGAATGTAGTTTATATAATTTCTCTAAATTGTATAGCAAGAGACCTGCTTCTCAAACTAAAAACTGATGGAGTTGGTGAATTTATAGATTAGAAACCCCTCCTCGGGAACTTTGCTCATCGGGCAAATTGCTTTTATCTGTGCCCTTCCACTGTTGGTTCCAGACTACTTTGTTCTGCCTTGCTGCATTATATGTCCGGAACAGACTACCTAAGTCAGTATGTCAGGCAACAAGTTCTGTTCATATCCAAGCTAAAATCCCACTTCTTCAAGATTGCGTTTTGGATTTTGACCCTTTTTTTTCTCCTGCTTATCATTCATATGTGTTATACCTATTTCCCTTTAATTTTACCCTAGTCCCCTGTTTGTTGTGTTTTATCTGTCTTGAATAGATTGTAAACTCTATTGAGCAGTAAACCTATTTGATTTTCTAAAGGAGTGGCTGCACAAAGGCAAAACGCACAGCTTTGGCAAACTTCAGAAGTTTGCAGAAGAACACCGAAAAGAATACAGGATAAAGCTAAAAGAGACAAAAAGAGAAATAAGGATATCAAAATCAAAGGCAGAAGAAAAGATAGCTAAATATCTAAAGCGTGGTGATAACTTTTTTCAGGTATATTCAGGAGAAGAGGAAGATCAGAAGTGAAATTATAAGACTCAAAAGTGTGGAGAACAGGTTCATGGAAAGTGACATTGAAAAAGTGAAAATGCTAAACAAATACTTCTTTCTGTGTTTACTAAAGAAAATCCTGGAGAAGGACAACCTGTGATTGAGAAATATACAAATGGGAATGGAGTATTTCTTACACCATTCACAGAAAATGATGTGTTTGAACAGCTTGCAAAACTGAAAGTGGACAAAGCCATGGGACTGGATGGGATACATCCTGGGATACTGAAAGAGCTCAGAGAGGTTCTTATGGAGCCTTTAAAGGATGTTTTTAATAGATCCTTGGAGACAGGAAAAGTTCCGCAGGACTGGAAAAGGGCCAATGTGGTACCTCCTTCACAAAAGTGGTAATAGGGAAGAAGTGTCAAACTACAGACCAGTAAGCCTTATCTCTGTGGTGGGAAAAGTAATGTAGATGCTCCTGAAAGAGAATATAGGATTTTCTTGAAACCAATAGGTTGCATCATCCAAGACAACATGGTTTTACCAAAGGACGATCATGCCAAACAAATCTGATTTGAGTTCTTTGACTGGGTGACTAGAGAACTAGATCAAGGGCATGTGATGGATGTGATCTACCTAGATTTCAGCTAAGTCTTTGATAATGCTCCTCATAGGAGGCTTATCAATAAACTGACCGGCCTGGAGATAAGTCCTAAGGTGATGAACTGGATCAGAAATTGGTTGCTGACAGAAGCTGATAGTAAACGGAACTCACTCGAATGAAAGGAAGGTGATTAGTGGCATGCCCCAGGGATAGATCCTGGGGCCAGTACTGTTCATTGTTGTTTGTGAGTGATATTGCTGAAGGACTGAATGGAAAAGTCTTGTCTTTTTGCAGATAACACAAAAATTTGCAAGAGCTTGGACTCCCCTGAGGGCATGGACAACATGAGGAAAAGTTGGAAGAATGGTCTAATGCTTGGCAGTTAAGGTTCAATGTGAAGAAGTGCAGTGTCATGCACTTGGGATGCAGAAATCCAAGGGAATAGTATGAGATAGGGGGCAATAGGTTGGTGTGCACAGACCATGAGAAGGACCTCGGCATGATTGTTTCTTAGGATCTCAAAGTGGCGAAACAGTGTGACATGGCGGCAGTCAAAGCCAGAAAGATGCTGTTGCATATAGAGAGGAATTACCAGCAGAAAGGAGGAGGTACTAATGTCACTGGTAAGGCCTCACTTGGAATATTGTGTTCAGTTTTGGAGATCATATCTCACAAAGGATGTAAAAAGATTTGAAATAGTTCAGAGGAAGGTGACCAAAATAATTTGGAGCCTGTGCCAGAAGACGTATGAAAAGAGGCTCCAAGACCTATATATGTATCTCCTGTCCCTCTTCTCCTCTAGAGTAGATATGATACAGACCTTTAAATACTTAAGGAGTATTAATGAACAAACAAACCTTTTTCAAATACGGGGAAGCTGTAATACTAGAGGGCATAACATGAAGCTGCAAGGGGGTAAAGTCAGGAAATACTTTTTCACTGAAAGCATGGTGAACAATGTTCCCTCTAATTTTCTGTAGGCTGTGTGTGCATAAAATATCAGCTGTGCAGCTTTTGAAGGAAGGTTAAATTTTTGTGCGCCACATAACGACACTCGGAGTTATATACTTTAAAATTTGACTACACGTCAGAATACAGTATGTACACCACATTGATTTTAATCAAATTAAATGAAAATAGTAGATTGCTAAATGAAGCAGAAAATTTCTAGAAATTACAGTCACAAATGCGGTATTATTTCAGTTAATTTTTATTGAAAGTCATTGTTATTTCATATAAATAATTTTTGTATGGAAGAAGAGAATGAGCTTACTATTAACAGTTCATTCTCAAAATATTTCTCGTCGATCTTTCAAATTTAACCAGTCTGAATAAATTTTATCAAGGTCTACCGATCCGCCATCTTGAAGATGACTCTTAACACGCATCAGCATTTCCAAATGTTCTATCTGTAAGCGATTCCTTATTTTAGTTTTTAAACTGTTCATCAAGCTGAAACCACGCTCACAATCTGCTCTAGAAGCCAAAATTGTTCCACCAATATCCATCAATTTCGCTAAATCTGCAAAGTGAGCATTCTGAAACGCCAAAGTCACCATATCCGGAAAACTGTTTTAACAGTTTGCTTTGGATTTTTTCTTTGACTAAGAACTTGAAGTCATTGTACTGCTGAATAACAATATGTTCCTTTTTGTCTCTCCAGTCCAGGAATCTCTGGGATATAGGTTCCTCCAGCAGCTTGGAGACTGAACAATGACATTCTTTGATGTCACCAGCATAAATACCCAAGGGACTGCCTTCTTGCTCCAGTTCAGTCTCCAAGCAGCTGGAGGTTGAGGAGCCTAGGGATTCTAGGCTCATTGGAGGGACAATTAAGTTTCCAGGTCATACTGCTAGACCAGTCCAGACAAATGGGTTGTGTCCCCCTGCCAGCAGATCTTGGAGACAGAGAATTCTACCAGAGCTCTGATAGCTGGACTCTGGTGATATGGTCCTACCCCTAGGGGTCTTCCTCAGTATTTCTCTGTCTCCAACAGATCTGGTTGCTTTTGTTGTTTTTCCCTCAAAATCTTTAAAATTATTTAGAATCCCTTTGGGGATTGATATTTCCACTTGCCTGTTGCTGCCAGTATAGTTTCACTGTGCACCAGGGTGTTTGCAGCTGAGCTCCTGTTTCTGACACAGTAGAGCTCGCTGACAGGAAGAATCCCCAGCATCTGGCCATGAGGGCTTGTTAGCTGGACGAAGGCCTCCCTAAAATCAGGTTTCTCTGTATCTTGAGGCTCCTGGATGCACCCAGATTTCACAAGAGGTGTTACTCTGGGTTTCCCAGCAACTTGATTCCCCAGATAAACTTGTAGAGCTCCTGGGCCTGGCTTCAGTAGAGCTCCTGATTTTCTTTAAGCAGCACTGAGTCTTTGCCACGAGAGCTTAGACAGCAGGAGGATCAGGTATCAATTTCTGAGAGAAACTGTAAGTAAACTGTTTTTCTTACTTGCCTCAGCTGCCCTGGGTTTATTTCAACTGCATTGGGACTGGCTGTCTCTGACCTGATTCCTTCACTTCCGGTTTCATCAGGGTCTGTTCAACTGGGTTTGAAGTTCCTATTTTCTTCATTTTAATTTCCTGGATGCACCTAGAGCACACAAGAGGGGTTTCTCTGGGTTTCCCAGGCTTCCCTCCTTAACAGCTGTATTTTCTGTAATCAGCAAAACAGCAGGGTTTGAGCTTCTGATTTCACTGTCTGTGCAGCTCCCCTTTTCTCCAGAAACACCTTCCAGCCCCTGCCATGAGGGTCTAAGTGGCTGCAGAGGGATCAAACTCTAATTTCCCTACCTTTCAGTCGCTGTAATTACCTTTCACTGACTTTGAAAGTTTCTCTTCTCCATGGGAACTCGGCTCCTCTGTACCAGCACAGTGAATAACTGACAGTTTCCTTCTCCCCTCCGTTTCTGGTGATTCAGGGTTCATCAGGATTTGAATTTTTAAGTTGCTAGCAGCACTCCTTGTCTCTTTCCCAGCGATTTCGCGAATTTTTAAGGTTTTTAGAGCTTAGGGAACTTTTATTTTGCAGTTTTTCTGTGCCAGCGGCCATTTTGAAAATCAGGAGGGATTTCTCTTCAGTGTTGTTTTTGGAGGGAACAGCTCTGGGCAGCCATTTCAAAACATTTAAACATGCTGTGAAGGCACAGGGAGTTTCAAAATCCCTTTTCTTTGAAGAGTCTTCTGTTTCCCTAAGCCTACCTTGATTTTTGTTTACAAAAAAAGGGTTTAAGCCTCTGCAATGCCTGTTTCTCTGCACAGCTGTATTATATGTAATAATAAGAAAAAGGAGTTAATAGATTGCTTGTATTCCACCTGCATGCTGCATCCAGGAGAATCTTCTTCCTCCATTCCCTCTACACTGCCAGCTGGGGACATCAGCGCCTTAACTCCTCCCTCCTTAGAGCCCCTGCAGCAGGATCTTTCTGCAGAAAGGACTCAGTCATCTCCCATTTTGCTTCCACAGCCGCTGGAAGCCACAGCAGCCTTGGCTGACGGGGAGTTCCTGACGCTCTTCCGCCAGGCATGGCACCTGTGGCGTTCTGAGTCTGTTGATATACCTTCAGCATCCGCCCGGTAGCACACAAGGATATGGTGGGGTCTCGCAAGCGTTCCCGAAAGTCCTCAGACCTTAAAGCAGTACATCCTTCCAGGAACGTTGCATGTGGCTTGCGGGACACTGTGGATATTCCAGAAGACTTTAAATCGCCGGAGGTGAGCCCTGACTCATTGGAGAAATAAGATGGGGAATATTCTCCATCTGATTCTTCGCTGACAGTTCACGAGGGCTCTCAAGATATCAGACTTTTTCGGAAGGAGGAGTTGCCGGCCTTAATCACACAGGTGATGGAGTCGCTACGCCTAGTCGACACGCCTGACCTCAGAGTTCTCAAACCCTGTTGCAGCCGGATCCCATTTTACTGGGCATTCGTAAGCCTTCCAAAGCTTTTTCCTTTCCAGCCGAGTTACAGCATATGGTATCTCAAGAGTGGGACGCTCCAGAGTCCTCTCTACGTACGACACGTGGTATTGGTCAGTTATACCCTTGGTCTCCTTCTGACTTGGACCGTTGGCTGACATACCCGAAAGTTGATGCATTAGTGATCGGGGTCGCCGAGCATGCCACAATTCCGGTTGAGGGCGGAGCGGCACTCCGTGACCAGCAAGACAAAAAAAAAAAAAAAAAAAAGTTGAGTCTGCTAAAGACGGGTTTTTCATTGTCCGCTCTTTCCCTTCAAGCAGGGGTGTGTGCAGGTCTAGCAGCACGGGCCTCCCTTCGATTGATTCTGCAGCTTCCAGGTGATCCCGAGTTGGCTCGTTTAGAATCCATCGCTGCATTCCTGGCAGAGGCCTTCTCTGATCTCTTGCGGCTGTCAGCTCGCTCCGTAGCACCGGTGACAGTAGCTCGGAGATGGCTCTGGCTGTGTCAATGGGCAGCAGATGTTGATTCATTCAGACTCCAGCGTTTAGCTGCCATTCGTCCAGTTCCACCATTGGAAAGAGGGCTAGGCCGTTACACTGTCTATTTCGTGGTGCAAAAAAAAAGATGGCTCCTTTCATCCTATCTTGGATCTCAAAGGTGTCAACCGCAGTCTGCGGGTACCACACTTATGAATGGAGACTCTGCGATCCGTTATTCAAGCGGTACGCAAGGGGGAATTCTAGCTTCCCTCAATCTGACAGAAGCATTCTTCACATTCCCATTTGAGAGGGGCATCAGCGACTCGTTCGATTCGCGGTACTCTGTCAACATTTCCAATTTCGTGCGATGCCCTTCGGTCTAGCTTCGGCGCCTCGAACCTTCTCCAAGGTAATGGTGGTAGTAGCTGCGGCCTTACGCAGCCGCGGCATCAGAGTTCATCCTTTATCTGGACGTCTGGCTCATTCGAGGAGACTCTCTCCCCGAGGCTTGCAGCACAGTCTCGGTGGTTGTTGCCTTTCTCGAAAGCCTCGGCTGGGTAATCAACCGCGACAAGAGTTGTCTTCAGCCGTCCCAGGAGATCAAATTTTTTGGGGGGCTTGATTTGATACAGCCTTAGGTCGGGTCTATTTGTCAGTGCCTCGATTCCTCAAGTTAACTTCTCAAGTTCGCAGTCTCCTAGCACAGGTCTCGCCTCGAGCATGGTGTCCAGAGGATTATCAAGTTCGGTTGCCTCTACTACCAGCGGTGCGACTTTGCCTCCGTTGGCGGCTCTGGCCCCGCAGTCTCGTCTCCTTCAAGGGGTTCCCTTGGAGACTCTGCACTGGGTGTTGGTAACGACAGACGCCAGTCTCTCCGGTTGGGGAGCGCATTGCGGCTCGCACTCAGTGCAGGGGATTTGGTCTCCTCGGGAGGCCCGGTGGTCCATCAATCGCCTTGAGACGCGAGCGGTGTGCTTAGCCTTGCGAAAGTTTCAGCCTCTTCAGCGGCGTCAGGCGGTTCGAATTCTGTCCAACAGCGCTACGACAGTGGCATACCTCAACCGCCAAGGGGGCACACAATGTCCAGGTGTATCGAAGGAAATGGGTCTTCTCCCTCCGTGGGCGGAGAGGCATCTGCAGGCGATCTCGGCGCAGCACATCGCGGGGGTAGAGAGTGTAAAAGCCGATTTCCTCAGCCGACATGTTCTGTATCCTGGGGAGTGGGCTCTGGTGCCAGAGTCCTTTCAGTCCATTGTTTGACGATGGGGTCTACCGGTAATGGATCTCATGGCTACGGCACAGAATACCAAGGCACCGATCTACGTCAGCCGTTGGAGAGACAATGGGTTGCACGGGACAGATGCTCTGTCTCAAGCGCGGCCAACCCATCTCCTTCTGTATGTCTTTCTTCCCTGGTCCATGATTGGCAAGATTCTCCAAAGAGGGAGCTTGGCACCGGATTGGCCTCGTAGACCGTGGTATGCGCATCTCGTCCGGCTGTCTCGGGCGTCTCCTCTATGCCTGGGGGCGTTCCCAGGGCTCCTGCTCCAAGGGCTGGTGGAAATGGGAAACCCAGCTCCTTACTCGCTTACGGCCTGGCTCTTGAACGCCGCAGGTTTAGTTCAGAAGGGATATTCGTCGAGTGTGGTGGTGACAATGCTTAAGGCACGGCGGTCTTAGACGTTGCTGGCTTACGCTCGTGTGTGGCGTCTCTTTGACACTTGGTGTTCGCTACGTCACATCTCGCCCTGGCGTTGCAACATCCCGGATATTCTTTCCTTTCTGCAGGCCGGTCTAGATAAGGGTCTGGCGCTCGAGACCTTGCGCGTGCAGGTTGCCGCGCTAACTTGTTTTCGAGGGCCGATAGCAGGGCGTTCTCTCGCTTCGCATGTGGACGTTTCACGTTTTCTTAAAGGGGTTCAGACATTACGGCCCCCGATACGTCCTTTAGTTCCTTCTTGGGATCTTGCTCTCATTCTCCGTGCCCTTGTTGCTCCTCCCTTTGAGCCCCTGAAGGCATGTTCCCTTAAGTATTTAACGCTAAAGACGGTTTTCCTAGTGGCCATAACCTCGGCACATCGGATTTCCGAACTTCAGGCTCTCTCTTGTCGAGACCCCTATCTCTCGTTTTCTTCGGCAGGAGTTTCTCTTCGAACTGTTCCATCCTTTTTACCTAAGGTGCTTATCCCGTTTCATGTCAACCAGCCTCTTTTCTTGCCTACCTTTGAAAGAGAGCAGTGTTCCGGTCACCTTCGTCAATCGCGTGCTGTGGACCTGCAGAGTGCTTTATCGGTATCTTAAGATCATGAACGCCTTCCGTAAGACCGATCATCTTTTTGTCCTGTTTGCGGGCCCTCGACAGGGGTCCACAGCCTCCAAATCCACCATTTCTAGATGGTTGCGAGGAGCTATTGAGGCAGCTTATATACTGCAAGGCAAGCAGGTTCCAGCAGGGCTCCGAGCTCACTCCACTCGGGCTCAGGCTTCTTCTTGGGCTGAGCGGTCTCAAGTAGCCCCTCTCGACATTTGCTGGGTGGTGACTTGGTCATCGTTGTCCACGTTTGTCCGTCAGTATAGATTGGACGTTCACGCTCGGCAGGAGGGGCAGTTTGGAGCTGCCATGCTGTTGTTGGCATTGACCCCCCCCCCCCCCCTTGAAAGCAGGTAGCTTGGGTACTGCCCGTTTGTCTGGACTGGTCTAGCAGTATGACTTGGAAGGAGAAATTTCACTTGCCGTTAATTTCCTTTCCTGGAATACTGCTGGACCCACCCTGCTGTCAGTTACGGTGCTGCTAGTGCGGTGAAGCCGCTGGCCTCTGTTCCTTCCTTGTCAGTATGCCTCACCATGGGGTCCCGATGGCTGCGTTATCGGTCTTAGCAGCCTTCAGTTCTGGGGATACTTTCAGCTCCCTTGTACATAGTTGAATTAAACGTCCACTATGTGTGGTCTTATGGTTTAGTTGCGTTACATATTTGGGTTCGCTTTACAGACAATACTGAGGGAGACCCCTAGGGGTAGGACCATATCACCAGAGTCCAGCCTATCAGAGCTCTGGTAGAATTCTCTGTCTCCAAGATCTGCTGGCAGGGGGACACATCCCGTTTGTCTGGACTGGTCTAGCAGTATTCCAGGAAAGGAAATTAACGGTAAGTGAAATTTCTCCATTTTTTGAATTTATTTATTTTGGTTATATAGTTCAGTTATTGTGGCTTTAAAGCCAGAGTGGTGCCCCCCCCCCTCCTTTAAATGTCTTCTCTGCTGATTTTAAGACCGCGTTTGTTTTTTGTCTACCTCAAATCGTTTAACAAGTCTCCCAAACTTACTTACCATAGGTGAGGAGTACCTTTTGGCAGAGTCAGCACAGCTTTTAGCTGTTGTCTGGAAAGAGCTGTTTTCTGAGAGGCACTGTGTTTCTACGAGGTGCATGTTTTTAATTGAGCCGCCAGAGCTTTCAGTTTTAACTTCCTGATTAGGTGGCACTTCCGGTTTCTCCTCCAACGCTGAAAAGGCTTAGCGTCGAGGAGCCGGTTGATTGAAGATAAGATTCAAGGGGTCTTTTTCTCCTGGATGCTGGTTTTCTGCTGTGCACTTTGTTCTCTGGTGGCAGTTGGTTTCTCTGCCGGCCGTGCCGTTTTTAGCACGTGCATGGGGAACCGCCAAGCAGTAGGTGATTGTGGAAACGGCAAACAGTGAGTGAATGTTTTAATTCTTCTTACGGAAACTTTGTTTAAAAAAAAAAGTATTTTTATTTACTCTTATTTAGTTTTAAACCGTTTGCTGAGTGTGTTTAAAAAGAAAAAAATGGAGGATACTAATTAAATATATTAATAGTAGTGTGGTTTGAAACTACAGTAAAGTAATGCCTTCTAAGCCACAGTGTTTGGTTTGTGGCTCTAGAAGAGGGACATTATCTGACTCGGGGGGGGGGGGGTGTCTGTAGATCCTGTGTTCAAGAAACTGCAGATGTGGAGCAGGTTTTAGAATCCAATGCTGAGGGTGATAAGCTTGCTTCCTTATCTTTAGTGGACGCTAATTCTCCTCCGCAGCTCTAACCAGAGCCTGTTGCAGGGCCGTCTTCTGTTCCAGATGTGCCACAAGTGCCATCAATTTTTTCATCTGGTTTGCCGGCATTGTTTTCACAGGATTTTGTATCTCTGCTTCAGCAGACTTTTGGAAATGGTCAAAAAAGCTCACTACCCTCTGTTGTAGCAGATCTTGAGAAGAAGCGGTCGGCTATTCCTCTGGAAGTTGTTGAGGGTTCTGTTCCTGTCAAGAAGGTTAAAACAGGGAAGAAGCTACAGGAGCATTCTTTTACCTCTGAGGAGATTCACTCGGATCCTTTGGATCCAGATTTGGATGTTGAAGATGAATTAGAAGAGGGAGAACTCACAGATCAGGAGGATCAGTTCAGAGTGGTTTGTGTTTTCCGTTGAGAAGAGTTATCGGCGTTGATTATAGAAACTCTTAAAGCACTTAATATGCCAGTGTCAGGTCCAGAGGAGGATTCTTCATTGGAGGATCCTTTTGTTGCAGGCATTTAGGAAGACGCAAAGGGCTTTTCCCGTTCACAGAGTAGTAAGGGAGATGATTCAACAAGAATGGGATATGCCTGAAGCTGGACTAAAGGGGTCCAGGGCCATGGCTCGATTATATCCTCTATTGGATCAGGATCGGGAGTTGTTTAAATCTCCGAAAGTGGATGCAGTGGTATCAGCTGTTACTAAGAAGACTACAATTCCGGTGGAAGGTGCTGCCGCTCTTAAGGATAGCCATGATAGGAAATTGGATACTTTGTTAAAACAAGTGTTTGATGTTATTGCCCTATCTATTCAGGCTTTGATTTGTGGAGCATGGGTAGCAAGAGCATGTCTTTGTTGGTCTCAGCGGGTACGTGGAGATAATGTAGAAGATTCTGCGACAGAAGCGTCTAGATTAGAGACTGGAGCAGCTTATTTAGCTGACATTCATTATTTATTTATTTAGACAAATTTGTATGCACCTTTTCCTTCAATCAAGGTGGTCACGTCACAACACAATTGGAGAGTTATATTTAACATTAGGGTACGTGTAAACATTTAGACAGTACAGTTATGTGACAGTATTTAGACAGTACAGTTGAGGCAACATATAGCATAAAGTTATTTACTAACGTGGTGTGATAAATTTGTTCGTGTGAATGGGGTGGGTGTGTGTTTAGTTGGCGGTGGTGTTAGTGTTGCTGTTTGGGTAAGGGATGTTGCTTGAATGCTCATAGGTTTCTATAAATAACCATTATGACCTTATTAGGGGTTTATCAAAAAGTATGGTCTCTGTTGTTGCAGCTAGAAGATATTTATGGTTGTGTAACTGGGCTGCAGATGCTGCTTCTAAGGCAAGACTCACTAAGCTTCCTTTCAGGGATAATCTCCTTTTTGGGGAGGACTTGGATAAATTGGTATGTATGTATGTGTTCCCTGTAAAATAGTTATCTCCAAGTTATAATGCCCTGTTCAATGTAATTTCAGTTTGTTCAATGTAAACCGCACTGATGCAGAATAGCGCGGTATATAAGAGAATGTAAATAAATAAATAAATGTATGTATTTATTTAAACTTTCTTCTATACCGTGCTCTTTAAGATCAGTGCGGTTTACATATAACATTTTTGTGCAGTCGGTCTGCACTGGACTTACAGTAAACAGGGGATTATGTACAGGAATTAAACAGGGTAAACTAAACAAGATCACTTTCTGGCATATAATATGGAACAACTCTAATATTTACATACTGACTATGCTATTTACATACTGGTTCTGTTATGATTATGGTAAAGGACTTGGGAGATTCTAAAGGTGGCAGGCTGCCGGAGGACAGGCAGAAACTGGGGCATTCAATTCAGCCGTCTAGGGGCCTGTACAGAGATTTTTGTCGTTTTCGTTCTGCACGTTTTGGTCAGTTTCAGAGAGGTCGTCAATTTTTCAGGGGTCAAGGTTTTCGAGGTGCAAACGGGATTTGCAGCCTCCTCTTCAAATTCTATAAAGTCACAGTGAAATAAGGAAGACCCAGGTGGATTTTATTCCCGTGGGAGGTCGGCTGCAGGAGTTTTATCCAGCCTGGGTACAGATCACATCCGATCTGTGGGTGTTGGAGATCATTCGAGAAGGATATGCTCTGGAGCTTCAACGCCCGGTGGTGGATTTGTTCATTCAGTCTCCTTGCAAGACATGCATCAAGTGTGCAGCGGCGCGCAAAACCTTGCAAAGACTTTTGAATCTCAAGGCTGTTCCGGTACCGCCAGACCAACGCGGCTCCGGTCGATACGCCATCTATTTTGTGGTTCCGAAGAAAGAAGGGTCTTTTCGACCAATTTTGGATCTTCAAAAGGTAAATAGTTGCCTTCGGGTAACTCATCTTCGCATGGAAACACTGAGGTCTGTAATAATGACGGTAAGAAAAGGGGAGTTTCTTACGTCTCTGAATTTGACAGAGGCGTTTCTACACATTCCCATTCATCAGGAGCATCAAAACTTTTTGAGATTTGCAGTTCCAATGGGACACTTCCAGTTTCAAGCGTTGCTGTTTGTTTTTAGCAACGGCTCCGCAAACGTTTACCAAGGTAATGGTGGTCGTTGTGGCAGCATTGATAAAGGAAGGCATTTTGGTTCACTCATATTTGGACAATTGGTTGATTCGGGCAAAGTCCGAAAAGGAAAGCAAGTTGGCAACTGCCAGAGCAGTGGAATTTTTGCAAAGTCTTGTTTGGGTTGTCAATATGGCAAAAAGCAAGTTGATTCCGTCACAGAATCTGGAACACCTGGGTGCTCGATTTTGATACAAGGATAGGAAGGGTATTTCTTCCTCAGTCGTGAGCACTATCATTGAGAGATCTGGTGCGAAGTTTCTTGACCAGAGTAAATCCCACTGCATGGCATTATTTGCAGTTGCTCGGGACCATAGCAGCAACGTTAGACTTAGTTCCATGGGCGAGAACTCGTATGCGACCGTTACAGAGAGCGTTACTAAGGAGGTGGTCGCATCAGAAAGATCCTCTCTTGAGGGGGTTACCCTGCCTTCTGGAGACGCGTCAAGCTCTACGATGGTGGATACTACCGGAGATTCTAGAGGTAGGAATGCAGTTAGAATCTCTTGTTTGGATTCCAATTACAACAGATGCCAGTCTTGTGGGCTGGGGTGCTCACTTCGAAGGAAGGTTCGTTCAAGGTCAATGGACAGATCAGGAGAAAGTTTGGTCCATCAACAGATTGGAGTTGAGAGCGGTAACCTTAGCTTTACAAGCATTTCAGTGTTATCTCCAGGTGAAGGCTGTTCGCGTTCTGTCAGACAATGCAACTGCAGTAGCTTACATCAGTCGTCAAGGGGGCACAAGCAGTGTCGCTCTGGAAGCCGAGCTGAACAGTTGTTCGTGTGGGCCGAAAGGAATTTGGAAGCTTTGTCTGCAAGTCATGTAGCAGGGGTCGACAATGTAGAAGCCGATTTTTTTTGAGTCGGGTGAACGTGGATCCTGGAGAGTGGATTCTGCATCCCCAGGTGTTTCAATTGATAATAAATCGTTGGGGAGTTCCAGTAATGGATCTCATGGCAACCTTCATGTTGGCAAAAGTCAATCGGTTTTTCAGTCGAAGGCGAGAGAGAATGTCAGAAGGTCTGGACGCACTCATTCAAAGTTGGCTGTAGGAACATCTTCTGTACGTCTTCGCTCCTTGGGTATTGATAGGGCGTGTCCTGCAAAGAGTAGAATGACACAAGGGGCTAGTAATATTGATAGCTCCAGATTGGCCAAGACGTCCATGGTACGCGGATCTCATAAGGTTATTGGTAGACCGGCCATGGCTCTTACCAATGAGAGAAGATCTGTTGCATCAGGGTCCCTTACTCATGCCTCAGGTGGATCGATTCTCGCTTACGGCTTGGCTCTTGAAAGGGTGAAGTTAAAGGCCAGGGGATACTCTTCAGCAGTGATTTCCACTTTGTTGAAAGCAAGGAAGAGATCTACCTCTTTGGCTTATATTCGTACATGGAGGATATTTGAAGCGTGGTGTGAAGACAAGTGTTTTGAAGCATTAAAAGCTTCAATTTCTCAAATGTTGTCTGTCTTGTAAGAAGAATTTGAGAAAGGTTTAGCACCGGCGTCATTGAAAGTGCAGTTGGCAGGTCTTTCTTGTTATAGAGAAAAAATAAAGGGTGAAGAGCTAGGAGCACATCCAGATGTGAAACGTTTTTTGAGAGCGGTTTCGTTGTTGAGGCTGCCGTATAGACCAAGCGTTTAGTCTTGGAAGCTTTAGCTCGCGAACCGTTTGAGCCATTGTCTCGAGTGTCATTAAAAGATGTTTCGCTCAAGGTAGTTTTTCTTGTAGCTATTTTGTCGGCCCGAAGAATTTCGGAATTGCAAGCATTGTCTTGAAGAAAGCCTTTTCTATTATTTTGCAAAAACAAGGTGGTCTTAAGGCCAGTGCCTTCATTTCTACCCAATGTGGTGTCGGCCTTTCACATCAATCAGGAAGTTTCATTACCAGTATTTGAAAATGATACCAAGGAGAATCAATTCAAGAAGTTACATATGTTAGATGTTCGTAGGGCATTAAAGACGTATTTAAAACAAACACAGGAGTTCCGTAAAACAGACTGTTCTTTTTGGAGGTGCAAAGAGAGGTCATGCAGCTTCTAAGGCATCTATTGCTAGGTGGCGCAAGGAAGCTATAGCTTCAGCGTATTTGTTAAAGGGTCGAACAATTCCTGATGGGCTTCAGGCGCATTCAACGAGGGCGCAAGCTGTGTCCTGGGCTGAGTACACTTTGGTGCCACCTGTGGACATCTGCAAAGCGGCTACTTGGTCATTGTTAAATTCCTTTGTAAAGCATTATAGATTAGATATACAGGCAGAAAGAGAGACCTGTTTTTTTTCGGCAGTACTTCAGGCTGGCCTAGCAGGTCCCACCCGTTAAAGATTTTTACTGCTCTGTTATATCCCAGAGATTCCGGGACTGGACTGGAGAGACGATAAGGAAGGTGAAATTAGACTTACCTGCTAATTGTTGTTCCTTGAGGAACTCCAGTCCAGTCCCGCATCCCTCCCTGATATGCGTTTAGTTGGGCTACAGGCCTGAAGCATAGAGGTATAGTATGGTCATGATATGCTTTATAGTTCATATAGGGGGGGGATATTTTTGGGGATCTTTATAATGTATTATTCCTCGATAGAGACGGAGGGCACACTATAATAGGAAAATTGTAGTGTTACTTTAAGGGCACATTATGTGTCTTAATTTATAGTTGAAGTTTGTTACTGTTATAGTTAAAGTTTGATAGCTATGCTAGCTACTTAATTGTTGCTCTGTTGAGTCTGCTTTGTCAATAGGTAAACTGGAGCAAGGAGGCAGTCCCTTGGGTATTTATGCTGGTGACATCAAAGAATGTCATTGTTCAGTCTCCAAGCTGCTGGAGGAACCTATATCCTAGAGATTCCGGGACTGGACTGGAGTTCCTCAAGGAACAACAATTAGCAGGTAAGTCTAATTTCACCTTCCTCCATAAGAAATTGTTTGTACTTTAAGCAGAGTGATCAGACGTTTTCAATTCCAAATTCATAATCACTGTGCTATTGCTGTCAAGTCAAAAGCAGACCATTCTTCCATTTCATTTTCAGGAAATCTTTCCCCTAAATGCAGACATAGCATGTTGTTGTTATTGTTGTTAAGTGCCGTCGAGTCTGTCGATTCATGGCGACCCTCTGGATAGCTATCCTAAATTGTGTTCAGTCTTGAGTCAGGCGGCTCACTGTTGACAGACTGGTACCCGTAGCTGCTGTTATTGTAGCGATCCATCTCATTGCTGGCCTTCCTCTTTTGCGTTGACCTTCTATCTTACCAAGCATGATGTCTTTCTCTAATGATCTCTCTCTTCGCATGATGTGTCCAAAGTATGAAAGTTGAAGTCTTGTCATCTGAGCTTCCAAAGAAAGCTTAGGTTTGATCTCCTCTAGTACCGACTGGTTTGTTCTTCGGGCAGTCCATGGTATACACAGTATTCGCCGCCAGCACCATAATTCAAAGGCATCAATTTTTTTCCTGTCTATCTTTTTCACTGTCCAGCTTTCACATCCATATGATGTTATTGAAAATACCATGGCCTGAACAAATCAAATCTTTGTATGGAGAGAGACATCTCTGCTCTTGAGAATCTTATCTAGGTCTTTCATAGCCATTCTGCCAAGAGCAATGCGTCGTCTTATTTCTTGACTGCTTGTTGCTTCTTTATTGATAGTTGATCCAAGAAGGTTAAAGTTGTTCACAATTTCAATTTCTTCTCCTTCAACGATGAACCTGTTGATTATGCCAGTTGTCATGATCTTTGTCTTCTTTATATTAAGGTGCAGGCCCATTTTGAGACTATGTTCTTTGATTGTGAGAAGCAAATGTTTCAGATCATCTTCATGTTCAGCCAGTAATGTGGTATCATCAGCATAGCGAAGGTTGTTGAGTCTTCCACCAATCTTCACACCTCTGTTGTCTTCATACAATCTGCTTCTCTGATTTGTTCTGCATATAAATTAAACAGGTAGGGGGAAAGTATTTCAGCCTTGTCTTACACCTTTGCTTATTTTAAACCATTCTGTTTCTCCTTTACTGAGGAAGATGTAGGGATGTTACCCATGACTGAAGTGGTATTTAAAGGTGCAGAAGAATTGAAGGAAATATCAATACATCGGGAAGATGTCTTACAACTATTAGATAAACTGAAGAGTAGCAAATCACCTGGGCCTGATGGTATACATCCAAGGGTGTTGAAAGAACTGAAATATGAGATTGCAGACCTGCTATCAGTAATCTGTGAACTATCATTAAAATCATCTCTAATACCTGAAGATTGGAGGATCGCCAATGTAACACCAATTTTTAAAAAGGGTTCCAGGGGTGATCCGGGAAACTGCAGACCGGTGAGCCTGACGTCAGTACCAGGAAAAATGGTAGAAACCATCATAAAGAATAAAATTACTCAGCATGTAGATAGTCACAACCTAATGGGAGACAGCCAACATGGCTTTAGACAAGGAAGATCTTGTCTTACTAATCTGTTATGTTTTTTTGAAGGAGTGAATAAACAGGTGGACAAAGGTGAGTCGGTTGATATTGTGTATCTGGACTTTCAGAAAGCCTTTGACAAGGTCCCTCATCAGAGACTTTTGGCAAAACTAAAGAGTCATGGGATAGGAGGCAGTGTACTATTATGGATCAGGAACTGGTTAAAAGATAGAAAGCAGAGGGTAGGGCTAAATGGCCAATTTTCCCAATGGAGAAAGGTGAATAGTGGTGTACCCCAGGGATCTGTGCTGGGTCTGCTGCTTTTTGACATATTCATAAATGACCTGGAAAGTGGAATAACGAGTGAGGTTATCAAATTTACAGATGACACAAAACTATTTAAAGTTGTTAAAACCCAAGAGGATTGTGAAAAATTGCAAGAGGATCTTGATAAATTGGAAGACTGGGCATCAAAATGGCAGATGAAATTTAATGTGGACAAGTGCAAGGTTATGCACCTAGGGAAGAACAACCCAAACTATGGTTACACGATGCAAGGTTCCACATTAGGAACCACCACCCAGGAAAAAGATTTAGGTGTCATTGTGGATACCATGTTAAAACCCTCGGCCCAGTGTGCAGCAGTGGCCAAGAGAGCAAATAGAATGCTAGGTATGATAAGGAAAGGAATGGAAAATAAAACAAAAGATATTATAATGCCTCTATATCGTTACAAGGTGAGACCGCACCTTGAATATTGTGTGCAATTCTGCTCGCCGTATCTTAAAAAGGATATAGCGATTTTTAGAAAAGGTTCAGAGAAGAGCCACCAAAATGGTAAAGGGGATGGAAGGATACTCCTATGAAGAAAGGCTAAAAAGGTTAGGGCTCTTTAACCTGGAAAAGAGACGGCTGAGGGGAGATATGATAGAAGTCTATAAATTAATGAACGGAGTGGAACTGGTAAACGTAGATCGATTGTTTACGTTATCAGAATATAGAAAGACTAGGGGACATGCAATGAAGCTACGGGGTAAACTATTTAAGACTAATAAAAGAAAATATTTTTTCACTCAACGTGTAATCAAACTCTGGAATTTGTTACCGGAGGATGTAGTAAAGGCTGTTAGTGAAGCTGGGTTTAAAAAAGGTTTGGACAAGTTCCTGGAGGAAAGGTCCATAAACCATTATTAAGAAGTGACCGAAGATATCAATGCTTGACCCAGATTGGCCACTGTTGGAAACAGAATACTGGGCTTGATGGACCTTGGTCTGACCCAGTATGGCATATCTTATGTTTTTATGTTCTTATGTTCTTGTTCCATTCGAACTGTTGCTTCTTGATCAATGTACAGATTGCGCAAGAGAACAATCAGGTGCTCTGGTATACCCATGCTTCTTAATGTGGCCCAGAGTTTCTCATGGTTTACACAGTCAAAAGCCTTGCTATAGTCGATAAAGCACAAATAGATATCCTTTTGGTATTCTTTAGTCTTTTCAAGGATCCATCTCACATCCGCAATGATGTCTCTAGTTCCTCGCCCTTTCCTGAACCCTGCTTGCACTTCAGGTAGTTCTTGTTCCAGGTATGGTTGTAGTCTCTCTTGAATAATCTTCAGTAGAATCTTGCCTGCATGTGGGATCAGAGCAATTGTGCGATAATTTCCGCAGTCAGTTGGATCACCTTTCTTTAGTTTTGGTATAAACACAGATCTTTTCCAGTCAGTTGGCCATACTGTTGTCTTCCATATTTCTTGGCAGAGCCTTGTAAGTATGGTAACAGCTGCATCAGATTGCTGCAATACTTCTATGGGAATGCTATCAATGCCTGGTGCTTTGTTCTTTGATAAGGCTTTCATTGCTGCTTCAACTTCTTTCATCACCAATGGTTCCCAATCATAAGGTACAGGTTGAAACGGCTGTTGGTCCACTTGATCTTTATCATATACAAACTCTGTATATTCCTTCCACCTTTTCTTGATCTTCTCAGCATCATTCAACATAGAACCTTGAGCATCTTGTAACATTCCAATTCGAGGCTGGAACTTTTTCTTTAACTCTCGTAGCTTTAGGAAAGCCGATCTTGTTCTTCCTCTAATAGTTTCTGCTTCTTTCCTCGCAAGTGTCATTGTAGTGGAGTGGAGGAGTAGCCTAGTGGTTAGAACACTGGGTTGGTAACCAAGCAACCAGGGTTCCATTCCCACTAGCACTCCTTGTGGCCTTGGGCAAGTCACTTAACCCTCCATTGCCTCGGAAGAAAGGCCTGGCAATCTACTTCCGGTGACACTGCCAAAAACCCAGGAGCTTCTGGGTCGCCAGGAGTCAGGACTGACTCGAAGGCACACATTGCTTGTCATTGTAGTACTTTTCCTTGTCCTGTCTTGCTGCACGTTGGAAATCTGAGTTCTGCGATTGTCTTTCTTTCTCCTCTGGCTTTAGCTTCTCTGCGTTTCTGGGCAATTTTCAGAGTTTCTTCCATCATCCATTTTGGCCGTTCTTGCTTTTTCACCTTTTGTAGAGACTTCTCGCTTTCTTCCAACACAACCTTCTTGATGTCATTCCATAACTCTTCTGGAGCTCTGTCATTTGTATCTAAAGCAGCAAATCGATTTTGCAGGCAGTCTTTAAATTCCAGTGGTATATTCTCAAGGTCATATTTTGCTGCCTTCATGAGTGGTTTGCTCTTTTTCAACTTTAGCTTGAGTTTGCATACTAGACTAGACATAGCATATTAATGAAAATAAGTGTGGAACCAGTATCCACTGAAACGTCTCCAGGTATCTTGTCGAAGATTTTTAACATTATCACTCCATTTTACTGTGTCACCCAAGTATTGCATTCGGATTTTGTTCAGCTTACCCTGTGCAAGGTGATATGCTTCCAGTGGTGTTAGCCCATGTTTTTGAAATGCCATTGTTAATGAAGCTAGTTTAGTTAAAACATCATTCAAAATTTGCAGCGTTATATGGAATTGATGGCTGTTTAGGTTTTTATAACAGTACTTTGCAGTGCAGTACTTCAAAGTATTTTAATAATGGATCATAATTTTGAATAATTGCTTGAAGAACAAAATGTCTAGATAACCACCGCACTTCATTCAGAGGTCTAAAAGCAATTGACCCGCATTCAGAAGCATCTGCTAATTCTTTAAATTGTGACCTTTTAGTAGAAGATCGACCAAAGGTTGTGTAAACAGTTCTCATGAAAGTTTCAACTTCTTTCATCAACTTTACTTCCTTCCATGATTCAGAGATCCCCAAATCTTCACGATGGGCAACACAATGCTGTTGCACTAAATGCAAAACTTTTTCTTTTTAGCTGTGCAGCAACACCATTTATTCTGCCTGACATGACAGAGGCACCATCCGAAGTAAACATGACCATTTTGTTAAGGTCAAACTTGTATTTCCCATAGAATTCCCGGAGTGCACTGACTATTGATGCAGCATCACATGCTTCCAACTGTAGCATCCCACCAAATTAAGTTTTATACAGACATGAATTTACTGGCCGATATTTGAAGTACAATATTAAGTATTTGTTGACAGAAATGTCTGTACTTTCATCAGTAGTTAATGTATGATACGCTGCTGATGCAACATCTGCTATGAGCTTATCTTGGACATTGATGTTTATAATTTCAAGAAATTCAAACGAATAGTTTTTGCTTCTCCAGCTTTCAGGTATGGTTATGTACTTGGACATGTGTTCATTAATATCTTGAACAGAGAGCATGCAAATATTCATCCAAACAGCCAGCAAAACACTATCAATTAGAATTTTAATTTCTTCTGGTGTAGAACGCTTCCGTTCATTACTAATTGCCTTTTGTCTTTTTCAGTGGTGCTCTCAAGCAACAAGTTAAATAATCCTCCCCTTAAATTTGGATTTTTAGCTCTAAGTTTCTTAACGCTTTCAGTATGAGACTTACTAGACAGATGTCGTTTCAAAAAGTCCATTTTCCACACATCATCCCAAAATTTGCCACTCAAACTCTCCGATGGTTTTTGCATCTCGGCAGTATAAACAGATTACTTCGTTTATCCTCTTCGTAAGTGAATATTTCACGCAGTTGAACGCACATTTTATCCCAAGATTTCGGTGTCTCTGTTTCAACAATTTCTTCAAGCCATTCAGGCTTAAAAGCTCCGGCCGTTCTCTTACGTTTTGTACCTCTCATCGCTATCGGTTTTGACATTTTAAAAATTAACTTCTTTCAGTTTTCAATGTAATAAAAAATTTTATAATGCAATTTGAATTATAGATTACAATTGGACTACTCACGCATGTCGCAAGCCAAAGTACGGAAGCGGAAGTTTCTCAATGCGCCAATTAAAGTTTAAGACCAAAGATGATATATCCTGAAGGTCTATAAGATTGCACCAGATAATATTGTAGAACTTGTAAAAACCGTAAATACACAACAACTTTTAAATTTTAAGACGTCTGTTTTCTATCAGAACCGTAATTTTTGTGCGCTTGCTCGGCGAGGTGTGTGTGTGCGCGCACACGCGCACAGCTTAGAGGGAACAGTGATGGTGAATGCTTGGAATGCCCTCTCGATGGAAGTGGTGGGGGCAAATACAGTGACAGAATTCAAAATGGCATGGGACAGACACAGTTGATTCCTTTATAGCAACAGGATAAATCAAAATAAACTTGACTGTCTCTGATATCTCAATAAGTAGAGGTGACCTGCATAGAGCAGTGGGTACACCCCTAAATAAAGGCATGGGGAGGGATGACCTGCTTGGAGCGGTGGGCATACTTATCCTTGCCACCTTGCTGGGCAGACTAGATGGATCATGCTGGTCTTTATCTGCTGTCATCTACTATGTTCCTATGTATGTCTTGTGGGGCTATACAAATATGTACTATTAGATTAGATTAGACATGATCAAAGAGGTGTCTTACTAGAATGGGTCTTTTGCATATAATGGAATGCTCAATATAGTAAAACTTGAATTGCTAGATATGTCTTGTCCATCACTTGGAACTTTATTTAAAACAATTTTATAAATTTAATGACATTTTGTTGGTACTAAGATAAAGTCCAGGTCAAAAGGAATATAACTGTTGGCAATGGATTTGTCTAGTGATGGACAGGATTCCTTTTTTTTTTTTTTTTTTTTTTTTTTTTAATTACAATGTCTTCTGCAAAATTAAACTTTTTGTAATTCAGGATTTGAGTCTCCTAACTTTTTATTCCTTATTAGATGAGTGCATATGAAAAACAAAAGAAATGGTGAACAAACTGTCAGATTATGAGACAGTTTTTTTAAAAGATTTAAAAAGTTATTTATATTTTACGTGTAATCTACTATGATCAAGCCTTCTTGGATTTATGTACCACCCATGTTAAAAAAGATGTGTGTAATGGTTCCTGCCTGAAGGAGGTTATAGCAGTTAGTGTTTTGTTTAAGTGTCAGCATAAGGTCTGACACATGACAGTAGTTTGGATCTTATCTGAAAGAGCTATGATTTCTGCAGCCCCTGCGAGGAATCAGCATTCTCCGGCAAGCCATAGACAAAATGCAGATGAATACAAACCAGCTGACCTCTATACATGCTGATCTCTGTCAGGTAAGTCCCATTTTTTGCACTTCCCGTGCTTTAACAGCAGAAATTTAACCTGTTGTAATTGTAATTGTTGGGGGTGTGTCCAGCATGTCACTTGCAGTTACCCCACAGAAGTTCTTTACCACGTGATAACACGGCCTCTTGAGGTATTGTTAAGTGCATCCACACTTACTGCACAAGTGACCGTGCATGATGATTACCATGTGCTAGCTGCATTGTACATGCCCCGACCCATGCTGAACATTTAGCGCAGTGGCAGTTTTAGTGTGGGTCCATGCTAACTGCTTAGCACACTTCAGTAAATACGCCCTTTAGTGTAACAAGATGATTAATACAGTGTGCTGGATTAAGTGTGCTGTGTTCCTCGTGGTCTAATGATGGGCCAAGGTCCCTGTAAAATGCATATATAATAATTTTTGCCGATTAATTATTTCTTTGAGAAGGACTTTATTTTTTGTTTTGCTATTTCGCATCCTTACACAATCACAAAAAAGGGATATCTCTGCCTAAACAATGCAGAACACAGATACTAAGGGGTATGTTTACTAAGCAGTCTTAATGTGCAGCCGGCGTTAGTGTGCAGGATGCCATATAAGGTAGTGGGCGTTCCGGACTTAAGGTAGCATTTAGGGTTATCGTGCGATAAGGTACTTTTCGTGCGATAGAGGGAGCCATGGCACGTAAATGCGCGTTAGCCTTAATTAGGTGCGCTGACCTACAAACACAGCAACAGAGGTGTAGCACAATGGTTAATACATTGACTGATGAAACGGGTCATGAGTTCGATCCTCCAGTGGGCTTGATGAGTAAGGCTGTCTGAGGCATTACCCTTTACTTTAAATCAGTGCTGTCTGAGGCATTTTCTTTTTAAATTTAAATTAGTGCTGCCAGCAAACACACCCTCACAGTGCCGTAACCTAAGGTGCCGCATAAGGCGCCCTATAAGGCACTCCAGAGGGCACATTATAAAGTGCACTGTCCGCCAAGGCACCTTATAATGTTCCCTATAGGGCGCCTTATAGGGCGCTTTATAGGGTGCCTTATTATAGAGCGCTTTAGAGGGCGCCTTATGAGGCAGCTTAAGGCTACCACACTGTGAGGGTGTTTTTGCTGGCAGCACTGATTTAAATTAAAAAAGAAAATGCCTCAGACAGCCCTATCAAATAACCCCACTGTGGGATCAAATCCATGACCTCTGGCTCCACAGGCAGTGAAGTAACCAGTGGGCTACAGCTCTATAGCTACTAGCAAACCCCTGGCTGGCTACAGAAGGACTGCAGGTCACCACACAAACTGTCTGCTGTGGTTACCAGGATAGGGTTAATCCACCCATACCCATGAGGCACTGCACATGAAAATCAGCAGTCTACAGATGATCACAAGATGGGGTATGCACCCCCACAGCACCTCGGCCTGGTAGGGGGAACTGACCGTGTGTGTTACTGGCACAGAGTAGCTACAGACCGTCACATTGTGCGGGTACTGTGCTCACCCTGAGGGTGAGGTGGGGCGCCCAGCACCAGGTCCACAGCACCTTTCATGGCTGAAATACGCCATGCTGCAGGTCCCCATCAGTGCTAGTGTGTGATAGGTAGTTCCTGCAGACACACCTAGGATACATCTGTGTCCATCTGTATTTCTCAGTCATGTCTAGCCCTTATGGGCTATGATGCACCCAGAATAGTGCATATCCTGTGTTGGTGCCATGGTCACATGATGTAGGTGAAGGGGGGGGTGTTTGGACCCATAGGCGGATTATGTACCACCACCCAACCCACCCTCTGGGGCTCAAGGTGGGAAACAGGATCTCCCACCAACAGATCCACATTCTACCTCCCTGCAATGGTGGCAGTAGAGGGGACCATCAACCCCAGTCCTGCTGGGGAACACACACCCCCTACCGGGCAGTCAATGCAGATCTGTACACATCCATAAAGCAATAGCAGACAGACAGTAGGCCTGGAAATGCTCAGCTGCCCCCCACCACTATCTGACATTCTCCAGCAGCAAGCCTCCAGCCCCTGCACCCTGCAAGGTGTTCCAGCCAGACACCTACTAGCTGCAGACAGTCTGCTAGCTAGTCCATAGTGCATGTTCCTGGAGGAGATGCATGTACCCAGAACTGGGATGTCAGCATACACACCAAGCAGATAAGTCAGTGATTGGGCCCCAAAAGAGAACCCATAAATATCACATAAGAGAAATACTATATAGCACTATGGGGGAACCTAGCCACGCCGTGGTCACTGCTCAGTCAGGGTGAGAGTGACCTCCCAGCAGGACATGCTGTGGCCACCCTGTCCGTGCAGGTGGTGGCCGGGCACTACAATGTCCGAACCATTGCCCTATGCCCTGTGCAGATGCATCCTGGCCAGGCCACCCTGTCCGGGCTATACCCATGGTACCTTGCTCCTCATTATGCACATTGGCAGGCTGACATTGACAACAGTGCAAGCAGTGCGGGCTGGGGAGGGTGTTGGCAGCCACCACACACTGGGTAGACAGACACACACTCCCATACCTATGCCAGCATTGTGCAACTATAGAGGCTTTTGGCAGCCCTGGCCACCGCACTGGTCCTGGGCACAGTGCAGGCATGGCTATGGTACACAATACTGTTGGGGTCACTCCCCAGGGTGGTAAACACTGTCAGACACCAGACCTGAAACACACTCCACAAACATCAGAGAGGTTGCTATGATACAGCTCAATGAGCAGATTGTGCTTAACCTAGGGATTGCTATCTGCCAGTAATCATAGCAACCTTTTGATATATGTGTACCATATTCCCAGGTTTAGGGTGGCAGTGCTATGGTATGCAAGTGCTAGTATTGGGAGATGGTGCTGCACGCAGGGCCCAACATCCTGCCTCTCCAGGAGGCTTTGGATAATGGCGCCTGTGGGTGTGGGTGTTTCTGCTCCTGTTGGCCGCTGCTCTAGGGCAGAGGTTCCTAACTCCAGTACTGGTGGGCCAAACACTGTTTGGGTTTTCATGCTGTCCCTCATGAATATGCATGGATACATCTGCATACCATGGGGGCGGCGCATAGAAATGCAGCACAGGCATCTTTATTAGGGATAGTATGACGCCTGAATGGAGTTTGTCCCTCCAGGACTGCATTTGGGAAACTCTGCTCTAGGTATTGCACATGTCTATGGTGTCTGTGCTCTGTAGGGTAAAATATAGGCATTTCAGGCATGTTTGTTATCTGCATTAAATGTTCCCTCTTTATTACCACGTTTTAGTACTGTGTATAATATGGGGACTGGGTTGGTGGGAGCCACAGCTGGGACTTGAACCTGTGACCTTCTGCTCCTGAACACACTGGCTGTGCGTACTGCACCACACTGTTGCCACAGGGACAGTTCATTCCCTAGGGATACCATGACTGTTCATCAGACAGGGCCTGTCTGTTGCAGTGCATGGCACCCACCTAAACAGGGCAAGGCCATGGTCTGCTGTGGGCAGCTGCCTCTGCCCCCTCCACCACCAGTACCCCTCTGTCGCCATGCTGACATGCCCTTCTGCTGGTGGTGTGCAGTCTCAGGTCATCCAGTGTGCTGGTAGGCGTCTGCCTATGGTGTGGGTTCTGGGGTAGGGGTGCCTGCATAGATGTCCACGCTTCCCCCCAGCACCGCCTGCCTCTGTGCCCTTGGGGGGGTACCTGATGGGTACTATCCCCTGTGACACTGTGGGAAACACACTCGTGCCCATGTTGGGCCCTCATCAGTTGCTGTCTGGCGGCTCTACTGTTCCAGCATTCCTATGGGCCACCTAGGCATCACCCTAGTCCGCACTGTGGCCCAGCTCCACCACAGCATGTGCCGCCTGCAGCCCTCTGTATCCCCTTTTCCAGCATCTGTCCAGTTGCCCGTTCCGACATGCCCACCCTGCTGTTGCGGGATATGTGCACGCCATAGGAAACCTGTCCAGTAGAAAGGGAAAACCCTGATCAGCACTATTTCACTGTGGGATCATTCACCTTGTATGGGACAGAGCAGAGACCCATCCAAAATTGATATCCTTTGTTTGGAGCTTTCCCGGTAGTGTTTTTTGATGTTTCCCATTAATATCACTATTACCCAGCTTGGTTATGTTTTTCTTTTCCAGTTTGTTGAGGTCATTTTCAATGTTTATTTGCCCTTTTGTTCCGTGAACATGTATCACACTTATCACTTTTTGTAGGTTTCCCTGGCTTTGCTGTACATTGCTGACTGAAATGGTTTCTCTTCCCTTTAAATCTGCTCTAACGCGAGGGTTTCACTCGCGTTAGTTTTCAGCCCAGGAATCCACAGCGTTAGTGTGCAGGGAGCCTCTCCCCTCCCACTCTCCACCCATTGACCCTCTCTCTCTGCCCCTGAGGAGCCTTCCTCCACCCTCTGGGAGTCTTTCTCCGCTGTCAGCGCTCGTTTGTGCCGCTGCACCTGTTAACGCGCGATAAGGCGCCTTATCGTGCGATAACGTGACAGCAGCGCAAATAGCGCCCTTTAGTAAACATACCCCTAAGTTTCTCTTATTTTGAAAGATGGTTACATCTGCGAGCTGTTTGCAGTACTCCAAAATGTCAAGTAATGATATATTGAGTCTCTTATGCTTAATTGGTTTCTGGCATCTTTGTGGTCTAATATTAAGCCGAGCAGATCACACAAACCCTTTACTGTACAACATAACTGTTAGTGTCTGCTTATAGGGCAGCAGCAGTGTTACAGCTCGGGAGGGAATGTGTTGTCAGCATTGTCTATATACTGTATTGATATGTTAGCTGTTCTTTATCCTGTTGGTTCTTCCCTTGCATGACTACTAGCATTCACCCAATTCATTCACAATAAACTGAATTTGCACGGAAGGTTGTGTCTGAAATGCACATAAGAAATTATTTACCACCGATGGAAACGCTGAATTTTTTATTTTTTTAAATTCAGAATTTTTTTTACTTCTGAAGGCTAGCTTCAACCACTGTTTAATAAAGTGTTTTTTGACTAAATAGATCTTAATGGTTACATACACTGACTTGTCTCTTGTTTTAGATAGCTTTTAACCATATTTTTAGTGGTTTTCTGAATAAAGCTTTACTTTTTAATATGATATGCTCTCTGTAGTCTTTAATGAATGCAGAGAACAAGCAGGAAGTATGTCCTCACATATGGGTGACGTCACCTAAGGAACCTACGTGGGAACACTCCCCAGCTTCCATAGGAAGCTTTTGGGAGCTCCCTCTCACACGTGTGCCTGCCTTCCTGCCCACCCTGGCACCATCTTATTTCCAGTCTTCTCTTTGCTGTTGAGCCTACTGGACGTCTGTCCTTCACCTCAGAAAGACATGATCTCTTTTGGTCACTCTTGTGGTATTTTTTCATTTGTTTCAATCAGTTTTTTTCATTGCCATCCCGCTTGTTCAAGGGCGTTGAGTCGCTCAATGCAGCTTTATTTTCTCAATTTTTCAGTGCGGGTCCCACTTCTCCTTGGCCAACCGGGACATTGGAACCTTTTGATTTAACAGTGGCTGTTTTTCCCAACATGTCCAAACCAGCCAGTAGTTTCAGGAAATGCACCCAGTGTGCCCGCACCATCTCAATGACAGACTTCCATAACTGATGCATTCAGTGCCTCGGGCCGGACCTTGAACCTTCCTCTTGCATTCTGTGTTCCTTTGCGTCCCTCTTGTCCAGTCCCGGAACCATAGAGTTTAGAATCTCCTCCAGCAGCCTTGGAGACTGAAAGACATCATCGCTTTGCTGGCACCAGTATAAGTAGGCAAGGACTGCCCACCTCCTCCAGTACTTTCAGTCTCCAAGCAGCTGAAGGAGATTCTGAGCCTTGGGCTCAGTAAGAACAAATAAGCAGAGCTAGGATTTTTGTTGTTGTTGTTGTTGTTAAGTGCCGTCGAGTCGGAGTCGACTCATGGCGACCCTCTGGATAGCTATCCTAAATTTGTGTTCGGTCTTCAGTCAGGCGGCTCATTGTTGACAGACTGGTACCCGTAGCTGCTGTTATTGTATCGATCCATCTCATTGCTGGCCTTCCTCTTTTGCGTTGACCTTCTATCTTGCCAAGCATAATGTCTTTCTCTAATGATCTCTCTCTTCGCATGATGTGTCCAAAGTATGAAAGTCAAAGTCTTGTCATCTGAGCTTCTAAAGAAAGCTTAGGTTTGATCTCCTCTAGTAACAACTGGTTTGTTCTTCGGGCAGTCCATGGTATACACAGTATTCGCCGCCAGCACCATAATTCAAAGGCATCAATTTTCTTCCTGTCTATCTTTTTCACTGTCCAGCTTTCACATCCATATGATGTTATTGAAAATATCAAGGATTTTTAGGTCCCTTTAACTTTTTTAAGGGGTGTTTGGTTTATTTTGGTTCTCTTTACCTTCCTTTTTCTGTTTGTTTTGCAGGAGCAGTGCCCTAGCTGGGGATCCCTTCATTTGGCTCCATCTCTCTCTTGGTTTTTTTCTCCCCCCTTTCCCCCCCCCCCCTTTTTTCTTTCCCGTTGTCTAAACGAGCATTGGGGAGAGAAGGGTTCAGCCTCTTTCTATGTCAGCCTCCCTGCTCCCGAACCCGCAATTAAGGGTGAGGAGCAGGTGGTAGGCCTCATTGCAGATACAGCCATCCAGAGGCAATCCGGCGACAGGCAACAGTTTCCTCAAGGGAAGGACGGCGCCGGAGCGGAAGCCGCAGACTGGCTGAGCTCCGACGCGGCTGCAGACTTTCTCTTCACCGGGGCATGAGTTCGGTGAGGATTTGAGCTGGTAAGTGCTCCATTTGCTGATTTTCTTGGGGGGGAGCTGCATTTCGTCCTCGGAGTGCTTGTTTTGAGGAGGGGGAATCCGTCGGGTGTTTCAGCGTGGGAAACAGCGGCGGCGGCCATTTTAAAGGCATCAGCGTTGTTATGGCTTTAAGTTTAAGTTTTTCTTTTTTGCCTTTCCTTTTCTTTTTTGCTTTTCTTTTCGGCGGTTAGCGGCTTCGGGGAGCATGCTGTAACCGGGCCAAAAGGCTTGTAGTGAAGAACGCGTTAAAAAAAAAAAAAAAAGCGCAGGAATCCCGCGGCAGGCAGGCGCCAGAGGCTAGGGTCTGCTGGCCAGGAGGGGGCTCTCCTCGCTTACGTTCCTTGTCTGGGGTCTGCGGTGGTATATCCGCGGCCTTGGGCTGGTATGCCGGCGAAACCCAGATGTTTGGTGTGTGGCGTGAAAAAGGGCATGGTGCTAGACTCGGGGGTGTGTGGGTCTTGCACTCATGAAGCCCAGATCATGGAGAGACCAACTGAGGGTTCCTCAGGAGATCGGGGGGCTGTGCCACCAGAAGGGGCAGATGGCTTACCCCCACTCCTTGATCTCGCGGATCCACTACTGGGGCTGTCATCCGGGGAGGGGTCTTCTAGGGCTCGGGAGCAGGGCCTAGGGGGGCTGGGGCCAACAATCCCACCAGATTTCTTTTCCCTCATGCATCAGACGTTTGCCTTGTTGCAGCCCACGCTGGCGGCTTCTCCTCTGGGGTCACTTCAGCAGAAGCGCCAGGTATCAATGGATCAGTCTGCGGAGGGCGTTCCTCCGGCCAAGAGGAGCAGGGTGGCTGGGGAGGATAGCCCTACGTCTCGCGTCGGAAGGTCTTGGGAACCTTGACGCAGAGATGGAAGAGCTCTCGGGGGAAGAGTTGGAGGAAAGAGAGCTGCCTGACTCAGAGCAGCAGAGCAGGGTAGTCAGGGTGTTTCGACGAGAAGAGTTGTCGGCCTTGATTACTGAGACCCTTAAGACTTTGAATATGCCCTTGGAGGGAGTGGCGGAGGAGTCCTTGGAGGATCCGTTGTTGCAGGTGGTTCGGACGTCCCATAGGGTCTTTCCTGTCCATAGAGTTTTTAGGAGCATGACTCAGGAAGAGTGGGATTTGCCGGAGTCTGCTCTAAAAGGTTCCAGGGCCTTGGCGCGGCTGTATCCGTTGTCTGATCAGGATAGAGAACTGTTTCGTTCACCCAAGGTAGATGCGGCGGTATCGGCAGTTACTTAGAAGACTACGATTCTGGTGGAAGGAGCCGCGGCGCTGAAGGATGTCCAGGACAGAAAATTGGATACATTGTTGAAGCAGGTGTTTGATGTTTGTGCCCTCTCGATGCAGGCCTCGATAGCAGGGGCGTGGGTGGCGAGAGGCTGTTTACGGGGGTCTCAACGGTTGCAAGGGGATCACTTGGGAGAACAGTTAGAGGACATAGCGTGCCTAGAATCGGGAACCGCGTACTTGGCGGATATTCATTATGGTCTCATCCGCGGTGTGGCTAAGAGTATGGCCTCCATGGTAGCGGATCGATGGTACCTCTGGCTGCGTAATTGGGTGGCGGACTCTTTGTCTAAGGCTCGCCTCAGCAAATTGCCCTTTAGGGGTAAGCTTTTGTTTGGAGACGATTTGGAAAAGCTGGTCAAGGATCTCGGGGAGTCCAAAGGCGGTCGTCTTCCGGAGGATAAGCCTAAGCAAGGACGGAATGCTGCGGGGTCCCGGGGGGTTCCCAGGGATTTTCGTAGATTTCGGGCCTCCCGCTTTATACAATCGCAGCGAGGGTGGTTCCCAACCAGAAACCAGGGGTTTCGCGGCTTTCGAGGGGCCGGTAGGGGTTTTGCCCCCTACCAGTCCTCGGCCGTTAAGAAGTCACAATGAAGTGAGGCGGACTCAGGTGGCGGTGACTCCGGTCGGGGGTCGATTGCGGGAGTTTTACCCTGCCTGGGTTCGAATCACGTCAGACCAGTGGGTCTTAGAAGTTATTCAAGAGGGTTACGCGTTAGAGCTGCATCGGCCCATGTTAGATTCCTTTGTGCAGTCTCCTTGCAGAGCTCCAATAAAGTTCTGGGTGGTCTCGGAAACCCTGCAGCGGCTGCTGCAGCTCAAGGCAGTGGTACCCGTTCCTGTAGATCAGTGCGGGTGTGGTCGATACTCCATCTACTTTGTCGTGCCAAAGAAGGAGAGCACTTTTCGACCGATTCTGGATTTAAAAAGGGTAAATCGGTGTCTCTGGGTCACGCATTTCCGTATGGAGACACTACGGTCCGTCATAGCGGCGGTCAGGGCAGGGGAATACCTGACCTCGCTGGATCTCACGGAAGCTTATCTCCATATCCCAGTCCAAAGGGAGCACCAAAGGTTTTTACGCTTTGCGGTCCCGATGGGACATTTTCAGTTCCAAGTGCTGCCGTTCGGTCTGGCTACAGCGCCTCGCACATTCACGAAGATCATGGTGGTAGTGGCGGCGGCGCTCCACAAAGAGAGGGTGCTGGTGCATCCCTACTTGGACGATTGGTTAATTTGAGCAAAGTCGCAGGAGGAAAGTACCGCGGCCACCACTCGTGTGGTGGAGATGTTGGAATCCCTGGGCTGGGTGGTCAACTTTGCGAAGGGCAACCTGGTTCCCTCTCAGTCCTTGGAATACTTAGGGGCGCGTTTCGAGACACAGCAGGAGGCAGTGTTTCTGCCAGCCCAGTGGGCTCAGGGGTTGCAGAAGCTCGTGAGGCGGTTTCTAGCGAAAGTGGCGCCGACCGCGTGGCATTATCTGCAATTGCTCGGGACGATGGCAGCAACGATCGAGGTAGTGTCGTGGGCCAGGGCGCATATGCGGCCGTTACAGAGCACGCTCCTTCGGCGTTGGTCTCCTCAGCGGGATCCGTTGTCTCGCCAGTTACGTTGCTCTCAGGAGGTGCAGCAAGCTCTTCTTTGGTGGTTGCGGCCGGAAAGTTTGACGGCGGGCATGCCGCTAGAGCCTCCCGCCTGGAGACTGCTGACGACGGATGCCAGTCTCCTGGGGTGGGGGGCACATTACGAGGGGGAGTTTGCGCAGGGTCGCTGGTCTCAGGAGGAGACGGAGTGGTCCATCAACAGGTTGGAGATGAGAGCCGTATTTTTAGCCCTACAAGAGTTTCGGGAGATGTTGCGGCAGGCGTCTGTACGAGTTTTGTCGGACAATGCGACGACAGTAGCCTACATCAATCGCCAGGGTGGCACCGGCAGCGTGGCGCTGGAGGCAGAGGCCGGTCGACTTTTAGATTTGCCAAACTGAATTTTAAGGGCTCTCTCGGCGCAGCATGTGGCCAGAGTGGACAATGTCGAAGCAGATTTTCTCAGTCGGCGCAGGGTGGATCCAGGGGAGTGAGTTCTGCACCCAGAATTGTTCTCCCTGCTGGTGGGGCGCTGGGGTGTTCTGCTAATGGATTTTATGGCGAGTTTCGAATCAGCGAAAGTGTCATGCTTTTTCAGCAGGCGTCGGGAGCGAATGTCGGAGGGCCTCGTGCTGGCCCAGCGGTGGCCGGAAGGGGGGCTCCTCTGTGTTCCTGCCTTGGGCGCTCATAGGTCGGGTGGTTCAGCGGATAGAACGTCATCACGGTCTGGTGGTTTTGGTGGCACCTGACTGGCCCAGAAGGCCTTGCTTTGCCGATCTGGTTCAGCTGCTGGCGGACAATCCGTGGAGATTACTGCAGCAGGCGGATCTGTTGAGGCAGGGTCCGTTGCGTATGCCTCAGGTGAATCGATTCTCGCTTACGGCCTGGCTCTTGAGAGGGCTAGGCTGACCGCTAGAGGTTATTCGGCAGCGGTTATTTCTACATTATTGAAGGCACGTCGTAGATCTACTTCATTGGCGTACATTCGGATTTGGCGCATTTATGAGGCTTGGTGTGCGGAGCGTGGTCTGTGGCCCTTGGGGACCTCAGTGTCGCAGATCCTTTCCTTTTTGCAGGATGGTGTGGACAAGGGGTTGGCAGCGAGCTCTTTAAGGGTGCAGTTGACGGCCATATCCTGTTACCGGGGGAAGTCCACGGTCAACCCTTAGGGGTTCATGCCGATGTGAGGCGTTTTTTGCGGGCCGTGCTGCTCTTGCGTCCCCCGCGGCACTCCTTGGTTCCGGCGTGGGATTTGAACTTGGTGTTGGCGGCTTTGCTTCAGGCACAGTTTGAACCATTGTCCAAGGCTTCTCTGAAGGATCTCACTTTGAAGACGGTCTTCCTGGTGGCGATTTGTTCCGCACGGAGGATTTCAGAATTGCAAGCGCTATCCTATAGAGAGCCGTATTTGACTTTTTTCGAACATAAGGTGGTTCTCCGTATGGTTCCATCATTTCTCCCAAAGGTAGTCTCAGCGTTTCATGTTAATCAGGTGATTTCGCTTCCGGTGTTCTCGGTCCGTCAGAAGGAGCAGTCGCAAGGCCGGTTGCATCGATTTAGATGTTCGCAGGGCGCTGAAGGTGTATCTCGGAAGGACGGAGGCCTTCTGCCGATCAGATCGGTTGTTTGTGACTTTCGGAGGTCCGCGTTAAGGGGGAGGCGGGCGGACAGCGAAGTCCTCAATTTCCCCATTGGGTGAAGGAAGCGATTGCGTCAGCATATCTTGTGAAAGGAAAGGTAGTGCCGGAAGGTTTGCGAGCGCATTCGGCTAGGGCGCAGGCAGCGTCGTGGGCGGAGTTCAGCTTGGTGCCGGTCGATGATATTTGTAGAGCGGCAACGTGGTCATCATTGCATTCCTTTGTCAAGCACTATCGGCTAGATGTGCAGGCGGTGGGGGATGTGCGTTTTGGTTCAGCGGTACTTCAGGCTGGACTTGCAGGTCCCTCCCGTTGATATTCACTGCTCTGTTACATCCTCTTATGGTTCCGGGACTGGACTAGAGGGACACAAAGGAAGAGGAAATTTATTTATTTTATTTATTTATTTAAAGTCTCTTATATACCGCACTATTCGGCATCAGCGCGGTTTACATGGAACAGAAAATGCTCAGTACAGTTTAACACGTATGAGTTCACAGATAACAGGGCAAATAACTTGGATAACAGGGGTAACTATTTACAAACTTACTACATAAACTTGGATACAGTGGTAAACTTTTTACAAATATTGCTACATCGAGTCGTATAATCATGAATTCCATTGAAACAACTGCACCACTAAGGTTAGACTTAACTGCTAATTGTTGTTCCTTAAGGAACTCTAGTCCAGTCCCGGAGCCCACCCTGAGTGTTCAGGGTTCGTCAGCCTGATGGGAAGAGTGGATGGTGCAGATTTGTCCGGTTGGGGGTCCCCAATGGGATAAGGTGGAGCCATGATGGGGATCCTCTTTGTAGCACTGTTTACTAAGATTTATTTCATGCTTTCTTGAGTGCATTTAATGTGAGCTCACATTCCCATATTGGGTCTAGTTTAGTGGCTGTTTATATTCCTTACTCACCTACTTATTTGTTGCTCTGCTCAGTGTTGCTTTGTCAATAGGTACTGGAGGAGGTGGGCGGTCCTTGCCTACTTATAGTGGTGCCAGCAAAGCGATGATGTCTTTCAGTCTCCAAGGCTGCTGGAGGAGATTCTAAACTCTATGGTTCCGGGACTGGACTAGAGTTCCTTAAGGAACGACAATTAGCAGGTAAGTCTAATTTCCTCTTTGCAGATGATGAGAGAAGGCCTGAAGAATCGAGGAAAACAGCGCGAGTCGCACTTGGGTTATCTGAATCTGTGTCGACGCCCAAGCTCATTCCAAGCCAAAGGGCTGCAGTGCCATAGAACGGAAGTTATCCTTAGACCTGGGGGCTGACCCCCCAGAAGGATTGGTCTTCTGCCCCATTGATGTTGAGGGCCAGGGGAAACTCCCTGGGCATTGACAATGGAGTTTGTCTTGACGCGACTCTGAGGGCAATGGCCAGGAGCGGCCGGTGAAGCTGCCCTAGTGGGAGGAATAGACTCCCAAGGCCCTAGAGGGCAGTCGGCAGTCTCCCAATGCTGTTATCATCAAGGAGTCCCCTGATGCAGGTGCTGGTCAGAGGCCCAGGCGGCTGACCCGGGGCCCACACCCTTGGAGATTGCAGTGCTAGCCTAGCACCTCCAGGCCCTCTAGTGGAGCATGGTAGCATTTCTGGTGGCACAGCCACAATGGTCCCAATGCCTTAGGGTACTTCGGTGCCGGCAATGACTCCACTGCTTGCAGTTGCACCGCCAGTTCTAGTCCAGCCAATTTTGGAGACCAATGCCCTTGCCAACCTAGAGGAGGAAGTGGGGTTATCAATCAATCGAAATCTGCCTCGGCACTGATGGCTATCTCCCTCACCAGCGCCTCTGGTTCCGAGGTTGCCCATTATCAACATTGAGCTCCTCGGTCTCCACTTGAGCGGTTGTGGTAGAAGTGGCCTGGAGGAAGCCAACATTTATTTTGACTTTGTCGGACTTGGACTCGGACTCTGATGGCTGGGAGACTGAGGAGCAATCTCTGGTCTCCAACTGGCACTGGGACATCCTGTTGGATCCTTCTCCTCCTCATGAAAGGCGCGTCCACACCAGAGGACATCTCTTTTCAGGAGTTTGTCTGGGATATAGCCAAGGCTCTACCCTTCACCTTGGAGGCCGAGGAGGAACCGAGGGCGGAGGAACTTGAAATCCTACAATATCCCTCACTTCCCAAAGAGGCGATTACTGTGTTGGTGCACTGGATTCTCCAGCGCCTACTCTTTCAGAATGTGGGAGAACCCACTGATGTCCCATGATGTTCCCAGCTGAAGGTTGGACTTGATGTACCGAGTACAAAAGATTCTGGGCTTTGAGAAGCCCCAACTCCCCCACAACGCCATGATTATGGAGTTAGCTATGCATCGCATCAAGAGTTCTAGGACTCATTCCTCTGTTCCCCCAGAGAGGTCTGCACCCTCGATGGGTTTGGGAGAAGGTGCTACCACAGATCCATGTTGGTGGCCCGGATCCTCTCATATCAACTTTATATGGGTCATGTTCCTTAAGGATGTGATGGGGGACCTCAGTGAATTTGTAGCCCTTATTTCCCCTGGAGCTCCTGCAGAGCTTCTGCAGTCTGGTGGGACGAGGTAAGGACGGCTCAAAGTATATGAGCAGAGCAGCTTACGACCCATTTGAGTCCGTCAGAGTGGCTGCAGTGGGCAATGGTGCCCGCCGCCTTGCTGGCTACAGTCATCTGATCTTGAGCAATGGGTTCCAGACAAGCTGGCTGATGTCCCCTGCAGGGGAGAAAATTTGTTCAGAAAGCCCATGGAGGATAAGGCCAGGGAACAGGAAAGAGCAGCTCACCATGAACCGCTTTTTCTAGAAAAACAGTGGATCCTGCTTTCTAAACCACATAAGTGCCCGTACTACTCCGGGCTACCCGCCCTACTCTGCCTATCCAGCCTCTCGGCCGGCTCAGCAGAAGGCTCAAGGGCCCTACGAGCAGTGCTACCCTAAACCTGAGGAGACTCAGCTGCCCCACAGCAACAAACAGAAGTGGGTTATGACTACTACCTAAGGAACATCACCAAACTCCTACTATCCAATGCAGTGCCCCAGCTGGGGGAGGTGGGGGGGGGGGGGGTGGCGGCTGGCCCACTTTGCCCACCATTGGCCCATGGTGACAACGGACATCAGTCCTGAAGATAGTCCAGAACAGCTACCGGTTACATTTTGCCCAGCTACCTCCCCCATTCTTCCCTAGAGAGTACCCTCTCAATCTGCCACAGTGGGCCGCCCTCCAAAAGGAGATCAACGCCTTGCTGGATTTCCTGGCCATGGAGTGAGTACCTCCAGAACAGGTGACGAGGGTTCTACTTTTTACCTCCTTGTCACCAAGAAGGCCAGGGATTTTGGCCCATCCTGGACCTCCGGAACTTCAGCCGCTTCTTAGTAAGAGAAAAGTTCAAGATGGTCTCCCTGGGGACGTTACTTCCATACCCCCAGGACGATTGGCTTTGCTCCCTGGATCTGAAGGATGCCTACACCCCAAATCCCTATCCATCTGCTTCATGCTCAAGGTCAGCACTTCCAGTACCGGGTGCTGCCCTTTTGTTTTAGTGTAGTTCCCAAGGGTCTTCATAAATTGCCTGGCGGCGTTTTCCACCTTCTTCCAGACCATGGGGGGTCTTCATCTTCTCTTACTTAGATGACTGGCTAATAAAGGGTACCACACCAGACAAGATTCGCCAGTCAGCCCACTTGACTATTCAGGTGCTTGAACACCTGGACTTCATCATAAACTACCCAAAGTCTTATCTCCAGCCCTCGCAAATGTTGTGATTCATTGTAGCCCTCCTCAACGCCACTCAAGCACAGGCTTTCCTACCAGAAGACCTCTCGCAGTGGCTCATTGGGGGGGTTTTCAGGTCATCCAGCATAGCCATTTCACAATAGCATGAGGGATAATGTGGATGCTGGGCCACATGGCCTCCACAGTAACACGTCACACCATTGGCCCATCTCCATATGTGTCAAGCACAATGGATTCTGTACACCCATGGTGTCAAGTCACAGGATGCCTCAAGGACAGAGTGGCGGTCACCACGCCTCTTGCCTTCTCTCTGCACTGGTGGCTCCAGCCGCAGAACCTGCTCAGAGGACTTCCCTTTCAGTCTCCTCCACCTCATTGGATGCTGACTACAGACTTGCATCTTGATGGCTTGTGCACACAAGGCCTCTGGTCGCAGCAGAGTCCTTCAGCCACATGAATGGACCCTCAACAAGGCGGTGGTGAATTGCATCTTCCAGAGGTGGGGCAGGCTGGAGATTGACTTGTTCGCCGCCCCACACAGTGCTCAGGTGACTTGTTTCTGCTCCAGGATAGCAACCAGTAACCGGTTGCATTTCTCTCGAACTGGGGAGTGGTGCTGCTTTATCCATACCCCCCATTTCTGCTGGTTCTGAAGACCTTGTTCAAGCTTCATGCCGACAGGGGCACCATGATACTAGTTGCCCTGTATTGGCCCCGGCAGCCGTGTTTTCCCCTACTGCTCTGGCTCTCTCAAGAGCTTCCCCAGTTGGGTTGTGCCCTGGACCTCATCTTTCAAATTGACGGGAGCTTGCTTCACCCCAGTGTCTGGTGGCCTAGCCCTCATGGCGTGAATGCTGAGTGGGTAGCTCTCTCAGAGCTTCATCTTCTTATTGAAGTAGAGACATCCTTCTAGTGGCTTGCAGAAACTCCACAAGCTGGTTATGTATTGCGTTCAAATGGAAACACTTCTCTGTCCTGGGTGTGCTAATAAGGCCCTGGCGCTTCTCTTGCACTGTTGAGGTCTTGATGACGTATCTCCTCCCTACACCTCTCTGACTCGGGCCTTAAGTCCAACTCCATCTGAATACACATCGGTGCTGTTGGAGTGTACCATCATGGGCTGAGTGGCAAGCTCATCTCCGCACACAACCGTTGGTGACCCGCTTCAGACAGAGCCGCCACCTCTCTACGCCTCCGTTCAAGCCCCAGCCACTGATGTGGGATCTCAACATAGTATTGGGGCAACTCCTCTTGGCCATCTTTGAGCCGTTGGTCTCTGTCCATTTAAGTTCCTCACCTGGAAGGTGGTTTTCCTGGTGTGTTCACCTCTACCTGCCAGGATAGTGAGCTGCAAGCTTTGGTGGTGCATGTGCTTTACATTAGATTTTCATCACAACCGAGTAGTCCTACGCACACACCTGCGGTTCTTGCCCAAGTGGTTTCCTCATTCCCACCTTAATCGGTCAGTGGTTCTGGCCTACTTTCTTTCCTCAGCCTCATGCTAATGTCCTCATTACGAAGGATATTTAATTTATTTATTTATTATTTATTTTTATTTATTTAGCTGCATTTATATCCCGCTTTTCACCGGGTAAAAGCGGTTGGGGGGATACATTTAAACATGAGGGGATATGACACACACCAACACTAATATTTACAGGGAACATGAGCAATGGAGGGTTAAGTGGGCTTGCCCAAGACCACAAGGCAGCACCTGTGGGACTAGAAACCCCAGTCCTCCGGCCCAAGGTTGCTGTCCTCTAGTGGGATTTGAACCACCTACTTTCCGGCCTGTGGTACCTTGCCCCAACCACTAGGCTACGCCTCCCTCCCACTGATATAGCAAAAGCTGGTTAGTATAGTTGGGTTTAAAAGAGATTTGGACAAGTTCTTGGAAGAAAGGTCCACAAACTATTATTAGAGGACCTGGGAAAAACCAACTACTTATGCCAGGGCAAGCATTGTGGAACCTATGTACCTTTTTGGGAACCTGCTAGATATTTGTGACCAAGACCTGTCCACTGTTGGAAACAGGATACTGGCTTAATGGACCTTGGTCTGACCCAGTATGGCATTTCTTATGTTCTAACAGGGCTGAGGCCGCATTGCACACATTGGGACTGTAAACGGGCCTTGGCTTTGTCCTGCCTTGAAAGGACAAGCCCATCAGGCTCTACTCAACTGTTAGTCTCCTTTGATTCTAACAGGTTGGGCGTGGCAGTCTCCAAGCATGCAACTGGCCCTCTGGGGTGATGGACTGCATTTTCTTTGCTTACATGCAAGCTGGTCCGAATCTTGAACATCATGTCCGGCCCCATAATTTCCGAGCAATGGCCGCTTCTGTGGCAAATCTTGCGCTTGGTCTCCACATTTGAGATTTGCAGAACTGCACATGGTCCTCAGTCCATGCCTTTACTGCCCACTGCTGCCTGGAAGAGGTTTCTCAGTGCGACTGTAACTTTATGCCAAGCTGTACTCTAGTATCTGTTAGGGACTTAGGCTCAACTCTCCTCACCTGCTTCTTCTGTCTATCAGACTACTGTAAAATGTCTTCCTGATGTCTGTTGTGGATTGCCTGTATTGGCGGAGTCCCCTAAAGGGACTATTCATGCTGTTTCTTTTTGGTTCTTGGTTTTGCCCCCCCGTGTCATGGACCTGTTTTTGCCCGGTTTTTTTGGTAGTCTGTATGCTAGGGTTGGCATACACACATATGTGAGGACTACCTGCCTTTCCGGTGAGAAACTGTTAGTTGACGCTCACCTGTAGCATATGTTGTGACTCCAGGAACCCCACCAGCAGGAATAAGTCCTCACCACACTCCCACCTTCCTCCTTATGGAGTTGTTTTGGCTACTAGACTTCTGTACTCTTTACTGAGGATTAAGACTGGCACTGTGGCGTGCAGGAAGGCAGGTGTACATGTGCAATGGAGCACCCAAAAAGCTTCCTATGGACAGCTGGAGAGCATTCTGTATAGGGCTCAGTCTCTGATGTCGCCCATATGTGAGAAACTTACTCCTGCATGTTCCCGGAGAGCACCTGCTACCATGTGAGTAAACTACACAATATCTGTGGAAACGGACAATTGGATGCTACATCAGCCCTACCAGTATTATCCATTCTTCTCGTGTTTATTTGAGAGAAGAAAACCATTTTTAGATTAAGGTTTTAAGTACTCTACTCATGCTTTTCTCTTACAGTCTTGTGTGTGGTGTGAGCAAACATGTTTTAAGCACCTCCCGCCCCCGCCCTTACTTTACCTAGATGTGGATATGATGGACATTTGTTAAAGAAAATGGTGCCTATGATTCTAAGCACTTTTTATGTTATTAACTACTATGGCGGGATGATCTACACTGGCCTAAAAAACTTTGAAAGAGCACTCTCACTCTATGAACAAGGTAATATCTCCAGAACGAGCAGTTCTGTGGTTAAACGGCTGCTGATTTGATGGCAGGGATTCTATTTATTAAATGGATATAAGTGGGGATATGAAAATCCTACACTGCATATGTCTATAATGAATGCACAGGTATCTTATTATGTAATGAAGCATGACAGTGGGTTATCGGGAATTGTCTGTAGGTCCAACCAGCCCTATAATTACAACACACCATCACATACCATTTATGAAATGGGTCCAAACCCATTGGTAGTAAGGTAACCCATTTCCTTAACCTGTCTTCTAAGATGCTAGAAAAAAAGGCTTTTATTGCTTAGATTTTTACCATGTAGCTATAGTTTGTAGGTCAACAGTATTGGCATCCTTGCATTTTAGGTATGTTTGTCCGTACAATATCTTGAGAAATAATTGGAAATATTCCATTGACATAACTCAATAATATTTTAATAGTATGTTCAAAAGCATTATACAAAGGAAAAAGAGATGTCTGTTTCAAACATAGACCTAGGAATCATTTCTAAGAAAAGAACAAAATATTGCCACCAAATGGGACAGGTATTAATGGCACCCTTCAACTAATATTTGGTTGTACAATCCTTGGCGCCCAGAGTGATGACAGCTTCCAGAATGTTTTTCTTATAGCCTCCTGTAAGTTTTCATACATCTGTCTGCTGGTAGTTTCTCCCACTCTTCAATGCTCAAAGGTGAATGTCCCGTACTGAGCCTTGTGCTGCTTCTCCCACAGGTCAGAGAAGCTTTGGTTGCTTCAGATCTTGTTTTACTAATCTGTTATGTTTTTTTGAAGGTGTGAATAACCAGGTAGACATAGGTGGTAGTCGGTTGATCTAGTGTACATTCCACACCTCGGTTTCCGGTATTCCCCTTTTTTCGTAAGCTTCGGTTTTCAACGTCTTTTTTTTCAATGAGATTTTGTCCCAGTTCTCGTACATCTTCTCGGTTTTTTCGTACCATTTTAAAATGGTCCGTTCCAGGGGGGGGGTCGTTTCAGTAAAGTACAGTACTTAGCTTGTTTTTTGCGATCCAGCCCTCTTGTGCTTTCAGCGATCCTTTGAAAAATACTGTAGCAAGAATTAAGGAGTGAGGGGGGAGTGTGGCTGATCTGAATGCTTCCGACACTCTTTCAATTAGAGGACCTCCCTGCTGGGGACTCTCCCTGCTGACGGGCAAAACTTTGATGGTCTTCCAAACATTCCAGTCCCTGATGGGTCTTCCAAACTTGCTGCTGAGCCTTCTTCCAGCTTGCAATTTGCTTTTGAGACGGAATCGGAGGCGGGTGAGAGAGTCGGAGATCAGATTACAGTGCTGTTATCTGTGGTGTGGTGTGCTGTCCTGTGATTATCGGGCAGGTGTGAGAGAAGTGACAGGAGCTGTTTCTGCCTGGCTGAGACTTCGGGAGGCCTGTGCTGCTGCAGGGCCATTGCCACATGGCTTCTGGAACGCATGGCTCAGCTCTGCGTTTCCAGTTTTGCTGAGCTGGAGAATGGTGTTTTCCGGTGGCTGTGGCTGGTGCCTTTACTGGAGTCTTTTTTTTTTGTGGATCCTTCTTTGTTTTTGCCAACCAGAGTCTTCACTAAAGGTAAAAGTGATGTTAAATGTTCGTTTATTACCATTTCATTAGTCATTTTATATTTATTTTCTCATTGTTTTCGGTATGAAAATTATAGTTATTCTCTATAAAATGGATTTTTTGTGAATATTTTTGGGTGTCTGGAATGGAGTTAATTGGATTTACATTATTTCTTATGGGAAATATTGCTTCAGTTTTCACTACATTTCGGTTTTAGTCAGACTTTTTTGAACGGATTAATCCCTGAAAACCGAGGTTTGACTGTATTTGGGCTTTCAGAAAG